>OX465096.1:65852593-66375093 GCA_949987625.1 Chalcis sispes | reverse complement strand
CCACTTGCCGGCTTTGCCACTTTCTAGGTGATAACCCCGAGCGATAAAGGGATAAACGCGCGGGGTAGTGAAAAGAAACTATCCACACGCACACACACGCACACACACAAACACTTGCGCTTCGTGTTTACACGTACACTTTGATTCTTTATCTTTCGTTTTGGAAACTCGCTCAAGTAAGTGTATGTGCGCGCGCGCGCGTGTGTATGTACGTGTACGCATAAAACGCGTCGTCGCTCTTCTTTTTTATCTCGGCGGAGGTGCAAGCACTTGCACTTTCGTTAAAGATATATATTGACGCGAAGGATCGAGCGTGTAAGTTTAAAATGGAAGGAGATTTTATTTATTTTCTTTAAAATTCGTTACTTATCAGGATTAAAAACAAGTATAATTAAGCGATTTGTGCTAAAATTATTTTTATCTATCTATGCACTATTTAACTATACAGTTTACAAATTTTCTTATTATTTAATTAATTGTTTGATAATTTTGAACAATAAACATTTCAAAAAAAAAGAAGAAGAAAACAAATATTCTTAAGTATAAAGAAGTAAAAAAGGTTTTTACATATATTTACAAAAACAAAAGATTTTTAAAGTAAATTTTATACTAGAAAATCAAGTGAAAATATAACGGATTAAATTATATTTCATACGGATATAGAAATTGACGGTTCGACTTTTGCAGCAGCGGATTGCAACAACGAAACATTAAAATTCTCCAAAAGTTCAACCTTTATTCTTATCATTTGGACAAGAAAGTGCAGGAACGGGCCTACGCCCGCATCGTTCACACTTTGTAAATATGAATTCTTTTTCCGGAAGCGCTTCCCGTATGCGCGCACATATAATCACGCATTTTTATATTCGCAAGCAGCAGCGAGTTATTAGCACAATATTTCCGATAATTTTCGCAATCGTTTTAACGATTACGTAAGCGCGTGTGTATATATATATATATATATATATATATATATATATATATATATATATATATATATCTATATGTGTGTATGTGTGTATGTAGAGTTCGCATGAACGTTTCTTTAGAATACGCCCGTGTCTTAAATTTCTGAGGTGTAGAAAATATTCAAAATTATTAGCCGTCGAAGTAAAACGCCTTGTCGTTACGAAATACGTAAAGTACGCGACGTTTTTTTTTTTACTAATTTTTATGCATATTGTTTTTAATAACGATTATTCGTTAAAACATGAATAATTACATCGATATGTTTAGACGATTAAATAAAAATTAATTGTAAAAAATAATTGATGAAAATATTAAAAATTCATAAATTTTTTTTTTCGCATCTTTGTGGATATGAAAAAAAACGAAGACAATTTGAATAATGGAAGATGATAAAAAAATTAATTAATTACGTCGATTTTTATTTACAAAAAAATTCTTATGTAAATATGAATAAAAGATGTAATAAAAATATAGAAATCAAAACGTAAGCTTTAGATTTGTAAATTTATTCGATAAAAAAAATATTGAATATATTTTTAAATCCGCTAATTTTTCGAATACTCTTTGAAGATAAACGGAGATATTCGATTGTATTTTGTTCATCAATATTACTATAGTTTTTTCATATATTCAACGGTGAAAATTTAAACGACACATTAACTTTTTACGCATCCCGAACGATGCTGCAAAAACAAAAAGTACAACGAAAAATTCAAAAGCTGTATTCTTAATTATTTAACAAAAACACAAATCAAAATTTCACCCTGGGCCATCTGAGAAATGCACTTGGCGTGAAAACGGACGTTACATTCGACGCGTCTTACTTGCGTGATTTATTTTACGGCGAGTTAAGTGAAAGAACAACGAGTCCTGCGCGAGTCAAGTGCGATTAGTACACAGTTATGTGTGTGTGTGTATGCGTACGATATATAGGTATTGTACGAGATGAAGAAATTCGAAGTATCCGAATGGACTTAATACGGTAAACTGAGTCTTCAATTTATTTTATAAAGTATTTTTATTTTACACATTAGCTGCGTTATATCTAATCGACAAAAATATACGATATGTAACAATATACGTTTAGGTTGAATAATTATCGAGCGTGGATGATTAGAAAATTTTAAATTTTCGTGTCTACTTATTGTTATATTCATTAATGTATTTTATAAATTTTCATTATTAAATATTTTAATGTTTATTCGAACATGGCTTATTTACCAATTGGTATAAAAATGTCGGATATGATTAATAATATATTAAAGTTATCTAAAAAGCATTTGTATTATAAGCTTAATTATGATTCGAATATTGGTAAATGGATTTTTAATTGGCGAAATTAATTCAATATTCGATAGATTTTAGCATTTAAATGATATTTCATCTTCTAAATTTTTCAAACTTTTTCGGTGATTATGGACATTAAGAAAGATATAAATTTCGACAAAAACCATTTCAAGGTAAAAATTAATTGTTTCATAAAAAAAAAAAAAAAAAAAAAATTATTCTATAATAATACTATGAAAATGAGAATCAAATTCTTAAATATTTTAATAACATAAAACGTAACAATTCTTTATATACTTTGTCGCACATTCTTTGTATTTAAATTAAAAAGTACGTTTCTTACAAAAATTTAGATATTCTGTTGCAAGTCGTTACGTATAAAACGTTAAAAAATTATTTAAAATTTATATTCGGAAAAATTATTGACTTTAAAAAAATATATCGCAAAATATTAAAATTTATTTATTTTACCTATAATCTCAGCGAATTTCGCACAAAAAATAAGCATAACGAGTACCACTCATCGTCAATTACTTCGTAAAATTTAAGCATCTTCTCTTTTACGTTCGCATATTCTTATAACGCACAGTTATATGTATGTACATACTAGGTTGTTCAAAAAGTTTTGAAAGCGGAAATGAAGATACTTTTTTTTGTTGGTGAAATCACTTTTATTGCTCAGTATAATCTCCCATAAGTTCAATACACTTGGTCCAACGGTCTTCCAACTTGTTTATCTGTTTATCTGAAGTGACTTTCTGCAAGGCCTGCAAAATACTCCTCTACGACGGCTATAACCTCTTCGTTTGATGAAAAATGCTTCCCACGAAGGAATTTCTTGAGGTGTGGAAACAGCCAGAAGTCAGAGGGAGCTAAATCAGGCGAATAAGGTGGATGCTGCAACAATTCGTACTTTAATT
The DNA here is from genome assembly GCA_949987625.1 of Chalcis sispes. Classification (NCBI taxonomy): domain Eukaryota; kingdom Metazoa; phylum Arthropoda; class Insecta; order Hymenoptera; family Chalcididae; genus Chalcis; species Chalcis sispes. Next base: position 66,371,917 of record OX465096.1, on the reverse strand, counting down.
TGGTTATTTTAGTGATGGGTTTTTGAGCTGTGTGAGCGGGTGCATTGTCTTGATGAAAAATGATTTTTTTCTTGTGCAAACCGGGTCTTTTTTCACTAATTTTTTCATCCAATTGGTCCAAAAGGTTACAATAATATTCAGAATTTATTGTTTTGCCAGTTTGGAGATAATCCACCAACAAAATCCCTTTTGCATCCCAAAAAACTGACGCTAACACCTTCTTCGCCGATTTCTGGACACGAACTCGCTTCGGTGCCGAAGTGCCTGGTTGACACCACTCTTTAGCCTCTTGTTTTCATTCAGGGTCATGATGGTAGACCCAAGTCTCATCCATAGTGATGAATCGACGCAAAAAATCCTTTTTATCCTTTCGAAAACGCTCCAAATGTTGCTTAGAAAGTCGCATTCGAACGTGTTTTTGTTCCATTGTGAGCGAATGCGGCACCCATTGTGCACAGAGCTTTCTGAAACCCAAAACTTCATTTAAAATATGACTCACACTGCCTAATGAGATGTCTAGGGCCTCTACTAAATCTCTCTCGGTCAATCGACGATTTTCCAAAACCATATCCTGTACTTTTGCTATGAATGCTGGTGTTGATGCACTTTTTGGACGTCCTGAGCGTGGATCGTCTTCAACGCTTTTTCGACCACGTCTAAACTCTAAAACCCATCGATGCACAGTTGGAAATGAAGGAGCAGATTCTTTTAACACTTTCACCATTTTTGTATGAATTTTCGTTGCTGATAAACCTTCCAAAACAAAGAATTTTATCACTGCACGATATTCGGTTTTTTCCATTGTAAAAAAAATACACTGACACGTCAACTTCAAATGGCTTGTAAATAAACAATGAATTGACAGAGTGGAATGAAACTTTGGGTATGTTTATATGAAAGATAAAATATTAAAATGGCGTAAAAATTTTGGTTCTTCTACTGCTCTATAGATGTCGCTTTCAAAACTTTTTGAACAACCTAGTATATATCTAAAAGCCCAAAGAAAGCCGCGAGGGGCATCGAGAGAAAGAATTGGACTAAGGTCGAACTCGCGCGACCTTAAGCCGGGCAACGATCGGAAGAGAAAGAGCTAAGAAAGAGTATACATATATATATATATATATATATATATATATATATATATATATATATATATATATATACGTACGCGTCCTTTACGAGGCCAAATATGGCCGCGGCTGTCCCAGTTGCATTAAGCTTCTTGTGTGTGTGTGTGTGTGTGTGTGTGTGTGTGTGTGTGTGTATGTGTGTGCGCGTGTATACATACATATATACAACCTTCGTCACGCTCTTATCGGTATGTTTATGCATACAAATACGGTCGGAAGAACCTCCGACCTTTTAGGTATAATGTCGTTTCTCTTGTGTGTGTGTATGTGCATGTGTGTAAATACTACACGATCTCTCTCTCTCTCTCTCTCGCTCTCGCTCTCGCTCTCTCTTTCTCGAGTGCATCGATTTATTGCGCGTGCGATTGTATCGTCGTCGAGCATTGCTTTTAAAGAACATTATGCACCAATTTGTAGTTTGAAGTATCGTATATACCGTTTAAAGTAATGTGTGTTTAGTAGTTTTGGAAGTTTAAGAAAAAAAATCGAGTTTCTTCATTTTCTTTATATCGAGAAAATAAATCATCGATGACGTTAGGAAATCGATTTAAATTTTTAATTGAAAGGTTGGAGACACGATTAAATTTAAATTATTTCGATTTAAATTAAAACTAATCTAGAAATTATAATTATGTTTTATTGAATGATATAATATAAACAAATAAACATTTCGTTTTCGCATTATAACAAATGCATAATCTCAATTAAACTACATTAGCTCGATACGATGTAAATGAGTTAAAGTTAAGTTAATAAATCTCAAAGTTTTAAAAAGACCGAAATCACGAGATGCTTGCAATATAGAGAAGTTAAACCACAAATCCATCATTACCTCATAAAACCCACATATGTACGAGTCATCTTATATTCTTTTCTTGAAAGTATACTCCATTATTATAGGTATATATAAATGTGTATATATGTATCATCGCGATGAATTCACAAGTGTCGATGAAATTGAAAACATGTGCGAAAACATCGAACCATAATTTTTTATTAATCGAGGCGTATTAATTTTCTCGTGTTAAACATTCGCGCGACAAAGTAAAACCTTCGTGCTACCCGATGTAGGCCTGCATTATTTTTTTTATTACGCGTAAGATACTTTAATCAAAGATAATAAGAGGGAAAAAGAAAGACTTTGTAAATTATCACTGCGCGATAATTCCTTTTTCCTTTCCTTACGGAAGCGAAATTAATTTTTAGCCGTTGAAGATGTTTTCTTTTAGTATACTCATCATTTTCTGTTCATTTTTCTCTCTTTTGTTTATCATAGTTTTGCACACTAATTTTTTCTCTCTCGGTTTCAATATTTCGATGGTAGTAATGAAAAATTTCGTACTCGTAAGGTAACTCGTAATTTTATATTTACGTTTAGAGACGATAATACAACGATGAATTAATTACTAATAATTCACTTTGAATTCTTGTTTATTTAGAATATAATGAATTTTTGTAAATCTATACATAAAAACAGAGAAATTCAAGATTTAAATGAGGCACACACTTATATCTTCGACGATATGTACTCAAATAAATGAAAAATAAATCAGTAAAATTCAGGAAATATAACTAAATCCCTAATGAAATCTGACATCAAAGTGCGAGTAAGGTAGAGAAAAAGAGAGAGAGAGAGAGAGAGAGAGAGAGAGAGGGGGCGTTTGCGGAGTAAAGTCTCGAGCTTGAAAATCCAATTACAAGCAACAAGTATACAATAATAATAATAATAATTCTTCTCGCTATGCAAACATTGTTCTATTATAACCATTTCTAATTCCTCTTCAAATGCTTTTCTTTCGTACCAGACATTTTTCATCCTCTTTCTTTTTCCCACTCTTCGTGCAATCATTCTCTCTCTCTCTCTCGCTTTGTTCAACACTTTTCGATCGTTTCTTCTCTTTATCTCCTGTATGTACATGTACACTCAAAGATAGACACTGCACTCCTTACCACTTAACCATGTACATGTGGGTGTGTGTATTTATATAAAAGCTTTAAGCAATAGAGTACTGGCTTTTTGTTTACACGCGGGATCCACTGTCGCTCTCTCTTTCTCTCTTTCTCTCTATCTCTTTCTCTGTCTTACCGCGGTGATTTTATGGGAATGTTAATGGATGACATTCCACCCTCTCTTTTCACCCCGGCAAGTTGTCGTCGTATACTCTCGTCGCTTAGCTTCTTCGGCAGCGGCGTGTCGCTTTGTACTTGTATATATATATATACACATATATGTATATACTTAATACTACCGAAAAGGAGAAAAGCTCGAGCCGCACGCGTGAATGTAAGAAAGAAGTGTAGAAGAGGAGACGCTGTATTTTAACGAGATTGTGTGTGTGTGTATATATATATATATATATATATATATATATATATATATATATATATATATATATATATATATATATATATAAGCTCGCGGCTCGCTCATTTCACGCTGAATTTATTCATCCGCCCAAAGAGCAACCGAGCGTTCCTTCTTCTTATTCTTCTTTCCGTAGTTCCTTTCGGTATATACTTATATATACACTTAAGCCTTGCCGCGCAGAGAGCCGATGAATGAGCTAACCGTTGCTAAATCTAACTTCGCTCTCCCTTTGCTTTTATATCGCTTCTCTTTCACGCTAAGTCTAATGTCTCGGATATGCTCCTTCTCTATTTTTTGCTTTCTCGTCATGATTTTGATGAACGCGAGAAAGATCGTTTTGGTTGTGTGTATGCGTGCGGATAAAAAATGCGCGCGCATTAATTTGATTTTTAACGCCTATGTTTGTCGGTTAATTAATGGTGAAATTAAATAAAATTTTATTTTGGAAAATTTTATTCTTGCTTTCAATCTTTGATTCGATTTTAAATTAAAAAAAAAAAAAAAAAAAAAAAAAAAAAAAAAAAAAAAAAAAAAAAACGAAAGCAAACATTTAATAAAGTAAAATAAATTTGCATTGTTAACGATAACAAACAGCTTTACAATTACAAATTCGAACGAATTAACCTTTCGTAAACTAAAATCCAAATGATTGATCGGTTTGTAATAAACGCTGACACGCGTTGTTGCGAGCCGGGACGCGATAAACGAGGGAAAAAACGAACAAACAGTTTATAAAAGCGCCTTTACTCTCGGAGAGGGAAAACAAAAGAAAATAAGATCAAGCAAAAGTCAAGGTGGTACGCTAAATTACACACTTTTCGATACTTTACAATTAAATCGTAATTTTTCTTCATTATATCGTCAATTTTTCTCCCCGACGCTTTTATTAAGATATAAGCGTCTTCACCGGCCTTTTAAACAAGAAAGAGAGAAGGAGAGAAGGAGAGAAAGATAGAGAGAGAGAGAGAGAGAGAGAGAGAGAGAGAGAGAGAGGGAGAGTCATCTCGTATAAAGTTTTTAACGACCGCGTGGCAGTTCTTCTTCCCCTTCGGTGATTAATTACAACCGGTCACTCACACACACACACACACGCGCGCGTTCACGCACACACGCGCACATAAACACGAAACGAGAGCGGTAAGGTTGATCAAACGGATATCGAGCTGCGTTTGACGAGCGTTAAAGAATTCACGCGTATTCGCGTGTATGCCTTCAAGATTGGGAGAAAGGGGGGGGGGGAGGGGGAGAGGGGGAGAGGAAGGGTATAACCGCCTACGCGACGCGAAAATCACGCGCTTTCGATGTATCCTCGATTTATCCGTAGGTGTGTATGAAGTCCAGCATCCCTTACACTTGTGTATATATAAATGAACGCGTTTATCTGGGGAGTGAATATCTTTGCTTTTTATATACGCTCGGCCTTGTAATTACACAAGCGCGTTCGCCGAGAGGGCGAAGTAAGATCGAACACGGTTTATATGTATACAGCCACCTTTGGAAAATAGATATTTAATAAGTAGGAAAATTTATTCGGTGCTTGAGATTTGATGTATCGATATGGTGTTCTCGGTTTATGTATTTATACGTTTAATTATCGTTTATGTGCAGTTGATGTGGAGGAAGTTGTTTACTTCGAGCTGGCATATATTTTGACTAAGATTATCGTTGCGCGTGAATGTATTTGAAAAATCATAAATTATCCCGTGAACGACGAAAACTGAAAATTCATGTATATTTTTTTTAACTATAAAACAATTTTCCAGCATTCAGCAATATAGTTTGTAATGACATAATTATTCGTAATGTACTAAAAAATTAAATATATATGCTTAAATTCTTATAAACTTTAAATACTCGTTTTTACAATTTTAAAGTTAATTTGGAATTTAAAATCAATCCGATATAAATATTAAAAAAAAAAAAAAAAATTAATAAATCAAGGTTTTTAAAATTAATAGCAAACGTTATGAACATTTTCTCGATATATTGGCAACGAAGCACAAGAATCAGATCGATCTCTCCGACTTAAACATATATATATACACAAACTTGAAAAACCAGCTTATATAAACAAAAGAATGCACAAAGGTATATTATTAGATATATATATATCGATGCGGACACGTACTTGGGCACAATGATGATCATTAAATGGTTTATATGCATGTATATAGAAAAATAATCGAAAATAATATCCTATATTTTTTAATTTTTTTTTTTTTTTTTGTGTTTTTATTTTCTTAACTAATGTACGCGCCACGCAACAATCGTGCATTAAAATATCTCGTCGTCCTTTCTGTGCGTTCGCAAGAACAACGGAGAAAGATGTAGTGAAAGAGGCAGAGAGAGAGAGAGAGAGAGAGAGAGAGAGAGAGTAGGAGAGGGATAAAGTTAAAAGGTAGTGAGAAAAAGAGAAAAGGAGAATAATATAGTTCGCGGCGGGAGCGCGCTTGGTGGGCGCCTCCTCTTCTTTTACTTTTTCCTCTTCCTCTTCGGTCGTGTATTCCGTTTCGCGTCTCCTTTCTTTTTCATCGAGATGCTTTGTGTACATGTGTGTGTATAGAAGCTGTCCGCGAGTCGACACCTGCGAGTGTAAGAAACGATTGACGATTTCTTCTTCTTTATTTATTTTTTTTTTCTTCTACTATGCTCTTAATGAAAGAACTCTTCGTACTCTCTTGCTTTCTCTCTCTCTCTCTCTCTCTCTCTCTCTCTCTCTCTCTCTCTCTTTTGCTTTCTTATTCTTTGTCACGCGTGTATTTATCAACGTCAACGACTACTCTCGCGCATTGAAACCGTCTGCGGCGCGCGATTTTATGTACCTTCGCCTCAAGTTTAGCAAGGGAGTGGGGGTTAATCGCTCATTCGTCGTATTTTTCTTTATTTTATTAATCCTTTTTGAGATATTCTTGGTGCTTCTGTTGTTGCCCGTGTATTCGTTCCTTTGTATTCGTCTTAAGCTCTTGAAGCGATCATCGCTGTTAATGTTTTGTAATTTTCCTTTCTTTCGATTTTTGATTATTTATCGAAAAAAGAAAAAAAAAAAAAAACAAATGACAAAAGTTTTACAAAATTATGTTATTTTGGCTTTAGTACAAGAAGAACATACACATCGAAAAAGAAAAAAAAAAGATGAACGAAGTTGATTATCAAATGTGGTGTAATCGTTAAATAAAACGATATTTTTTGTAGGGTCATTAACGATAACGTAAAAAAATGTTTAATGGATCACGGATCGGTTCCCGTAAAATTTAATGCAACGGACGATTTTTACACGATTTAACAAAATTAACTTAAATTTAAAATCGTCGCTTGCAAGATATCACGCTCGCGCGTATAACGTGCAAATATACATATATAGCCGTTTTGGCAGAGGAAGACAAAAAAAAATTTTTATTGAAATTTTTAATCGAATTTCGCATAAAGCTATGGATTTCGTAAAAAATTTGTTGTTTTTATTTTATTTTTTTTTTGTTTTTCCTTCGTAATATCGTGATATTTATGCCATTATATTTATACTCTTAATACACATACCGAGTATACTTTGTGTAATGAGAAATTAAAGATTTAAAAAAAAAAAAAAAAAAAAAAAAAAAATGTTATAACGCAAATTTCAAGTAATATGCGTTATTAAATTCATTTCTTGTAATAGAACGACATGAAATTATTTTACAAAATTTTTCGCTAGTTACAAAACATACATTTTTTTTTTTTTTTTTTTTTTTTTTTAAATTAATAAAATTTTTCATTTTCTTCGTTATAAAGAACATCTTTAAGGAAATTTTTATTTCTAAAAAAAGTATTCTGTAAAAAAATTTATCTAAGTAATACATTATATTTTTTAAACCATTTAACTTAAAAACTTTTTGACCGTGAATTTTGTTTTTTTTTTTTTTTTTTTAATTTTAATTATAAATTAATATGAATAAATATTTTTATTTATTAATCAAACAAAATTTTGCATTTATTTATGTATGATATTTATGTATGAATCATAAATTTAGAAAGATTTTAGAGAATTATTAAAAGCAAAATTTAAATATACATATATATGTATCGTCAGCATAAAACTCACTTCATCAAAATTTTTACACGTGTAAAATAAGCTACACCTCCAACCCTAAAACATTCGGGAGCAGATCTCGTTTGTTAAGAATTTCATCACACAACGCCTCAAAGTCAAAAAGAAAAGAATAAGAAAAAAAAAAAAAATATAACATTAAGAATTCTCGAATAATCCGTCCAGGCGAATAAAATATAAATGTAAAATAAAAAGGATCGTATCCTACGCTTTCGTGCTATACATCATCGAGAAAAATGAAGAAGAGGAAGAAGAGAAAAAAAAAAAAGAAACGGACAACCGGTCGTCGAAAATCAAGGCCTCGCGTAACGCACCGGCGTTTGACTATATTTGGTCGTGTCAACCTGCTGCTGCCGATTTTATATAAACTCACACAATTTCGAGATTACGATCGCGATGAATTCACGTCTCGTAAAATATGTTTACGCATACATTTACAAATTCCATGACGAATGTCGCACGTGTATACTATATATATATATATATATGTATATAGAACTCAAACCTTAAAAAATTAAATTTCGCAAGACGTCTCGAGCGCGTCCCACTCGATTTCGCGCGATTCGTACACGACGGATTCTCTCCTTCTTCCTTTTTTTTTTTTTTTTTTTTCTTTTTTTTCCGTTCAACTTCGATCGCCGTGGTGACGTCATTCGGGCCAAGTTGGATTTTCTATGGTATACCGCCGGTAAAGCGGTTCAGACGGAAGCTTAAGAATGCCCGCGGGGAGACATTTCTCTTTTTTTTTTCTTTTTTTTTTTCTTTTCGTTTTTGTGCCTATTTGCTTTTGTATACTTGTCCGTATGTGGGTACGACGCATTTAAATGTCCTGAGTATGTGTCATGGAATGGATTTGATACTATTGTACAAAGAAAAAAGTGTATATATGTTGTACTTAAGTGTATAAGCGTTACTTTACTCGCTGTGGGTTTGCTCGCGATTTTTTCAGTCGACAATGTAACGATATTTCTTACATTTGATATCGATGACGAAATGGGAAGTAAATGATTAATTTGACACAATTTTTATTTTACGCGTCAAATTTTATGAAAATAAATAAACAAGAAAGGAGCTCGTATCGCTCGCTCGTTTATAAAATAATTCGTAAAGTACACGTTGCAGATATATGTATGTATATGTGTATAAATAGAAAGATCCAGCATTCCAATAAAATACAATACTTCAATTACGTTACCCATTCATAATGCGCAACAATGTACTAGTATACTACTGCATATATATGTGTGTCACGAAATGCTTTCTAATCTTTTATCAACGATAAATTTACAAGTCTAACAAATATATTTCGTTTACGTATTTATATTTACATACAATTGCGAAAAATAAGGTGAAATATGATTACACGCGTATGAACCAGCGATCGAAGAGGAAACTGATGCACTCCAGAGTGCCGTCATATTCTGGCCACTTGACTTGGTATATACATATAAAAATGTTTATATATATATATATATATATTTAAAGTGTACTACAAATCGGTTGCAGATGTGTATACATACACATATGAAATCGTGAACGGTTATATACACATATATTTATAAAGGCAAAGTGGTATTATACACATGTAACCAGTTGCTTATATACACGTACGCACTATATGTACGCTCTACAAGGGTTATTAACGATAATATCTATTATTTTGCTCGATCAAAGAGAGAGAGAGAGAGAGAGAGGTATAGTTTAAAAATTCAAAGTTACTGATAATATATATATATATATATATATTGAAAATTTGTGTTGTACAAAATAAAACGCTACGCCGGCGGTTATTATTAATTTAAACTTTTCTTATCCCTCGTCATTTCTTTTTTTTTTTTCCTCCACTTTTAAGCTCGGTTAAAAAATTTTTTTTCTTTATCCGCTAATGCCGAGTCATTGTGTTACCTGTTTATTTAATTCACTGTGAGACGGTGACCTGAATTTTACGTACAAGTACTATATATGTATATATGCCCGATTTTTAGATTTGTTCACGTAGATATAATACACGTTAATGTATATGATGCTTTGTAAAATTATAAATAAACCTCGCGAATATATTATACATGTATGATAATGAAAAAATATATTATTTTTATTTTTAAATTCTTAATTCATAAATGCAAAAGTAAAAAAATACGTTTCCATTGTGAGAAAAACGCTAACGCAATCGAGCTCCAACTCTCTCGTTTTTATGAAAGCTTACACTTTATCCTTTATATACGCAAAAACCCATCGATTTTTCCATTCTTTCTTCTCTCTCTCTCTCTCTCTCTCTCTCTCTCTCTCTCTCTCGTTTATTTATCGCAATCAAGGAGCGTTTACAACGCGGGTACATCGGGGAAAAATTGCTTAATTCGCATGTGCTTTACGAGAATACGTATAGTGTATATATAGAGTCAGCGTTTTAAGGCCGTACGAAATTGACGTTCGTGGAAAAACGATCGTGCCGAAGTTGCTCCTCCGCCGCTAAGCGTAAATACGTATGTTCTCATGGAAGGATCTTACTTATGGCTTTTGTACATGTGTCTATATATACTCGTCAAGGCCAAATAAACGGCTGAATAAACGGAATAACTCAACTCGTTGATCTAGAAAGTAAAAGAGAAGAAAGTTATTACCTCGCGTATGCACTTGCATCTATAATATGTCTGTATGTATGTGTGTGTATATATGTAAAGTGAGCAAGGTCAACCGGAAGCCTGTTATAATCGAGGAAGTATAACGTTGTTCAAACGTACGCTAAGTGTTTACTTTATCCTGGATTTCATGAGATTCAATTCAGATGCGAAATTATTATTTGATAATGGTTTTTTTTTTTTTTTTTTTTTTTTTTCATACAATAATTTTATGTGTAATATGACGGTTTTTTAAAACTTGTTATTTTTCTTACTTTATAAGTAAAAGCTGTCAGGTTTTTTTTTTTTCTTTTTCATGGCTCGAGAAAGTTTTATTTCTGCATAACTCTTGTAATTAATGCATGTAAAATATTAATATCGATTTCTTAAAATGATATTTTTTATAAAATTTATTCATATTTTAATTTTATTCGTTTTATTTATATCATTAAGCTTATTCAAATTATTATAATACTTGTTCGTCAAACTTTATTTTCGGATTTTTTATAGACAATTACGTTAAAAAAAGCATTAATAAAATAGTTATGACTAATCGACTCTATTTTGAAAATATATAATTTTTTAAAACGTTCGATCGAGTGAAACAAAAAAAAAAATTGACACAAATTTCATGAATGTCAACAAGAAACAACGAAGCAAAAAACTCGGCCACCGAAGCCTCAACAACTTTCTCATACCGAGAGCAGAGAAACAACGCGACTTTACAATAAAAAATAAAACAATAAATAAGCCAAATTATCAACGATAAAAAAAAAAAAAAAAAAAAAAATACATGACTAAATCAACGAAATTGTTTCAAGGCAAAGTGCAAATCTTTTCCCTACGCTTATACCGCATATAAACAGAAAACTAGCACAAGTATAAGCACACAAGAAAAAAGTTCACCGCGTATACATATATAGTTACAGACAAAGATATCTTTTATACCCGAGGCAAACGCTTACGGCATAGAAGCTTAATGGCTCTCATCTAAGCTCCTCCGCATGTATGCGGAATAAAATCACCCCGAGACATACGACGCATCGGGAAAACACGCGGTGTATAATACGTACGATCGAGCGAAAACGAGAGAGAGAGAGAGAGAGAGAGAGAGAGAGAGAGAGAGAGAGAGAGAGAGAGAAAGAGATAAAGAGTTTGCGAGTAAGTGCATCGCATCAAAGAAAATGGCGCGCGAAAATTGACGCATGTACGTATATATTGGATTATAACGAGAAAAGAAAAGAAAGAGAGAGAGAGAGAGAGAGAGATAGAGAGGTATGCTTTTCGTTCTAGTTACTCTTTTTCCACGCATGAGTACAAGTGACCAGTGGTAATTTCTCCCGGCAATTACACACGTATGTACATGTAGGCAAGAGCTTTTTCGTATACATATGCGTTCGTCCGCGTAATCGAGTAACCGATTATCGCTTATTTGCCGAAGTGTAACGTACATATTGGGTATTTATGTACTAGAATAAGCTCGATTATAAGTATTGTATATATATGTATACATGTACATGTATAAACGATTAACGCGCGTTGATTTTGAAACGTACATTGTTGCAACTATTTTGCGTTTTTTTTTTTTCTTTTTCGTCCCATAGCCGAACGTGCTCGTCGTTATACCGTCGACTTGTAACCTGCTTTTTCGTTTCTTTCGGTTTTGTAAGATTTGATGATATAATGTTTGTTGTCGTAACGTTTTATTTTAAGCGAAGGCACTTTTAGTCGTTCATTTTGTGTAATACCACGAGAGCTTGAGAAAATTTACGAGAGGATAATGCGTTGGAATTTTAACTTTACTTTTTTATTATTTTTTTTTCTTTTTTTCTTCCTTTTTTTTTTTTTTTTTTTGCGGTCTGGAGAAAAACGGTCGCGTAAAAAAACGTTGTTTTTAATTTAATTTTTAAAGCGTTTGTTTTATTAATTTATCAACATATTTATCATGCATTAAACGAATAGGTTAGTATTTAATAGGTTAGTAGTTAATTTTTGAATTGCTATCATTGCTTATTTTTTTTTTTTTTTTTTTTTTTTTAATTAAGTATTAATACGCCTATTTGTGATAATTAATGCCAACGATGCAAAATATCTTTAATGCTAGTACTATTTAGCTTAGAACATCCGACTTGAGATATTTGTTTGCTATTTAATAAATAATCATAAGTGCATGAATTAAAATCTTCGTAAATCTTCGAATTTTATTCGTTAATAAAATCGCGTTTGAAATTTCGAATAATTATCGAAAAACAAGACCAACGAGTATTATCATATAAAATAGCTGAAAGCACTTAGCGGATAAGAATTTATACGCGCCGACTTTTAACATTTATTTCTACGAATTTATTAAAACTAAACTTACTACGAAAAAAAAAAATAATAAATAAATAAATAACGAATTTTCGTAAAAAACTCAAACGTCCCGTTAATTTAAATGCATATAAAGAAGAGAAAGGTTTATTGCGAAATAAAAAAAAAAAAAAAAAAAAAAGAATAATTTAACATCGATATTATCGATTCCAACGTAATGTCGTCGAATATACCGAACGCATTAATATTTTTATTTCTTGAGTAGGTATCCTTTGTATGTATACAATATAATTTATCGTATCAAAAAAAATATATATATATATATATATATACACATACGGGGGCTTCTAAAAATAACCGAAAAATGTATAATAAATAAGCAATAATTCTTGCACCTTGTCATTTGACCGGATGAATTTTTATACGAGGAGCGCTCGCACGCGCGCGTATCGGGTTTAAACTGCCGATCGCATTAACCGCAAATTGCTTTCGTAGAGAATGCATAATGATAATAATAAGGCGAAATAAGAAGGAGGAGGAGGAGAACACCACAGAGAGTGTATATCGAGGATCGCAGCGGCCAACTCGTCTCTCTCTCTCTCTCTCTCTCTCTCTCTTGGTGTGTGTTATAAAGCACGTTCTCCTTTGTCAATGTGTATATGTGTCCGTATATACGTATATGTATGTGTACATCTAGCTGGACGCTCTCGATATATTATATATATAGAGACAAAAAAGCTCATTAAAAAGTTACTTTTCTTTCACACGCGCACGCGCATATTATTTATATATATATATATATATATATATATATATATATATATATATATATATATATATGTATAGGGGGCACGCGCTTCTCTCCTTCTGACTCCTTTTTACATGTACATACACATCTGCGAATTTACACGTATATACATATATGTACACCTATCGTTTTCTTATAATACGTGTGTGCGTATGCAGCCGATACGAGCACTTAGTTGTGTCGAACACAGAAAAGAGATACGGTATATACATGTATACACAATGTCGATCGTCGGAGAACGCCAGCGTGTTGTACACATCGCGGTCATCGAGTTCATCGTTGTGACGGCCGACAAGGTCGCGCCGAGAGATAGATGGAAAGGGAAAATTCGCGCTTTCGAGAGCGCCACCTATATATATATATATACATATATATCTATATATTATTTATATATCTGTGCAAAAGTCAAGAGCGAGACGGACGGGATGTATATGTATATACATATATGTATAAGGAGAGGAGGATGAAAAAGTTTATTTATATATACGCGGGAATAAAATAGAACAAAATACGCAAGCGAGAGGTAGGTACATGTAGCCGATCAGGATTTGAATGCGCGAGTTCTTGTCTCATTTTTCTTTATTTCTCTCTCTCTCTCTCTCTCTCTCTCTCTCTCTCTCTCTCTCTTCGTTTAATGCACGCGGTATTATTGTCCTCGACACTTGGCAGTAGGAAGGACAAAAGAGAGCGAGAGTCGAGGCGCGAGGTGTAACGCACCGTATGACCGATGGGACAATGCGGAGCAATCAATTATTTTTTGACGGCTGAAGAACGGACAATGCTGACACGGGAAAGAGAGAGAATATTCATTGCTTAATTTATTAATAATTTCGATTTATAAGGGCACGATGGATTATTGTTTCCCCCCACCCCGTCTATCCCTCTCTCTTATGCCTTTTTAAATTTCAATAGAGGGAAATCGTCGTACCAAAGAGCGATGGATTTTATTCATAAATTATGTATATACTCATTTTTTTTTTTATTAATCGAGCTGCGGTTATTGTTAGAGTTGATAAATAATTCGATTTTGTTTTACGACGTTACTTTTTAGAAAAATATTCAGTATTTTATAAAATGATTTTGAATGGCGAGTTGTTATTGTAACTTTTTAAAGAAAAAAACTTGGAACAAAATTGTTTTTTTTTCTTTTTTTTTTTTTTTGTAAAAAAATTTTCATAGAGTAACTTTAATTTATTTAACTATTTTAGTATATTGTATTATCTATTAAATTGTTTTGAATATTTAAATGTGTTTACGCGTTGACCATTAAAAATATAAAATGATTTAAAAATTAATCTCATCTAAATGTAAAAAATATTTTTTTTATTAAACAGTAAATTTTATTAAAAATTTATTTAAGTTTATCATTTAATATTGATTGAATGATCATTTAATGAAATTAAATTTAGGAAATCATTTAAAATGTCCTTTAAGATACCAATTTAGATATAACTACTGTCAATGTGCACTTTATTCGCAACTATAACGAAATTAGAAATTGAGGGATAAAAAGAAAATAAACAACAACAATATCCGTTGCTCAAAATATATATTTATTTTAAATTGCAACTAAACATTAAATTTATAGAATAAAAATTCAAATTAGATTCCCGAATTCTTCGTCTCTCCTCGTACGCGACGTCCAGACGAAGATATAGATGTAAATTTTCCAAGAAAATGAGCCTCGGAAGTATATAATCCGGCAGCGAGAAAGCGAAAGAATTATTTTTCCCTGAGTCTTCTGAATCAGCGATTTCCTCTCTCTCTCTCTCTCTCTTCTTTCTCTCAGCGTCTATCCGTTTCTCAGCGGCAAATACCAGAACCCCTCGGTACACAGTCGCTCGGAATGGAAGGAGGTTTATCGATATAAAAGCAACCAGCAGGTGCAGCCGCCGCGGTCGCGTTGCCTCTCTCTCTCTCTCTCTCTCTCTCTCTCTCTCTCTCTCTTTTCTCTTCGGAAGAAGCAATTGGATTGCTTTTGCCTATACTGATCGAAGCTCTGTAAATGCTCTCTCTCTCTCTTTCTTTCTTTCTCTGGATTCCAACGAGAGACTTTATATACCGTTCTCTTTTATCTGTCCCTATTTTCTTTTGCAAGACCCGAGCGAGATATTTTCTATTACGGAATTTTCTGCAAAGATGCCGAAGTCTCCCCACGGGTATTAAAATTAATTTGTCACTTGCGAGCACCGAACGCTCGAGAAAATATCTCAAAGTTCTTCGCGTGTGTAAGCCGCTCCTCTCTCTCTCTCTCTCTCTCTCTCTCTCTCTATTCCTATAAATTTTGTCTCAATACGACGTATAATCGATTACGTATATAATACGCGTAAACTCGCTGCCGCTACCTTTTCCTCGGTTCCATATATTTATGGGTAGACATGCACAGACCGCGGCTTAAGATTTCGTTCGGCTTATTACGCACACACACACACGTACACGCGCGCGCGCGCGCGCGAAGACATACGCAAACGCGCGCGCGCGATCCGCTTATTATTATTCGCGCACGCTCTAATTATGCCGACCGGTGTACTATCAATAGCGCCGGAATTTTTCCTCTCTCGTCTCTACCTTTCCCCCTCATCTCCTCTCCCCCCCCCCCCCCCCCCGCTTCCCTCTTTCCCTTTCGTTTTTAACGTTAACGCGCGCGCGAAAGTATCGCCCGAACGCAACGTTTACCGTTAGGTTGTTAATTTAGTGCGATCGAGAGAGAAACGTGTATTTATTGCGTTAATTGAAAATTCAATTAATAAAGCGGTTTTAATACGAAAATAAAAGAACGATAAGAGAAAAGGAAGAAAAATGTTTAAGACCGAAAAAATTAAAAATTTTGCAACTATAAATTATTGCAAAATTATATCATTATACATATGCGCTCGTAACGAATACTTTATTATAAATTAATAAAAATGATGCATTTTATCGATATAAGTTTTGTTAATAATTTAATTAACATTTTTTTATTTTGTTCTGCTTGCAGGTGAGAAAAAT
This sequence comes from Chalcis sispes, assembly GCA_949987625.1. Lineage (NCBI taxonomy): Eukaryota > Metazoa > Arthropoda > Insecta > Hymenoptera > Chalcididae > Chalcis > Chalcis sispes. Next base: position 66,355,614 of record OX465096.1, on the reverse strand, counting down.
ATTTCATTCGAGAGAGCGTGTAATCTCAACTTTTAATCTAATTCGAATCGAGGTATTTCTAATTTTATTACAGTTAATCCATTTAATTATCATATAAATCAGCGTTTAAAAAATTTTATCGATTATTGTACACGTAATATAAATACACCTTTACGTTATTTATTTAAGCTAAATTAATGGCCTCTCTTTATTTTTATTCTATTTATACATTTATTTTTTTATTTTAAACATTAACAATTAATAATGTCTCATGCGGCGATTAGAATAAAAACATTATCTTTTTGAAATTAAGTATAAAATACATAGCGTGCGATTATAACATTAGAACGTCAACTCCGTAAACTTGAAGAATAATTTATTACAGTCTTTTAATTAATTTAACATTTTTCTGGCACAATTTAATTTTCGTGTTAAAAAGTAAAAACAAATTGTAAAAAATATTCAACGTTAAAACAACGGCATATACTATATAATCCCCAAAACGACGCGACGACGCGGCATCGATCGTCAAACGTTAATTACCTCGCATCGGTGAATTTCTAACCAGCGGAAGTCTCGAAAGAAGACTCAAGTGCGACAAAGAAGAAGAAGAAGAAGAAGAAAAAAACACAAAAGCAGTGCAAGAAAACACAAGGGCAAAACTATCTCCCTCTCTCTCTCTCTCTCTCTCTCTCTCTCTCTCTGTTCGACTATTCTCATAGACTGTAAAGCGTAGAGTCGGGACTCGCGCGAGCGCGGATAAAAGACAAAGGAAGCGCGCGTACAAAAGCTGGAGAGAAATAGAGAGAGAAAGAGAGAGAGAGAGAGAGATACTTCGCGTGGCTAACGCAATGAAACGGAACCTTACACCTTTCTCTCTTTCCTTCGAGCTCGAGAGTTAATGCTCGCGTCAAGGGCTGTGCTTCTTCTTTTTTTTTTTTTTCTTCTTTTTACTTTAGCGAATTATACTTTATTCGTCGCCTCGCGAGTCCCTATCTATTTTTCTTCCTCTGCGTCTCTTTTTACTTTTTATACTTCTACGCTGTCTGCTCGTTTTCTCTGGTTCGCCTAATGTCTTTCCTTTTTTTTCTACAGTAGTAGCGCGTCTTTTTTTTCTCATTTTTTCTTTTACGTGTAGAGATAGCGGATGAAAAAAAATTTAAATAAAGAAATTTTGAGATCACATACAGATGAAAAGAAATATTTTTATTCTTTATTTTCACGATCGATCGTTGACCTATATATATATATATAAGAATTTTATCGTCATTTATTGTGCTAAATATACCAAAGTTATATATAATAAGTAAGATAAAAAAAATAATAAAAAAATTCGATTAAGTACAAAAAAAAGGAACAAAAAATGAAACTCTCTAATCTCAGTACTAGCTTAGAAAATAAAAGATGAGTGTAAAAAACAAAGGATAAAAAGTGTGTTTGAGACAGAGAGAGAGCGCAGGAGGAGCAAGCGCATCCTAACTTTTTGCAACTGCGATAGAAAAAAAAAATAAAGGAAGAAAGAAAAAAAAGGGCACAAGAAAGAGACGCTTAGCCATGCTCAGGGGCTCTCTCATTCGCTCTTCATCTCTCCTTTTCTCCCAAGCAGCAAAAGAGGAAAAATAAGAAAGAAGAGGCACAAGAGGCGGCGGCGGCGGCGGACCACACAGCGGATAGACTCCGTGATTTTTCCGGCGCTCGGTACAAAGTAGATCATCTCTATCTTCTCTCTCTCTGTCTCTCTCTCTCTCTCTCTCTCTCTCTCTTCCTTCCTCTATTTTACCATGTAAGAAATAAAGCGAGGTAGGGAAGGTAAACTCTCTCTCTTTCCCCTTATTCTCTCTTTCTCTCTCATCTCCGCCCTTAATAAACGTCGATTGTTGAATTTCGCGGTCTCTTATCGGCGCTGCGGGGTGCGAGAGTGAGCCCGAGAAAAAGAGAGAGAGAGAGAGAGAGAGAGAGAGAGAGTGTACGTAGACACAGGTATACAGCAGAGTACAAGGAGGAGGGCTACCATTAACCGCGTGATTGATAATACCCGGTCGTTCCGCGCCATTGCGCGCCCTCGCTTTGTGTGTGTGTGTGTGTGTGTGTGTGTGTGTGTGTGTGTGTGTGTGTGTGTGTCAGTGTGTGTGTGTGTCAGTGTATGTGTATACGTGTTGCGTGCGCTACCCTCCCTCGCTGTACCGCTGCTGCTGCTTCTATCCCTCCTCCCATTTCATTCTTCTTTTATTATTAGCGGCCGATCGAAGAAGAAGGAGGAGGTGGAGGTATAGGTTTAAAAAAAGGTGGATGAAACGCGGCGCTCGCACACACACCAACGGGACAAAGAGCCTCCGAGCTCTCTCCGCGAGAGAGAGAGAGAGAGAGAGAGAGAGAGAGAAAAGGACGCGCAAGGGCGGGTTTTCACTCCGGGTGTCTGATCTTGTTGTTGTTGTGTTGTTGCCTTTTTTTTTTTTGTTGTCTTTTTCTTTTGTTTTTTGCGCTTTCGTATAATATGGTACGTTATTTTTTTTTTTTTGTCTTGCGATTTAGTTTCATTTTTTTTTATTGGTTCTTTGTGAATTTTAATAAATAAATTTTCATCAAAACTGGATAGAAAATAAAGAAAGGTCGAAAAAAAATTGTAACTTGGTATAGTAATGGACTATAACGCTTTGTCTGCGCTATTAGTAGATACATGCAGAGCATGGTAAGACGCGTTTTATCAGGTAATGCATATATATATATATATATACATATAGACACATATGCATACAACGAAATTTCCTAAAATCAAATATACTACAATAAATCGTCATTTTTACTTTACTCAACTTACGCATAATGATGATAAATGTTTATGACTGTTCAAAACGCCAATTAAAAAGAAATTAACGATTTATACTTTTACCTAAATAAAACCAATACTTATACGTACATAAACTCATGTCATTATTTTATATTTATTTTGCCATTCGAAAACGAACATTTTTTTTCCAAAAAACTTTATAAACAACTCTCATCGTGGCCACGATACAGCGGACGGAGAAAGTAAAAGTTTTTTCCCACGTTATTAGTGCAACGAGTAGTTTTAAAATATACATGTAAGCGTTTACGTAATCGAGATGATACATAGTGCAGTTAATAACTGACGGTAAACATCTAAAAACGGCTATCTTTGATATATCTGGCATCCGGATAATGTAGTTCAAAGTTTTTCCCTTGCAAAATCCTAATGAATTTCTATAGTCTATATATATATATATATATATATATATATATATATGTATACAATTTAAATTCGCTCGCACGAAAGTAAATCGAATCTTTGCGATACGGTATTATAATTGTCGCTTCTGTATAGATTTGTTTATAAATAGAAAGATATAAAGTCAATAAGAAAGAAGGATATTATATTTATAATTTAAGTTAATAAGTTTACGTCAATCAATTTATTCCTCATAAATTTTTCTCCATTTTCTCGATATAAAGCAATTGTCGAGTTACAATGCAAATATTTTATTCGACTTGCCACGAAGTTTATTTCGTACTTTTCGCATTCCAATACTTTACAAAAAAACTTTTTTTCTAAAGAGCAATCATGTTTCAACCGATCCTTGATTTTTTCGTCCGCGAAAGAGAAGATGTTACTGTAGCAAGTAAGCAAAAAGATAATATTTTCAAATAAAAAAAAAAAATTGATTTAATTTTATATCGATTTGTTTGCTTGATTTATTCATTTGTATTCATACAAGATTCTTTAATGATTCTTTATTGGTTTTGTTATTTGTTTTGTTTAAAATCTTTTAAAAACTCATTTAAATAAAATTTTCATAATATATTTTAAAAAAATAATCGAATGACTAACACATGATATTTACGACAGATAAATAAATTATTTCAAACTTTATTTATCATTTTCGGTGTAGTACATTCATTCTCATTCGATTTACAAAACATTTTATTGTCATTGAATAAGCCAAACGCAAAATTATTTGCAATTAAAATGATACGCATACGAGTATATAATAAAGATTCTTCGTCGTATCATATACAAACAATTACACGCATCGTTCGAGCAATCTCCGATACGCATACAAAACTCAATCGAGTGCGAAACGAGCTGAAAATGAGAAAAATCGAGCATTGAAAAGCACTTTATATCGCGTATTAAAAGCACCAAAGGCAGATATATATGTATATATATATATATACATATATCCTTTTATACATCGTACACACACGTGCGTATGGGCGATCGATCGATCGATCGATCGAAACCGTGTGTAACCCGTAGAAAAAAAGAAAAAAAAACGAAGGAAAAATAACGACAAAGATGATAAGTCCATATTAGTACCTCGGGCAGAGGGGGGGGGGGGGGGGGGGCGAGGCTTGCCTTCGCAAAAGTATAGTTCCACGCACGCGCCTCGAGGGTTTAAAGGGGAAAAAACAATTTCGCGTTGCGTATATAGCGCGAATGATCCACATACACACACACACACACACACACGCGCGCGCGCGCTTGCTTAAGCGATGCGCTAACGGTCGTTCGAGTCGGTAAGGTATATATATATATATATACATACAACGACGAATAACGGCCACGATTATACGTACGCGCTCTCCCGAGGCCTATAATTTGGTACATATACGCGAGAGTGAAAGAGAGAGAGAGAGAGAGAGAGAGAGAGAGAAGGGGGGAAAGAGAAAAAGCAAAGCTAAGCCCGCAAATGACATATACGTGCTTATGAGAGAACGAGGATGAAAGAGAGAGAGAGAGAGAGAGAAAAGCTATTAGCGAGCCGTGGCAGCAAAAGCAAGAAGTGTAGATATACTCGCCTCGAACACACGCACGCCCTTTATCGCAGCCGTGCAATTTAGCGGCGGAAGGTAGGTTTCTGGGTCTTCTATGCAGCCCTTGTACATACTATTCCCGGATATTTCAAATAAAAAGTAAGAAAGCATCGCGCCCGAAGGTGTATACACGTATACGCGCACATAAACACACTCGAGGCGCGTAAGCTTTGATTTCAGAAATGGGATGTAGGCCGATAGGAGGAGATTTATACAAACGCCGCGCGGTGGTAATCCGGTTATAAATGCATCTCGAATGAAGTTACTCTCATTCTTTCTCTCGATCATGTGGAAAATCGCCCCGGCTGTTTGTACCTTCTTCTTTTTTTCTTTTTTCTTTTTTCTTTTTTCTTTTCGTTTCCTTCCCCCCCCCCCACCCCTTGCTCCCTTCCCTCTCCTCCCTCCCGTTCTCGCGCTTCTTCTACCGAGCGTTTTACATTAAGTGGCACCGCGTGCGCGTAATCGCTACCGATGTATATCTGTATACATATATATACACGCGCTTGCGGAATATATTGGATCGTTATGGATTAAACGAAGGTTGGAAATCGAAATTTGCGAATTGGTTCGCACGATCGAACGCACATTATCGAGATCTCTGTCTGTGTGCGCGCGTTGCCATTTGGTTTATTTTTGACATTTGAATATAATTGACGCGTTATATGCGGTTGCGTGATTTCGATTTCGCGCATCAATCTTTGTGTATTGTATTAATTTCTTTTTTCTCCATGAAAGAATTTTGATTACACGGTAATATACGGCACTTGATCGTTTAACCGTTTATCGGATTTGAGTTACGTGTAAATGTAACATTTGTAAAAATGTTCGAATTAACATTTTCTTCATATTCAAACGCATTTTCGCGTCAACGCCATCGGTAAACATAAATTTTCCTAACTTATCGCTGCATTCAATTAAAATCGTACTTCGATTTATGCATATAGGTATAATATCTCAACATCCGCTCTTCGTATTCTTTCCTTTTTCTAATTACTTGAGTATTACACTTCGTAAAAAAAAAAAAAAAAAAAAAAAAAAAAAAAATCAATTGTTTATCGATTTATATACACAACGAGCGAAGAAAAACAATTTCGTCTAGTTTACGTATACGCGTAGAAACGGAAGAAGTGCAACGCATTGTCAACTGTTGTCAATAATCATTCAGGAAAAAAAAAAAATAAAAAAAAAAAAAAAAAAAATAATAAAGCAGCCTGGAACGACCATTTTTCACTACTTTTCGACTATTCTTTTATTACACATGGACGTATATCCTATATATACATCCTTAGCCTTTCGGTTCGATGATAATACGACGCATAAAACGTCGTTCGAGTTCCCTCTTTAAAAAGTCCCGATTGCGTCGAAGCGTCAGTTCGCGAGTATTGCTTTTCTCTTTCCCTTTGTTGCACTTGCGCGTGTACACGTATAGGTATATGTGTATTATGTATACACGTGTCTACGCGCGCGACTTAGAAAGCTATGCACTGGAACGTCGTTAAATCTCCATTTCGTATTCACGTATATTTATATATATATATAAATATATGTATGCCATTTCGATACTCTTTTTATGCCTTTTTGTCCGTTGTTCTTGGCGCACTTTATTATTCCTTGCCTTCTTTTTATGCCTACTTTTAATTTCCTCTCGCGGCTAATGCTTTATGCCGCTATTATGTATATTCATATATATATATATATATATATATATATATATATATATATATATATATACATACATATACGAGTATATGTATATATATATATAAACGGTATAATACCGGAATGATACGTATTATGTATCGCAGAATAGTCGTATTGAAATGGTATTAGACGTTGCGAAGTTGGCCATTAACGTTTAATGAACAATTATGAATGAGAAAATATTTTTCTATACATATATATACATATGTATATATCGTTCGCGCGCGTATCTTGCGATTCTCGCGTTCTTCGCTGTTGCTGGCGTTGCGCGATTACGTGAGATTTATGCTTTACGTCCCATACATATTTTTTCTTATTGTTTTAAAAGAACTTTATATAGTTATAATTGATTGGATTTAATGTATGGTTATGATAAAATAAATCGATGAACGTTTGATTGTAAAAATTTTTTAAAAGTTTTTGTAAAAGTTTTGAATAATTATTTTTTTTTTTTGTATTCGATACAAACGATTTTTTAAACAAAATTATGCGCTTAATGTATATATAAAAATAAAAAGAAAAACTATTTATTGTTTAATTTAGTTTTCAATTTTTCTTAGGATTTAAAATCATTGAAACACAACTAAAACTGCATAGGAAATTAGTTTATTAAAAAAACTCGAGAATTAACTCTTAATTTCAAATCTTATATAACATTAAAATTTATACAAAATCATTGAAATAGGACGAACATAATTCGTCGTTTTAAATTATTCGACGTAATTAAAAAAACTCCTTAGTCAACCTCTCTCTCTCTCTCTCTCTCTCTCTCTCTCTCTCTCTCTCTCTCTCTCTCTCTCTCTCTCTCTCTTTTTCTTTCTCTTTCTCGTGAGACTACAATACGGTAAGCTCGTAAAGAGCAAGCGCGCATAAGTAGCTTAAAAAAATTATCCCACAGCGGAATCCTTTACGTACTCGCGTCTCTCGTTTCTTTCCTTGCAAAATCAAACCTCACTCGTCAAATCTGCTGATGTATATACTTACATGACAGAGATACACCACAAAGAGCCGTAAACGATTAAGCATCGCGGTTTAACTTTATTGTCGCGATAAAGCGCGACCCTCCTTCCCTCCCCCCCCCCCCCCCTACCAAAATATAAAAAAGACCGCGTCTGTGTCGCGCGGATAACTGGGACGACGTGACTTTTAGCGCGTTAGTTGTTTCTTTTCTACGTACACCGCGTGCACAACATACTTTTGTATACGTATGTGTACGTAGATATGGTCTATCGTCGAGCTACGCGCGCCATATGTACTTGTAGCCGCACTGAGAATTTCTCTACGCGATAACGGAGAACTCTTGTGGACCCAACGAGCGCTTGAATTCTAGCCGTTTTCTTAACTTTTGCTATACGAGGCTTGTAAAATTTCGTGAATTTTATTAAACATTATAGTTAAATTTATTACAATTGGAATATCGATGGACGAAAGTTTATTCATGTGTCGCGATTGCGTATCGATGAGAAATCATTTCCTTTTTTTTTTTTTTTTTCCAATCGTCTTCTGATTGCATCATTGAACTTGTTTAATTTAAGATTTTTTAATTTAACGTTTATGAGAATTGTAAATATGATAATTGTTTCGCAAAATTTTTACATGTAAATGGTTGAATAATATATTTTTCATTGCGTCAATTTTCAATAATTGTTATAAATGTATAAATTGCATGATTTAGTTGAATAAAAAATATACATTTTACGACATGTACATAAATCAGTTTTAACATTAATGCTTTTATTCACTTCCTTTATCATTCGGCGTAATGAATATGCATATAGTTTTATCATTTCAATTTCACTTTTTATCCGCAATGGGTTACGGCAATCTTGTTTTTTGGAGCATAAAAAGTAAAATTATGTGTTTTTTAATCGCTGAAATTTTAATATTCAGTCGGAAAGTTAATGGATATTGACAAAAACTTAATAAAAATCATAAATTGCCTATTCGTAAACGAATAAAATATCGTTGTAAAATAGCACATAAATTAATTATCACGCCAATAAATAACGTAAAACAATTCAATCAAGCCGAGTTAAAAATTGAGAAATCTTTACGACGATAATATATACCATTTTTTTTTTTTTTTTTTTTTTTTTTTTCGTATATTTAAAACCTTCGTCATATCATCGTTTCGTCGGTATATTCGTTGTACTCAAATGGACACGAGGATGACGATCAATTTCAAGTTTTTAAAATAAAATGTTTACTCTCTCTCTCTCTTTTTTTTTCTCGCAATTCTCGAGTGACTGTAATAAAACTATCGCGGACACATATAGTCATATTACACAAAATCCATTACCGAAAATCAAACGACGAATAATTACGAAGAGAGAGATTTCGAAATTTTGTCACTTCTCTCTTGCTCTCTCTCTCTTTCTCTCTTTTCGTGTTTTCTCACAGATATTTTAACATACATAAGTACACCTATATAAATATACATGTATGCACATTCACATATGTATACACATGATATCTCGCATCGTACATCGGATATACTATTCACGACGAAGAAGAGTTTGAATCGTGTGAGAAAACGCCGGCGCACGAAACGTGAAGTCGATTTCTACAGCTTCATTTTTTCTTTTTTTTTTTTTTTTTTTTTTTTTTACGCCGATATCGTTTTCGTCGTTCGTTCGCAATGGTTTTTTTTTTTATTAATAATAATAATAACAATTATGAGAAGAGATTAATCGAGCCTCGTAAAAATCGACGTCGAGTACATTAATTATCGAAATTTTTACTCGTAATTCGATATACGTATGCACGAACGATCGTTTGTAATTGAGATCGTAATGTTAACGTGTAACTCGAATTTATGCTATTTTATATATGTATACGTAAAAATTTTGTTACATCAACGCTGTCTCACGTTCACATATAGTAAAAACTATATTACAATACGACTATGTATTATTGTTACAATTAAACTCAGTCAATTGTAATATATATATATATACATATATTACAATTCACACCACTATTCCACCTTTAATAAAATTTTAAACAATCGCGGATAATTTTCTTAAAAGAAAAATCTCGTCGGTCTCAAATACTGTATAACATTCAAAAAGAAAAAAAAAAAGGAAAGAAGAACACAACACCTTGCGTCTCGTGTACATGCCATTATAATCGCCGCGCGATAATCGTAGAAAGAGAGAGAGAGAGAGAGAGAGAGAGAGAGGTGTTCTAGTTCGTGCGGGAAAACAACGAGGGTAGTGGAATGAAAAACGGAGACGCATCCTCGAGGATAATTTGCTAGCTAGAAGGCATATAACGACACACCTTATTTCGATGTACCGCTCTTGGATTTTTTCCCACCTAAACTCGAAAGCCGCACGTATACATACGTAATGCCACGTTCCTCTCTCTCTCTCTCTCTCCCTTTTATTCTCTTCTTGTCATTGTTTCCCGTTATAAAGTCAGTCGTGTTCTTTGCTGTCGTACACATCTCACTTTTTTCTCCTTTTTTTCTTTCTCCCTTTTCTTTTTTCATTCTTGGTACGTTAAACCTGTGTTTTATTCACGATGTTGATGCTCTTTTTACCCATTAATTATTGAATTAGATCCGTTAGGTAATCGACATTAGACGATTCGTAAGTTTTATTTCTTTTTTTTTTTGTATTCCATTAGGTTCGCATTGGTGGTACGATTAAAAAATTAAAAAAAAATATGCTATTTAGTATCTGTATAGTATGATATATAGTTATAATGTAATAAAGTGTTTTATTTTTAAATTTCACCATTAAAATTTTATAAATTTTCACAATTGTTAAAATTTTATTCAATTGACGCGCATGCGTATACGTTTTAGTATTAAATCCACAATTGAGATTAAACATTACGCTTTATCTATCGAAAAAAATTATCAAACTTGTCACAGTTTACGACTCATCCATCAAACCATCGATCCGTGCACGTATATTCTTATCGAAGAAACTCCCGTAAAAAACTCTAACAAATTTTAATTAAGTTAAATCTCCCTTAACGAATTTCCCCTCCCCCCCCCCCCCCACTTACCAAAAGTAAAGCATCATCGCAGCGTCATACTTTAGTCATTCTGTATCGTTTATAAGCGAAGAAAAAAAAAAGTATTACGGGAATATCTCAAGTTCGTTGAATTCTAGAGCGAATTTATTATACCGCGATTTAGCTTTAATACTCGCGTAAACTAAAAAAGTATTATAACAATTTAACTTACGTTTGTGTGGATATATGGGACGTTACAATGAATTCTTAGTACATTTCGGAGTCGAGTTTTATTTTTTTTTTTTTTTTTTTTTTTAAATTTTTAAATTTTTAGTTTATGTCAAAATAAGATATCATACCTTAATATCAGCTAAAAATATTAATTTTTGCTGCATGATATATGGTAGCGGCTGCTTTGAGGGAGTGCTTTATCTCATTCCTTCTAGCTTCATTTCTATTTCAAAGCACTTGTTTTGATAGATTTTTTTTTTATGTTAAAATAAAGCTCAATGTCTCCTCTTTAATTTCGTAAAAAAAAAAAAAAAAAAAAAACTCGTCCGGCAGTTTAAAAGAAAAAATATTAGAGCAATTTGAAGTGAATTTTATAACTTAATGTTGCAGCATATACGTAAAGCTAAGTGTGTCTGAAAGTGCAACTTCAAATTGCTCTAATTTTTTTTTTTTTTTTTTTTTTTTTTTTTTTTTTTTTTTAAACTGCCCGACAAGTTTTTTTTTACGAAATCAAAGAAGAGACATTGAGCTTTATTTTGACATTAAAAAATCGAGAATCGCATGTGCCCCTCGATTAAAAAATCTAATTTGTTTATAAAAAATTATTGTAACTAACAAAAAATTGAAAAAAAAAATATCATGTAATTCCAATGATTAGTATTCGAGATATAACGATTTAAAAATTTTACTCCTTTTTTTTTTTTTAAATGCGCATAACTTTTTAAAAAATTAATATTTCGAGCTGATAATTGGCAGGAAATCTTATTTTGATATAAACTAAAAATTGACAAATTTTCAAAAAAATAATAAAACTCGACTTTGAAATGTACTAAGAATTCATTGAAACGTCCCATATATACATATATATAGTACGTTCGGTAAATAAACTACTATATTATCCCGAGTATCTACGTATAATTTTCGATCGGCACATATGTGAACGGCAGATACAAGCGGATCGTTTCGTTTATACATATGTATGTAATACAGTGAAGCTGCTATGGTAATGCATACCATATATACATGACTCGTTTTATTTACTCGTTTGACTACTTCGTAGTTATTAATCGAGAGATTGTAGCTTTCGAGTCGTTAAATAAAAGTTGTTAGAATAGTTTAAGTATAATTCATTGAGTAATTGCATGAATGATAATACACTTTACGCGAGGGTTACTTTTTATTATTCTTTTTTAAATCTTATCGATCGAACTCGTATACACGAGTTTTAACTTTTTTTTTTTTTTGTCGTTTTTATAATAAGTTTTACGACGAACTAATGGATTATTTTAATCGATCAAACACTTTTTTTTTGACGGTGCTCTTTCAATGGCACGTACTTATTTTTTTATAAGTCAAATTAATAATAGAATACTAAAAAGATTGAATGTGTAAAAAATCAATAGTTTGCAAGATCAGAATCATTTTCTTTCATATGTGCGTAAACGTTCGTATACATCTTTTTCTTTGTTTAAAATTCAAGAAATAAAATTTTAAAAAAATGTGTGAATAAAACTTTTTCACGATAAAATATATTAATGATTTTTTTTTAATTATTTATAATTTGTTTTTTAAAAAATTTGATAAAAAACGACAAAAGAAAATAGTATGTATGATCGATTCTTAAAGAAAATTTAAAGGGACTAATCGTATAATATATTTGTTTATTAATTAAGCGAGAGTTTGTTTCGACGCGACCTCCGGTACGCGTAAAAATTCTCGGAATCGCGACTGAGAGAAAATTTCTGCGAATCGTTTAAAGACGATCGATCGCGAACTCCGCGCGCATTAAGCGAATGAACTTTTAAAGAAGATGTTGTATAAGGATATTAAAGAAAGTTGAAGAATTTTTTATACGGTTACTGTTTTTTTTTTTTTTTTTTTTTTTTTTTTTTTTTTTTTTTTTTTTTTTTCATACAAATTTTGCGACATTTTTTTTTCTTTTTTTTTAATTGTAAATTTCCACAGACGTCATTATTATTCTGGTCCTGAAGAAATGAACTACATTGCGAAAGATTGGCTTAAAAAAAGTCAAAGCGCTTGTTGACTCGGAAAATAATACAATATGACGAATTTTCATCGCGAATTCTTAAAAATCTTCGTCGTTATTATCGATGGATAATATCTGTCGATTAAAAATTACATTGTAAATTTATCGCGGTATAATTTGCATTTGACGAATGATAAATAACGTTTGCACATCAGAAACTACAATATAATCTGTTGTTTAAGACAACCTATCTTAATGTGCATCTGCAAGGAATCTTTCTGTTATAGGTATACGAGGTGTGGCAGAAAAGTAATGAGACTGATTTTTTATTTACCAAAGTTTTTATTTTTGTTCAAACATCAATATTATCCCCTTTAAAGTAGTTTCCCTGGTCAGCTACACACTGATTTTAACGTTGTTCCCACTTTTGGTAGCAGCGCTGGAAGTCTTCAACCGGTATGATCTTCAGCATGTCCGTTACACTCTTTTGAATGTTTGTTAAAGTCCCGAAATGACGTCCTTTGAGGACATTTTTCAGTTTAGAAAAAAGGAAAAATTCACAGGTACTGAGGTCAGGTGAATAGGGGGGCTGAGAGGGGGAACCACAGGAATGCCTTTCGAGGTCAAAAGTTCTGTGACGGAGAGGGCAGTGTGACATGGGGCGTTGTCATGATGGAAGCATCCATTTGTTTCATTTTGCGTGACGCACAACCAAAACACAACTTCACTAATAGCAGTCACAAAAATCACGTAGTTAAAGGAAAGAGTTTAAACCTCGCACTGAGCCATGGGAGGATACTGATACACGTGCAAGCGATCTGGCAACAGCGCAACGTTGCCAGATCGCTTGCAGTGTTGCTAATCTCATTAACTTTCTGCCATACCTCGTATGTCGAATTAGAAATAAAATATTTGTTTTTATTAGTTTGAATTATTTACAAATTCTTTACTTTGAGCGATCATTTAAACAATTATCGAAGGTCTTATTTTATTCTTTATTTTTAAATAAAGTAGATTAATAAACAACAAAATTATTTTAATAAAAGCTCACGAATATTATAAATATAGATATATACATATATATGTGTACTTTTACTGCACAAAAAAGAAAAAAAAATATAAAGAATATTGTAGAGCGTGCAATATGTATATAAAAGTTCATAAAATTCTTGAAACGGTTACCATTAGCAAATATTCGAAGTACATATATATATATATATATCTCAGTTTCTCTAAATACCTCGCTATACATTCAAGCATTGAGATTGCTATGTTTTATAATTTCCGTACTATACACTCGATCGCGCTTTGCTTTTTTACGACAGATTGTACTTATATGAATGTATTTCAAAATGGAACATCTCACCGGCCGATGAACCACTTATAATTCATTCGTATAAAATAAGAATATATAAAATTAACGACTGGGGCAATTAATGAGAGTACGTACGCAATGCACATATATATATATATATATATATGTGTGTGTGTATGTGTGTGTGTGCAAATGCAAAGTAAACTAGTCGTAATAAAATTTTACATTCGTCAAACGTGTATTTATATCGGGGTGTAGCCACCCGGTTAAGGGACAAAAAAACACTTACGAACAAAGAATAAAAGATAAAGATAAATAATTTGCAAAAATTTTATTTACCAGCCGCGATGCATTTTTCAGAAGCCGAAAATGATTGTTAAAATGAAGTGTCGAGTACAAAAATATAAAAAGGAAAAATTGAAGCAGCAGCGTATCGGAGTAGGTCGACCGAATATAAAGTGAGAGAAAGAGTGAGAAAAAGAAAGAAAAAGAGAGAGAGAGAGAGGAGAGAGTCTCATTTTACGATCCTTTGTACGTAATAACGTTCGTCACGAGCCCTTAAAAAGAGCTTAGATAAACGTCCAAAGAATATTCCTCCTCTTTCTCGATTATGTAGCTTCTCTTCTCTCTCTCTCTTTCTCTCTCTCTCTCTCTCTCTCTCTCTCTTCGTTGCAGGGAGTTGCCGACAAGGCGGACGCGCCGTTGATCGCAATTCCCTGATACGATACTACCTGTTGCACTGCGCTTCTCGCTCTCTCTCTCTCTCTTTCTCTTTTCTCTTGTATTCTCTTCTATTAAACGTATCCGTCTTTTTCTTTCGCTTCTTCTCCATTCTGCTATTCATCTATCTTCCTTTCTCTCTGTCTTTCTCTTTTCGCTTCATCTTTGATACTCGTTTACTTTCTGTGCTTTAGGTAGACGTGCAGCTTAGATTATTCGCTTAGTTTGTTAATTAGCTAGAAAATTGAGAAAAATGAGAAGAGAGAGGGAGAGAGAGAGAGAAATGTACAAGTGTGCACATGTGATTGAGTCTGAATGTTTTAGATTTGATCGTTAAAAAGCGCTGAAACTTAACGATAAATTAATTAATGGTAATTGTTGATCGATAGTGTAACTTAAATAAAATATATTTTAGATAAAATAGCGATTAAGTTTCTTCTAATACAAACAACGTTAGCGATACACAATTGTTATAATTAGCGAAACAGAAGAGTCCGTTTGTATTCAGTTAAAGACAATGAAAAATTCAAATTTTATTTATTATAAAATAAATTGAATCATTATCCAATCGAAAATCATTAATTTTTATAAATAATTATATTAATTTTAAAAAACAATCGTTTTTGTTTAATTTTCTCCAAAAATATATATAATGTAATGTATATAACGTAGTATATACAATGTAATGTTATAAATTTGTTACAATACTCTGATTAAATAAATAAAAAAAAATTATTATTTCTACGTATTCCTTTTTAACGACCAAGTAAATATCATTTTTTTACATTTTTTTTTACTCTTATTTTATTTATTTTTTTTTTTTTTTAATAAAAGGTGGAAGCTTGTTATACAAGTTTTAAAGTAATTTTTCGAGTCTGGCATTGCATGTTTTTTTTATTTATCTGCATTTTTATTATGCAATTGCAATTGAATAACAATATAAATTTTATGTCAATAATAAATTTTAAAAAATATTTAAAAATCATTGTTTGGATATTTTATTACTTATTGACGATCGAGACTATTTTTTTTTCATATTTTTTTTACTTTAAACAAGAGAAAAAATTTTTTATCTCCGCGGTCAAGCAATTATTGTTTTTCAAAAGAATCGCATTGTACTACGTACATTTAATTACTTAAGCATCAAATGTCTATTTCCATATAATTTTCCACGCCACTCGCAATAACAATACAACGTAGATAATCATAAATTACTAGGAGAGAAAAAAAAAAAAAAAAACAAAAAAACAGAAAAAAAAAATAGGAAAAAAAGTTGCTCAAAAATACATCATCACGTTTCCTCTCAAACGGCTGCACGCGCGCTTTAATATTCACGCTTTTGAATACGTGTACGAAAAATCATCATCTCTTGCTCCATTACATCAAAGCATATACGCGAGTCTTCATGTATATATATATATATATATACATACACACACACATATATAGATATAGAACGTATATTGACAAATATATAAAAACGTGATTTTCATCGCGTAATCGCGTGGAAACCCATCGTCGACAGAACTCCCAATAAAATCGAGAGCCTCGCGCCTCGCACATCTTAATATCGGTGTGAAAAGTTGCCCCTACCCCTTCCTTTTCTCTTCATCTCTCTGGTATATATCGAAAAGAGTAAGAGAGTGAATGAGAGAGAAACCGCTAAGAACCTTGAGAATCGATCTCGAAGTCGATCTGGCGCTCAAAGCGGCTACACCATCGAGTATTCTACCTTTCTCTTTCTCTCTCTCTCTCTCTCTGTTTCTCTCCCTTTTTCTCTCAACGCCACGCGCGGGCGATTTAAAACGAGCCTAGATAATAGAGAGCTGCGGGAGTACGTCTATAAACGAAGTAAGAGGAGGAGGAAGAAGAACTCGCTCCGCGATATATCCGAATGCTATCTTTTCTCTCTAGCTCTCTATCTCTCTTTCTTTCCCTTCTATGCAACGCGACTACATATTGCTCTATGAGAGGATTATACATGTATACGTGTGTACAGTGGAGACCAGCGTTGTTGTTGTTGTTGTTGCCGGTGGTGGATATACGTATACGTGTACACATCGAGATGCATCTTTCGTTCATTCTATATATATATAAACACAAGCAAAGGTTAAAGCGGCGTGCTGCTGATCGCGCTGGGCGTTTTATCACGTGAAACTTTGACCGGCGAAGCCGCTTTTTCCGCCGTTCTTTCGCCTCCTCCATCTCTTACTTCTTCTCCTTCTTCTTCTTCTTCTTCTTCTTCTTTACCTCTTCGTCGTGTGAATTTTCTTCGCGCGAGATATTGCGCGCGCTGTATCTATGATACGAAGCCGCGAACGTGCGAACGATATGCGCTCTCTTTGATTTTCGAACTTCGAATCCCTACTTTAGTTTTTTTTTTTTTTTTTTGTTTTTATTATTAGCGCTTTGGTCTTTTTTTCCAGTGCGCATAACAATTTTGTCTTCGGTGTTGATTTTAGGTAAAAACAAGCTCTTGACTATACTTTTTTTTTAACCTCAAACTCTTTCGTATTTTTTCGTTTTTGTTTTCGCTTTGATATGCGGATATCTGTATCCGCAATTCATACTATACTTGCCTGGGCATAACATTTGAAATTACACATTTCGTTTAAAAAATATGAATTGAATAAATAAATATTATCAAAAATATGTAAATATATACCATCCTTGAAAATTTAGTATAGAATAGTTGAAAATCTACCAAAGACCTACATTTTATAAAATGTGTTAATAACGACGAGAATTGAAACATTAACATTTTTCGTCCTTCATTCAAACGTTTCTACACAGACACACGCGCGCACGAAAACAAGTAAGGAAAAATCAAGAAAAGAAAATAAGAAAGAAAAAACCGAATATATTTAATGTATATGAGTATATATATCTCATGTACATATAGTTCAACTCATTAAAACGTACGAGATCGAGATATACATGCTAACGAGTTTAACACACAGAGTTGCTCTCAACGAGTATACCGTGATGTGATGAATATCGTTTAAATTATCATCGACAGTTTCGTGGCGCGAGAACGATGAAAACTTATAGAAGTATAGTACTCGTAAAAAAATTATCGAAGACTCGGTGAGAACGTAGACTGTAACGCGAAATGAGAATAGTTAATATGTACGATTGTTTTAACTGTATAAATATTTTTATTAAAGTTTTATATTTTATGTGCTATTTTTAAAAATTTTTTTTGTTTTTTTGTGGGTACTGTAAATGTTTATCGAATATCGTTATATTATAATGAAAGTATCATATGATTAAATTTTAATGAAAATAATAATCATTCGGTAATTTGTAAAATTTTGACTCAATTTAAATATAAAAACATAAAAAAATAGAAAATGTACCAAGCTGTTCAATAAGTTTTGCGGTTCGATAAGAAAAACACAATTTTATGGTTTGAAATACACTTTATTATTCAGTATAGTCTCCCTGAACATCAATACACTTGTTCCAACGAGATTCCAATTTATGAATTCCATCCCTAAAGCGAGAATCTGGAAGGGCTGCAAAATACGCTTCCGCATCTGTTATGACCTCATCATTTGATGAAAAACGCTTTCCACGCATGAATTTTTTTAGGTCTGGAAATAGATGGAAGTCGCTAGGGGCCAAATCTGGTGAATACGGTGGATGCTCCAACAATTCGAACTTTAATTCATGGATTTTAGCCACTGTCAAAATGCTCTTGTGACACGGTGCATTGTCCTGATAAAAAAGGGTTTTTTTCTTCTGCAAACCGGCTCTTTTTTCACGAATTTTTTCCTTCAGCTGGTCTAAAAAGTTACAATAATATTCAGAATTTATTGTTTTATCAGTTTGCAAGTAATCCACAAACAAAATTCCTTTAGCATCTTAAAAAACTGATGCTAACACCTTCTTGGCCGATTTCTGGATACGAACTCGTTTCGGAGCCGAAGAACCAGGTTCACACCACTCTTTAGCCTCTTGTTTTGATTCAGAATCATGGTGATAGACCCAAGTCTCATCCATAGTAATGAATCGACGCACAAAATCCACTTTATCATTTCGAAAACGCTCTAAATGTTGCTGAGAAAGTCGCATTCGAATGTGTTTTTGTTCCATTGTTAGCGAATGCGGCACCCATTGTGCACACAACTTTCTGAAACCCAATACTTCAGTCAAAATATTGCTTACGCTGCCCAATGAGACGCCTAGGGCTTCTACTAAATCTCTTTCAGTCACTCGACGATTTTCCAATACGATATCCTGTATTTTTTCTACGATTTCTGGTGTTGTTGCTGTTTTTGGACGTCCTTGACGTGAATCGTCTTCAAGGCTTGTACGATCACGTTTAAATTCAGCAACCCATCTTTCTACTGTACTAATTGAAGGCGAAGAGTCCTTATACACTTTCAACATTCGTTCATAAATTTCTTTTGCTTTTAAACCTTCCAAAAATAAAAATTCAATCACTGCACGATACTTGATTTTTTCCATTGTAAAAAAATACTGTGACACGTCGATACTAAATGGCTTGTAAACAAAGAATGAATTGATAGATTGAAATGAAACTTCACATACGTTCATATGAAAAGTGTACCAACATAACAAAAAAAAATTTAGGCTAGTAGCAACACCCTCTCTTATCGAACCGCAAAACTTATTGAACAGCCTGGTATATAAACTAATTAACAAATATATATTACACTAGACGTAATTCCTTATTTTCACGAACGTCCCTCGAACGTTGTCTTGCATAAACAACATCTGCATATATATATATATATACATATAACTCGTTTTATTTTTTGATTAATCCATAACAAAATGGGTTAATTACGTTGTAAAAAATTTATGTACAGTCGCGCGAACACATTCGTGGAAGTGAAAAAAAAAAGGTAAAAAAATAAAGAACGAAATAAAAAGTCTTACCGGTGCCTCGCTACCATATACCGAGAATCTCTCTTTACGATCTCGATAATTAATATTCATCTCTTCTTGTACCTTCGTTATTCTCTTATTTCTTAGCTATATACTTATAGGATGTACAGCCACCGTTTCCTTTTTTCCGCGCTTGATTGAAAAGCAAAGAAACTAAAAAAAAAAGAAAAAAGCAAAACAAAAAATAATCGTGAGATAAGAGAGAGTCGCATCTATAGATCAGCGTAGGCGGCTTATACTCACTCGATGATTCTTCGCGATGTATATATATATATACATATATATACACACGCATAATATATTTTACACGCAGAACGTGTGGATATCTCGTTCGCGTGCTGGACGCGTGTAAAGCGCGAAGGACTTTGACGGTAATTACACGCTCGAGAACCGCCCCCGGACGATATGTATATATAGTATACCTATATGCATGTATCTATCGTTCTCTCTCTTTCTTTCTTTCTCTATACAGCTTAAGTACTTAAGCAACTTTCTCTCTATTTCTCTCTCTCTCTCTCTCTCTCTCTTCTTTTATACTCCAGAATTTTTCCTCCCCTTTTGCGTAAATTTTCCGTACCGTGGACATGTCAGTTTTCGTTATGGGAATGTACGTCATCTACTCTTGTCTTACGATTCTTCGTCTTCTTTTTGCTTCTTCTTTTCTTTTATATTTTATTTTTTTATTTTTATTTTTTATTTCATTTTTCATAGCCGATAAACGTATAAAATTTCTTTTCAATCGCGAGAGTAAAGTGACCGAGAAAACTTGCACGTGTAAGTGTGAACTTATCATACGCACACGCGATAGTCGCATGTAACGGCGAACGACCTATTCTTATAAAGTTACGATATTGTTTTGTTTTTTTTTTTTCTTTTTTGTATGATAATTATCAATTATAAGTAGAAGATTAACGACAAATTTTTAACTAATTTCCTCGTGACACTTATTCTATCTGAACTTGTTTAAAGTTATTTAATTTTTTTTTTTTTTTTTTTTTCAAATGGCCATAAGTCGCAAAGACAGCTGATTAATGAAGTAATCGTTGTAGGTAGCATATTTATGGCAATAAATTTATAAAATTATTATACGGCGTTTAGTTAATAATGTACACCATCCGAGTTCTCGCAATAACTTTGAATATATTTTTTTCTAATAAATAATCTATATTTAGAATTTTCTAAATTTAACTTTATTACTATAGTACACGTTAAAAAAAAAAAAAAAAAAAAAAAAAGTTAAAAAAAATGTTTTAAAGACATAAAAAAATGTAAAACAATCGAGTGAAACGACCTTCGTAATAAAATTAACAATTAACGAATGATCGAGTAAGTTTTCAAAAGAAATTTTAAAAATATTTTTGTTTATTTTAATCTGTGACAAATAATTAAATAAAAATGCGAATAAATTTATTCTTAAAATTTTCGTAAATAATCATACGATGATCAATCCTCTCAATTAAAATTTATATATATTCAAGAATTTGAATACTTAATGATTGTAAAAAAAAAAAAAAAAATAGAAAAAAAAAACAATTCCGAGAACTACGGGTAATCCGAGATTAATTATATTCCATTCCGTGTTAACGTTTAGTTGCGTAATTAACGAATCCAATTAAAACAGACGAGAGCCAAAAGGCTGGATCATGTTTTTCTTTTTTAAGCGAGTTGAATCTTAGAATTCAAAAAGTTTCCCGCTCGTATTAATAAGAAAACTTATTTAATTTACCCTGAATTTGCAATTGTCGAAAAATAATATTAAACGCTTTAATTTCAAAATTTTATTTTAAAACCAATACGATTAATAATAATATTATTATAAATTACCAATTAAAAATTGATATAAAAAAAAAAAAAAAAAAAGAAAATATTCGATCTCGTCAACAAAAAAATAAGAATAACATAATTTGGTAATAAAAAAATTTGAAACAAAAGCGCGACGAGCTTTTTCTATTATATATAGGAAGTGGCTGAGGTAAACTCAAAACACACGACCAATCCGTTACACACATAAATCATAACTTTTTCAAAGAGAAAGAGAGAAAGAGAGAGAAGAAAAAAGTACGTTATATACCGTAGGTATTTTGCATAAAATTGCGCCTACTCGATAGTCGTATATCTCATCTCTTTCTCTATCTCTCTCTCTCTCTCTCTCTGTCTCTCAAGAAGGCCAAGAGCGATTCGTCGTCGTTTCCGCGATCTTTCTTTTCTCCCTCGAGATAGTATGCATATGTATGTGTGTGCATGTAAAAAGTTGATAAAAACGAGAGAAATTTTATACGTGTATGCGTCTCAGTTACGATACGAAGGTTTATTTTTGATATGTAACGATGGATTTATATATATATATATATATATATGCATTAGCTTAGTTTAATTTGATTATGTACGATGGGACAATAAGTAAAAAACTTTTAAAGTTGAATTTATCTCTATTTTTCCTTTCTTTTTCATTATGTACATTCTTTATCTTCGTTTTAAGATCGTGTTTAATGAGTCATACTTCTCGTCGAATCGCTGATTTATGGGAATACAGAAACTTTTGATAGGTAAATTTATTTAATGCAATGCGATAAGTAAAAAAAAAAAAAAAAAAGGAGAATACGTTTGAGAAATTAGAAAAATATCTTTATAATCTTTCCGCATTCGCTAGATTTTGAATTAATCTTCTGATTTGTTTTTTTTTTTTTTTTTTTTTTGCTTTTGTTCGAAACGTGTTTCTTTACATCATCAAAAGCTAAAAATCAATTTTACTTTATTTTATTTATCGATTTGTTATTAAGGAAAAATTTTACGATAAAATTATTTTGTATTAATATTACTATCGTATATTTTTCGATAAAGTAATGAAATTCTATAAAATTTTATATTTATTTTAAAAATAATATATTAACGATTAAATACCATAATTTCAATCTTAATTAATCCGTAATCATTTTTATATTGATCACACATCAATAAATAACAATAATAAAAATTGAAAAACATTACCACGATACACGTTAATTATTTCGCAATATATTATATCGATCCATTCGAATGCAACGAGTTAACTTTGTTGAAAATTATTCGAAGGTTTTCTTCGTCCCATTATACATCCACATACTTCTTTGTTTTTTGTTTTTTTTTTGGCATTTTTTTTCCCCGCAATATTGCCTTAATTATTCACACCTATACGACGTTATATAATTTTGGCTTTTATGGCGTCTCTTAGGCGCCTCGGCACATCGTAAAACGATATTGTAAAAAATTTCGTGCGCTATAATTAACTGAAAAATACATAGTTATGTAATGTACGCGCGTGCGCGTAAAACTGTCGATTTTAATTTTGATACATTATGTGAAGTTTTTTAAAGGGGCATTTTTTTTTGCTTTATTTTTTTGCTTCCATTTTTTTTTTTTTTTTTTTTTTATCTTTTTCTTTTTTTTTTTTTCTTATTGCGCGGCGTTCGAGAACCTCGAAGAACTCTGAAATTGAAAGGTGAACAATTTTTAGCTTCGATAAAATTAAGAAACTAGGGTGTAATTAATGCGATAAAAGTTGATATAATATCTGGTGGAATTTTAAAAATCGAAAACGATAAGGATAATAAAAAAAGGAAAATAAAAAAGAATATAAAATTGTAAAAGTCGTTAACATACCTAAAAGGCGCCACTAACACAATTAGTGCATTACTCTCGTCGGTGTTTGTTATATATTTGCGAGGAGGAAAAGAAACAAATTAAGTAAATAAAAACGAGCAAAATTTACGGTAAAGAAAAAAATGTATGACTGACAAAAATAAATCTAAGAAATTAATATTATGATAAGTGCAATACTTAGCGGGAAAAATACAGCGTCTTGGATTGTTCTTTGGCTAATTTTCAAAAAAAAAAAATAAAAGTTACAACATCGTTATTGTAAAAATTTCTCCGATAAATCGACAAACGTAAAGCATTTAAGTAAACGCTAACAGTTTCTTCTTCATACAAAACGAGAATAGCGCGTTTTATTTGTTTAATACATCGATCGTTTTATCTCTACATTCCTTTACGTGCACACATCGGTGCAACACACATAAATCCATACATTTCTACACACACATATACAAAAACATTTTCAAAACCATATTTCGTTTAGAAAGAGAGAGAAAGAGAGAGAGAAAGAGAGAGAGAGAAAAAGCGCGACTCGAGAAACGAGGGCCTCACACTCGGGCCCATATATCAAGCTTCTCGAGATAGCCATATATCAAACAATCTCGACTCAATAATTCCTTAATTTCCCGCAAATTTATTCCTCATCATCTTGGTTTAACATCGCGAGAGGAAATGTATTTTTTGTTTTTGCGATTCGCGTCCGATCTACCATGTTTATATGCACACGTGCAACACTGCACAAACACATATACAACGATCGTCGTATGTAACAATATTCTTGAAGAAAGTCCTTTGTATGCTACCGCATCGATAGATTATTTATGTCGGAACCACACACACACACACACACACACATCCATGTGTAAGTACACACATATACGTAATAGCGTGTGTACAAAGAAAATCGTGAAACACGCTCGTTTTCTTTCTCTCCCTCGTTTGTTTTCATTTCACCTTTATATACTCTTCCTTCGAACTTCATTATTCGCCATAGCTTTCGTTATCGATCTTCATTTAATTTTCTTTCCCTCTTCTATGTATATACTCGTGCTTTCTCTCGATCTATCATTCGTGTATGATTATTTTTTTCTATTTCGTTTTTTTTTTTAAATTTATGAAATTCCTCTTCACGATTTTCATTAAGCGTTTATGATTGAATCTTCGGAGACTGGATGCATAGAATAATTTTAATCTATGTCGATAAATGAAAATTTTTATTTACGTTTGGAGTTCATTTATATTTTATATTTGCAATCATAGCGAATGATTTATATCGTTTACATATAGAAGGAATAAATATAATGAAAGAATATTTGCGTCTTTTTCTTTTTCTTTGATACAAGTAGATCTAAAGGGTGCATTTGATCGTGAATAATTAACGCCTTGATTGCCGTAGGAGTCACCGGTGACCGGTGCAAGTTCATGTGAATTATATTGTAAGAAATTCAGCCCGTTAGCTTCTCTCTCTCTTTCTTTTTCTCTCTTTCTCTTTTCGTCTGCGCTTATACGTATACCTTAGCGCTTTTAAATATACACATTTAATGGCGCATGGCCAAAGGAATATGCGCTTGATGACAAAGAATGAATGAGGAAAATAAAAAGATCACAAAGAGAACTCTCGCTCGATTCGGTGAGCTTACAGAAGGAAAATTTAGACAGAAAAGAGGCTACCTCTACTATTCCATTTACTCTAATCTAATTCCCTCTTTTATCTCCTTCATATTTTTTCTATATGTATGTATAGAGTAAGGGATGAGGAGCAAGAGGAAGAGAAGATAGAGACAATACCGAGAATGTGTAGTCTTTGCGCGCAAACTTACTAAAGCTCGTGTACCTCGATTGTATATATACACACACACACACACACACACACACACACACACACACACGCGTTTATCTTTTCGTCGTGTCTACCGCACGTATGCACACCCGCGCGCGCGGTTACCGAAGGATAGAAATAGGTAAAACGATTGCGGAGCAACAATTGGCACTCGAACAACTTGTAATTTTATACTCCGTTTCTCTGTAGGTCCTTTTTCCCATTCTATTCCTTTTTCTCTACTTTTTTCCTCGCGCGGAAATGACTCGCGCGGAAATAGGCATGAAGAGCTTACAAAAGAAAATTTAAAGTCATCGAAGTTTGCACATAAAAGACGTGCGCGCTTTACGCACACTAAATGCGCCTCCCCTTAGTTTCATGTAGCGCATGCGCGCTATATATATATATATTATCCGCTAGCTTTAATTTACGGCTTGCGCATTGTAAGCGCGCGCAAACGGGAGGAACAAAAGTTCAAAGTGGGAAGAGCTTTTCTTTCTCCCGCCCATTTCTTTCGCCGATTCGTCGAGTTATTTTTGCTACGATAGGTCGATACAGCCGCGAACGCGCGCGACAGAATGCCAATCACATCATCGGGAGGCGGAAGTGTCGTACAGCTGCTGGATACGATTGTGCACGTACGCGTATGTGCATACATGTATAATAGTATTTTCGCAATCTCGTTTCGTTGAATTGGATCTTATAAAATATAATGTATTTCAATATATTATGCGTAAAAAAATTGTACGCTGGCTGATTTATGGATTTTATTTATCCGGTAAATAAATAAAAAGGAAAACGTATTAATGAAAAATTCACACTTGTATGTACATGCAATTAGTGGAAAATTTTCAGTTAATAAAACTTTTCGGATTTTTACAAGGTCGTAGAAAGAATTAAACTTTGATTGAAATTCTCTGCTTATTAATTTTTGCATTACAGTGGATTAATTTATAAATAAGACAAATATTTTTATGTCGATTAAACGCAATACGTATAAATAATTTATAAATAAAATAAAAATCACGCATCGCGTATATTTATACTTATGTATAATATACATAATAAAGTCCAACGTTTGCAAAAAATTTCCAGGACGAGTACAGACAGCGCAGGCGCTTGTCGACGCCGAGCGGAAGTCCGAGTCCACCGAGGCCCTCGAGATTATCGCGCTCCACCGGAACTCTCACGCGGCCGGAACAACAATTCGCCGATTTGAAAAACACAACTCTGACCAGGGATAAGCAAGGTCAAGAGGCCGAGAGAAAAGGATGGTTCAAGTCCCTCTCCCGCAAGAACAAGTCCAGCGCGAAAGTAAGCTATTTATTTCTTTCTCTCTTTTTAATTCTCTATCTATCTCTTTATTACGTTATTACCATATGCTTATTGATTATTATATTTTTGCGAGGAAAGACGACGTGAGCTGTTACACGTCTCTATAATTTTAAAATTTTAACTCTTATTCTAAATTCTTAGTGTATCCGATTTAAAGCATCGTTTTTCTCAGATAATTTTTCAAAATCTGCGCATCGTCGTAAAATTGTTAAATTCCTTTATCGTCGACTTTTTATCATTATTACTTATTATCGATCAAATTGGCTAACGAGACGATTCGCTTACCGATTATACGCTATTTTTATTAACGAAATTCAGTCCGCGCTTCATTAAGTATACTAAAGAAAAAATATTAAAAAGAAAAAAAAAAAAAAAAAAAAAAAAAAAGAAGTGATTAAAATTTGCGGCATAGTTTACCAAAATGCATTTAACAAAATCACAGACACGATTTTTATGCGAAGTCCTCGCGTACTTGAAAGACATACCTACCTATACAAAAAAAAAAAAATAAAAAAAAACGCGCATTTACGTAACCCGTACGAAAAGTATAACGCGTTGATATCACTCATATATTTTTACATTCGTCTCATATCTGGATATCCGCTTTGGACCTTCCATCTTTTTTCCTTCCTTTCTCATCGCTCGGCAAATCGTTGAGAGAGAGAGAGAGAGAGAGAGAGCGATACTTTGCCGATTATCTCGTGTAAAGCAACAAATAATCTAGAAAATTAACGGTTACTTTGTGCACGTACTTCGTACGTGTCGCAGGTATATATACGCATTAAACTTTTTGCTACTAAAGGCGAATACGTATTAAGACGAATCGTTTGCCGTTTTTTTTTTCTTTTCTTTTCTATTCTTTTCTCTTTTTTTTTTTTTTTTTCTTTATTCCAACCTATCGTTCCACTCTCTTTGATTAATCACGGTAGCAACGGCATCGGCTCTGTACGTACGCGAGTTATTCGACTTACGGGTTTTGATGAAATTTGGTACTTTGAACGCGCGTGCGCGCGAGCTTATGTTTATACGTATATATATATACACAAAGACGATGAACGCACGCGCGCACGCTTGATTTCTCATTCAACTATAATTACACGAGCGTTTCCGTTCTTATTTTTCAGCGATCGGATGAAAAAAAAAAATATATATATAACCTTCGTGTGCCTACATGCCGTTCGCGAATATCGGAATTTACCGACGGCACGTACTGACCGAGTTTATTAGGTATTAATTATTTTTTTTAATTTTTCTTTTTTTTTTTTTTTTTTTCTAACTTCGTAATAATTTATCTATTACTGGCTTTGAGATTTGAAAATAACGCGTGATGCTTTTTCAAAACTTTAATTTACAATTGATAAAAATTTTAACGAAAAAGTTCGCAAAGCGTAAAATTATTATTATTTGTAAAAATGCAATTTATATATATATATATATAAAAACTACAGGATGATCTTAGATTATAAGATGATAAATTTATTTGACATTGTCAACGGTAAAATTTTAAGATATACTTTACGTATATATACATACCGTCGATATAAAACTTAAAAATTGGCACACGACGTGGAAATATAATAAGCGGATACATATCGTATCGATAGATATACGCTCTCATGTAGCTATAGATATCTGAAATAAGAGGAAAAGAAAAAAAAAAAAAAAAAATTGTGTATAAAGCATTTCACCGACGGCGAACTTTCACATATAATCCATCCATTAAACACCGTATATATATATACTCGTATCATTTGTGACGTACATAAATACCCGAGTAAGTTCCAAAACCCATATACGTATAACTCGACACATCCCGTGAGATTCTTATTAACGATCTCGAGCCGTTTGTATACACGTATGTGTGCGCATGTGTTATTGCGCTCGTTTTACACACACGCTAGCCAATACACGAGACATTTTCCATACAATGTAACAAAAAAAAAAAAAAAAAAAAGAAAAAAAAAAAGCAAGTGTCTCACATACATAAGAACATCTCGATGCATTTAACCAAACGTATAGAGACTTTCACGATGTATACGTACATTAAAAAAAAAAAAAAAAAGAAAAAGAAAAAACGCCTCGCGCGCGAGTATACATACTCCCCTTTCACTTTAATTCGCTTCGATGAGTTCCATGCATATCGCATAACGTACGACGTCGTGAATCGTTAGGGCGTCGCTATTTATGTATATACGATTTAATGTCGAGGACGGAGAGATGAGTTTTTTTTTTTTTTTTTTTTTTATAAAAGGTGACTTTCTCCGCGGTACACTACCTCTCGCGTGTACTCGTTTGACGCTTACTTATTCTAAAACGCGTTTCTCTTTACTGATATATATATATATATATATATATATATATATACACCTTGTTCTTTGTTTATGTGTATGTGTATTTATACGTTAATTGTTTTCTTCTCAGCGCGGTGTAAGGAATCAGGTGGAAATTTTTGAAAAACTTTTGATTTTGTTCGATGGTTTTTCTCTCTTTAAAGAAATATCGGATTCTATAATAACGCGTAACGAAAGTCGCGTCGATTTCTTTGTTGCTGCTTACGGTAATAAATGATTATTAACGATGAAACTTTCGTACTCGCGCGCGAGATCATCGGACGGATTTTATCGAAATTATTCACTTGCGAATACGTTTGAATACGCGTTAACTTTCAATATGTCGTCTCGTTTCTCGCATAAATTTAACGCAATCGTTTCGGTTATATTATTTAAGCGAAAATTTTTTATTTTGTTAATTATAAATCAAAACTAAGTATAGATTTTTCTTCTATTTTATTTTATTTTATTTATTTATTTATTTTTTTTTGTCAAGTAAAACCAGATTTGTGATGTAAGCTAGAACAAAAAGAAAAGCGATTTGATGTTTGTTAACGAACTTGAAAATATGACGAATTTTATACGTAATGTAATAGAAAAAAAAAAAAAAAATTCGAAACTATAAGAAAATTAAGAAAATAAGTTTACGAAAAATATTTAATATGTGCAAACCGGATATTTGATAATTTATTTCTATTTTCGTTTGCTTCTTCTACTTGAAAATTTTGCACGTAAAGCTGTATGTATTTTTTTAAGTAAAATTTACATGAAAGTAAAGCTTATACAACAGTAATTAACTTTTTAATTTTAATATTGTCAACATAATCAATATTAATTTTACATTAGAGTTTTTTTTTTTTAAGATTAAAAATATTATTTTAATAGGTCGATAAAATAACAAATTAACAATCAAAATTTTTGCGGAATATAATATTGATATATAAGAAAAAAAAGAAAATGCATTTGAATATGTCAGAAAAAAAAAAAAATTAAATAATTTTACAAAATATCGCGTATTATTCGAAACTATTTTTTAATAAAATTATTTCCTTTCATTATTATAAATTATCAAAATCATGGAGCTATTACATACAAAACTAAAACTGCGACAAAATCTCTAAAATCTAAAATGCTCAAAAAAAAAAAAAAAAAAAAAAATGTTAATTGCAAGATATTAATACAGCAGCTTATATCTTTGAGCTACAAACGATCGATGCAAATTAAAAAAGTAACTCACACAGGGTGTGTATATAAATATAAACACATACACTCACGTTTGTAACGGAGACCCTAGTTGTCTTCATCTCTCTCTCTTTCTCGTGGTGGATGTATCCCTGTGATCGTCGATTCATTGAAATCGACGTGTCTTTCTTCTCTCTGTTTTTGTTTGTCTCTCTCTCTCTCTCTCTCTCTTTCTCTCTCGCGTATGAGTGTGAGTGCGAGCGTCTCAAAGTCCATTAGGGCTCTTGACTCAACCTCTTCCAATTACCAGTTTGATTAAATGCTTAACCGATTCTATTTTCCTCTCTTTCTTTCTTCACTCAACGAAAGGTACTACTTGCTCAATCTCTCCCTTACCCTCGGCTTTAATTTAACCGCGAGATTGAGTGCCGGGCCATTTTATTTCTCTGTCTCTCTCTCTGTCTCTCTCTCTCTCTATCTCTTTCTTTCTTGACCGCACGTGACTATTCCATCGTGTTTCTATGGGATATCCCAAGCGAGAACGATTTCCGTTATATGCGTGCGCAGATTCGCTTACCCGTTATCGAGATACGTACTCACGTATGTGCCCGCGCTTCTTCTGAGAGTAAGAGGTGAAATTCACAAATATGTATATACAACGATGTGACAAGTACAAAGAAAGATGGAAAAGAAGCCGAGGTAGTGAAAAAAGGCTAACAATGGTGACTCGCGTTTACGCGATATACGTTAATTTTATTGGCAATTATTGATATAGGTAATTTACCGTTTGCTCGCCTATTATGTTTTACCACGCGTTCGAGTATTTTTTTTTTTTTTTTTTTTTCATATGAGTATGCGTGAACGATTATCTTTACGGATTTATTTTAAACAGATATCGCACGCTTTATTGGCATTTGTATTAGGATATTAAAAAAAAAAAATAAAGAAAGAAAATACAAAATTACGATAAGATTTTCTCATGATATTTGTTAAAGTCTATACGAAAATAAACAATATACTAAGTAATAATAATAATGATAAAAAACAATAACTGTGGTTAGGAAAATTGCAAGATTAAACAATTCAAAATGTCTTATTTTCCAGCCGGTGGACAAGAAGCCAAGAATACCAGAAAGCGAGATTTTAACGACCGGCACAGAAGACGAGGAAGCTTCTTCGGCGCCCGAGCGAGCGTCGGTACAGAAGAATCTTCGTTTCTTCGGAGACACCGATCAGGAATCTATTTCGTCGAACCGTGACCGCAGGTAATTTTATCTCTTTACAAAAAAAAAAGAAAAAAAAAAAAAAAAAAAAAAAAGTAGTTGAAAATAAAAAAAAAATGAGTTTATTGTACGATTTGAAAATTAATTTTATTATTATTATTTTTTTGTTTTTTGCGCTCTAATTATTGATTTGTTTAAAATTTTTCATCGTAGCATAATTATTTTAGCGCAACTTTAATTAAATGGGAATGAAAATTTATTACGATTTAATTTTCCAAAACGTAAATAAAAAAAAAAAAAGAGCACGAGTTCAACCGAGTGTAACGATGTATCGTCTCATCTCGAGAATCTCTCGCTCGCGTGTACACATGATGTTAAACGTGTTTAAAGCACCCAACGTATAAATATTTATATAAAAAAAAAAAAAAAAAAAAGAAAAAAAAAAAAAAAAAAATTACGCACGTGAATCTTATTGTTTTTTTTACCAGAAACAAACGAGGAGTAAGCGTAGGCGGCGGTGGCGGCAGCGGCGGCGTCGTCGTCGGCGGAGGTAACGGCGCCGAGGATCGCGGCAAGCTCAGGCGTGAGATCGCGAACTCGAGCCGTCACCCCACGGGAATCGTACTACCGCCGAGGAAGTCATCGAGACTGGCGGAGAGCGCCTTGTCCTCCGGTGAAAGTACCACCGGCGACAGCAGCCAGCAGAGCCAGAATTCCCAAAGGTCCCAAAGATCCGTCGTTTATTTGCACGCTGCTACAGGTTGGTACAATACGTCCTGCATACTTTTACCTCCTTCTCTCTCTCTCTCTCTCTCTCTTTCTCGTTCCTTTTTTCACTCTTTTAACCGTGTCTCAGTTCTTTTTTTTTTCTCTCTCTCTCTCTCTCTCTTTTTCTCCTTCTCTCTCACCTGTCTCTGCGGTGTCGAGCGACATTTTTCTTTTCGCTTACCTTTTTTTTTTTCATTCAACGTATATATATATATATATATGTTTTTTTTTTTTTGTCTATTGAATACATTATTTAAATTTTTTGTTTTTTTCCAAGAATATCTTTAAATATTTATGGCTTAGTGAGGCGTAACGGTTTGTTCATTAACTTTAAACTTTTTAAAAATTGAAAAGAAAACTTTATAATCTTAATTATGTACAGTAATTGATCTCAAATAAAATAAAAAATCCGACATTTAACTTTACACATACGCTAATTTAGATCGTAAACTAATTTAAAATTGTAAAAAAAAATTATTTTTTTTCTATAAAAAATGTAGATATTTCAACCGTGCAAACATCAAAAATTACCAATAGATCTAAAATTTATTTTTAATCGTTAATAAATTTTTCAATTAGAAATAATAATTTTCATGATTTTTCACTGCTTACATCCGCACATAACAATACAAGCACTAATCATACCCGAGTGTATAATCCGCGCACCTTTCTATATCGCACTTATCCATAAATAAACAAATAAAAGTTAAAAAAAATCACGGCTTTGCATTCGACTCACCTTCGTCTTCTTTCCAAAACTCTTTCACCGCGAAGTCGGCGAGATCCCAGGACCGAACGAGCGAAGAAGGGCCGCAAGTCGCGAGGAGCTTAGTCGACCGCTGGGTTCGGCGCACACGCGCACCGTCTCCAGGAGCGTGAGCGTCCTCGCGCCCTGGCGGCCCCGTGGCTCCGGCAATTACCGCGAGCAACCCTACGAGATAAACTACGATCAGCAGCAACAGCACGCCTCGAGTAAACCTCTCACGACGATGAGGCGCAGACAGCGCAGCCGGGAGACTCTAGGTCGTCGGGGTAAGGAGACCAGGCGCAACTCCAAGGAGCCCACCTCTAAAACAGGTGTGTGTGTGTGTGACTGTGTGTGTGACTGTGTGTACCAAGGATTTCGATTATACATATATATATCTCTTAAATCATTTAAAAAAAGGAACATTTTCATTTTTATTTTTTTTTTTTTTTTCATAAAGTTTATCAAAATTTATTTAACGTTGGAAATATTTATACATTGCAAAAAATGGGCTTTAAAATAAAAAATTTATTTTTATATAATTTCTTTTAATAACAACAAAATTAGGTAGAGAATTGCTTCAAATATTGTAAAATTGTATTGTTTTTTTTTTTTTTTTTTTTTTTTTTTAAATTCGCCTTAAATATTATATAAAAAGCACCGATTAATCTACATAGCCACGATTATCTTTCGCAGGTACAATTAATCGCAGCACATTAAAGTCAAAAGACAAGCAAAAGGTGGATAGAACAGTTTCCACGGAGTCGTTGGCCAGCAAGTCCAGGAACGTAAGTTCTCGGCCAGAACTGAGCAGGTCCACATCCGTCCCACGTGATCCAAACAAAAGCGCGGGATGGTTTAAGCTGAAGAGCAAAAAGTCCCGGGCCTAAGCAAGAGGCCATTGACCAATGCTAGTCTTTTAATAAGAAAGTTATCTTTTAACGTTTAAGTGGTTTTATTAATAATTAACGCGTATACCGACATGCTGTAATAATGTTTTTTTTTTTCTTTCTTTCTTTTTTTTTTTTTTTGTCTTCTTTAATCTAATTGTGAAGTAACGATTTTACACTGCGCCTTTTGTTTTTGTCGTCTTTTCAGCGACTCATTTTGTAAAACTATAAAGCGTCGCTAACGTCCCGATCTAATACATCTTCTCTTAATAATTCTTTATTTTTCGTTTCTTTATGTTCTATTCTTTTTTTTTTTTTTTTTTTTTTTTTCAATGGTTTACTAATCGGTCAATGCGATGCGCATTATTAAAAACATTCCAACGACATTGTAACGAACGTCACACGTTTAAGCTAAGCATATTTCTTTTTTTTTTTTTTGTAGAAGAAGAAACTTAATGAATCGTAGCTACGATTTGTTTAATCAACAATTTTTATGGAATGGAAATTAAATTCGATAACTAATAAGACAATAAAACGAGCGAATCATAGTTCATTTGTGTTAATTATTTTAAACAATCATGTAATAATAATACATCGCTCACAAAACTAAAAATAATTACATCAATTTTCATCGAACATTCATGTAACCTTCTCTCTACCAGATTTACTCGGTTAAATTTCTGGCGATAGATGAGAATGCGTTCAGTGTTGATTCACCTCGGTATGAGGAACGAAATTTCTATCGATAAACTCGGTCTTGCAACGTTCGTTCTTATCTAACGAGGACGTTAAATCTGAAATAAAAAAAATGTAGAAAACTCTTTTAGCGTCTGACTTTTGTTACTTTACCGTGAATTAGCGTGCCATTTCTATATTTTACTATCGTTTTTGTTTTGTGCTGTTGCTGTTTTCAAAAGAAATCAAAATTAAAAAAAAAAAAAAAAAAAAAAAAAAAAAAAAAACCACCAATATTCTGTGTATGTTGTAATAAGCAAGGCAAATGCAGTATAAGCAAATGGAAGAACGCATGAAGCGAACGCATTTTCTACTGTTATCAAATGACTTGATTACAACTTCAAGTATTTGTAGTCTTTCGCTCGAATTTATCGTTGTAAATAGTTGTACTAATTGTATCGTAATGAGCTCTTCTTTTTAAAATCTCTCGCTTCAATTGAAAATTATTATCGTCGGTGTTGAAAATAATTATAATTATGTTGTCATTATAAAAATTTCATATAATACACTATTTCATTTGATTAAAAACTATGTATAAACTATTTTTCTCTCATTTTCGAATGATAAAAAAGAAATTTCTTATCTTTTAATCTTTTACCTAAAAATTTTGTATATTAATTATGTGACAACATAATTAATAGCTTACACCGCTATAAATTAATTCCTACTTGGTGCTACTATGCGAGTGTGCGTATGTATATACAAATTATGCGATTAGTGTAAATACCATAGAATTTATGTTGCTATAATTAAAACTTATTCATAAAAATAAATCATTATTAACCTATAGCTCTTACCTTGCTAAATATAGGTTCAAATTGTCCAATTTTAGGACGGTGCATTGCTCCAGATCAAGTTATATTTTGTAACACGATTAAACAATTTGACATAAATAAATATAATTCAATACTAATAAATTTTATTATTTTTTGTTATTTTTAACATTTTTTATTAATTATTAAACAACAAACAGATATTATACATTATCCATCTTCTCCATACAGCACAAACTTGTTCCCAATAGAACTAAAAATATTCCAATGTATGTATCTAAAAATAGTTATATTTTCAAATGTAATATTTATAAATATATGATTTAAACAATTTAAAAAATTAAAATTCTTTTAATAAAATAAAAATATTATATTAATATCGAATATAATTTTTTTTTTACATTATTAAAAAATATAATGATAGTATTGAAAATTTTGAAATTTCATATTAGTTACTTATGTAAATTATTATTTGAAGCTATTTCGTGAACATTTTTATCACGAAATGATAATTAAATTTGCTTACTTCTAATTAGAAAATGTATATTATAATAATAATGAAATTTTGAAATTAAAATATATTACCTTTTTTAACTAATAATTATGAAATTTTATAAAAGAATAATAAATATCTATTCAAAGATTTACTAAAACAATATTTAATTAATATTTTATTAATCAATGCGCTTACTTCTGTGAATTTTTTCTTCTCCTAAAAACGTGCCTGTTAACGCAGTAACAACAAAAGTTAAAGAATTAACAACAACGACTGACAATGACAAATCCGATTGTTGAAGCAAAATAACAAATAGCAATGATCCACACTGGTTAACTATAAATGGTATCATATACTAAAAAAAAAAAAAAAAAAAAAAAAAAAAAAAAAAAAAAAAAAAAAAAAAAAGTTTTATTCAATTTTCACATTATAATAAATAAAATTTTTAATTACGAGAGTTATTAACTTTTAAATTTGTTACGAGATAATATAAATCCGTGAAAAATTGATTTATCGGAGAAGATGATTTCTTTATAGTTTTTATGCCTTTAGCTCCTTGTTTCATAAAAGGATTAGTTACACCCCATAGCGTAGCAACGGTTACAAGTCCTATTAACGTTTCTGAAAATATAAATTTACTTATTTATTAAAAAAAAAACACGAGTAATTATTTGCAAAAATACATTATTTACGTATATATTTATTACATTGTATACGCAAACGAATATCATTAAGAATAAACATAACGATTTTAAATTTTCTACTCATGATTTTTACATAAAAAATATTATATTTAAATTATTTTGAAAGTTACGCTGCTACAGCTACATAATTTTTATATTAAATTTCTATGCATTTTTCATTGATAATTCAGTAATGATTTAGTTTACGATTAAATAAAATTTCCGAGACTACGCGAACATCAATTAACTATTTCATCATAAAATGATTAAAAAATATGCCTTGGCAAATCTATAATTTCAAATTATTTATGCACAAAAACAATTTTTATCTGATTAAATCATATTAATTTATCAAAACAGGCTAGTACGACTTAAGCGTAAATTTTAATTTAAAACGAATGCGACAAGTCAATACTTTTATAAACTTTACTTTAACAAATTGCAAAAAAATGACAAAAAATCCGTCAATCGGTACTCAATAAAGGTTTGTATCGATTTCTGTCTCAACTTTTCTACTTTTTAACTGTTTTCATGGATATTTTTTTTTTTTTTTTTTTTCATTTTCCATTGAGTAACGATTTTATGGGTTATGTTTCTTTTTCTTGTTACAGTATGTTTACTTAATTTTCCTGAACCCTTAGGCATCATAGAGATAAAGTTATTTTGATACTGCAGTCCTTAATCTTTGCTGATGGAAAATCCGAAAACGATTTTATTCCAAAGCGCATATGCTTATATTTATATGGTAGTCACCCGTAGCTCCATACGATTCTCAAAAGTCGATTTTTTGAAAATTTCAAGATACTCTGACCCGTTAGTAAATCTAAGTTTATTTCATATATAATGCGTTTTTATTTTAATTTAAAAGACTTATCAAAATAATACATTATTTATGTTATGATTTAATATAATAATAATTGAATTATATTTTTTTCTAAAATTATTAATATCATGCGATTTACTTATTTGCTTGCACGCAAGGGCGAGTTCAATTGACACAATTAACGAAAATTTTCAACAACTAAAGAAAAATTGAGTTCTTATATTCTTATTTTAAACTATATTATGGCATCGTAAAAAAACATAACATGTTATTATTAACACAATACTATTTGTATATAAAAAGTTATTAAGAATGTTTTTACCCCTCGGTGTATTTCAAGTTTCCCTCTTACTCATTACATCATTTATTATATATATATATTAAAAAATATATGAATCAAATGCAAGTAAATAAGTAAAATGCACAATTGATATACCAAAATAAATATTCATTTTTAGAAAAATTTTTTATCCTAGATGATTAAAAAATAATATAATAGCAATAAGAATAATTGTTACAAAATGTTTTATTCTTTTATTTTATCAAAAAAAAAAAGAATAAATATTAAAAAATATTGTACGTTTGTAATTTCGAAAAAGGATTTTTTTGCATACCTCAATAATAACACTATAAAAAAAACACTTAAACTTGTTTATTCTTTATCAAAATTATAAAATTCTAACCTATAAGAATTAATGTTTATATTGTTTTATGAGGTGGTTTAACTTAAAAATTATTAAAAAAAAATTAAAAAATCATTTAACTTTTTAAAATAATTTTGAAAAGTGTATAAAAAATTAAATGCTTGCAATTAGGTATCACAATTTAAAAATAAACTAACCTATCGTAACTGCCATGTTTACAATAATGTTCAATATAATCAAAACATATACATTATTATAATCACATATTTTTTATCTAATAATTATCTATTAAATTTATTTGAATTTCATTCAGAGTAATGTTAATATTTGGCTGATTATTTTAATAAAAAGAATTAATCGCGCAGTACATATCTAAGAAAATTATATGCTAACTATTACGACGTAAACTTGTAACCATTGTCGCCATTGTTGATGTAGAAATCTATTAAAAAATAATACTAAAAAAAATTAAGTTTTATTTTATATAAATATAACAATACAATTCAAATACTATGAAAGAAATGTATTTATTTTTATTTTATAATCTAAACATTTAATAAGAGTAAAAATAATATAAATGAAAATTATTTTATTATAAAATTTAAAAAAAATGTTTGAATTTATTATAAATTAATTTTATTTTAACAGTTGAACATATATCTACATATAATATCTTTTGAATATATTATTACATAAATAATTTTAATTTTCTACCTAAAAATAAATATTTTATTAATTGATACAATTTACAATAAATATTTTATTTTGTATAAAAATATAACTTAATTATTATACCGTTTAATTTTAAATATTAATTAATCGTAATTCATTACTCATTCAAAGTATTATTTACAATATAATATGTAATAAAATATTATACGAGTTACAAAATTTCAGACTTTTATACAATGTTTTTAATTTAGTACTATTAAATATACATTTTATCAAAATGTTTGTATATTATTTATTTAATTCTTTTGATTAAATATACTTCATATACATAAATATAATTTTAAACTCAACATTTTATACATATATACTTTTTAGAACACATAAATATTATATCTTTATTATTATTATATTTTAATGTACCAGCTTTATAAAATAATAATTAAATATTTCACTTTTAGTAATAATGATTTTGTTTTTATATAATAATTTTGTATCATGTAAATTGAAAAACAGAAGAAAAACAAATTTCTTGTCGTATAAATATTTAAAATTTTAAAGAAATCATTTGTATTTGTAATTTGATAATAATAATTAAATTAATTTTTTTAAAAGATTTTGAAAATAAAAATATTAAATGGTTATCATTTGAAAATAAAATAGTATTACAATAAAGATATAATTTACGACCATAAAAAACTTTTTTTTACATCAAAAAATTTCATATTAAATTAATCTTTCTATTAGTACTTTTTACAATATTGTATTGTTCATAAATATGTTCTATAGAATTAATGCATAATGCACAGTTTTGGCTGTTCTTATTTCTCGCAATCGTTTACAGTGACGTAGAGCTATCAATAAATTTAATTTTGTTTTATCTAATTTACCCTTCATATATTTTTCGTGATCATCAGAAGTAAAAAAATAAGTATTTTCTGCAATAAAAAAATGAATTAATTAAGTATAATAAGACATCAAATTTACAAATAATTAATATAATTTACCTTCATCGGTGCCAAGACTTATTTGTTCTTTTTTGTAATGTAAATATAAATCCAGTTCTCCTTTTTTTCTAGCACCATTTTTGCCCAAGGCAATTACTGAATACTTTGCTTTGATAATTTGATTTATATTAGACACTAAGTTATTAAGAATTTCCAGAGAATGTCGTCCAATTATATATTTAGGTATTTTACAAAATTCATCTTCTGTCACAAATTGCACTTGAGGAATTTCAGGTTCCGTAAATAAAACTTTTTTACAATTTTTCATGTCATTAGTAACTTTTATACCGTTTGAAGTATCACCATTACATATTGTAATATTGTTCATACTAGTGTCGGCAAAGTTTTTTGTTTTCTTAATATTATTGGTGGTAATTTTTGGTATTTCAGAATTTATATATTCTCGTATCTTGGATGGTATATTATTTTCCATATTTAAAATTTGATGATCTAATGATTTTAACATTAATGATAATTCCTGTAAGTAAATTTTTATTTTTCTTGTTTTTATTTATAAAATGTATAATAATGCAGTATAAAAAATGATTAGTTTTGTTATCTCACTTTACAACGTTCATTATTTAATTTCATTAATTTTATATCTTCTTTTAAATCTTGTATTCCTCCTGATATTGAACATACTTCTCCATAAGCATTAAACAAGTGTTCTTGAAGAATACTTTTACCTTGAAATTTAATTAATATAAATATTAATTTATCATTTTATACAAAAATAGAAGTAATATATATATAAAAACTTACTTCGCATAAGATTCGTTACTGTTTCAAGATCTTGTAATTTTCGTGTTTGAACAAATAATAGATTTTCTAAGGATTGATATGCAGCCATTATTATACTTGGATTATTTTTACAGTTTCTAAAATGAATGTGCTATAATTGTATATAAAATTACTTTAAATTAGAAATAAATTAAGAAGTTATTGATAGAATACCAAAATATAGATTCTTTTACATTAAAAAGCATTTAAAATTTTTTGTGTAACAATTTATTAATTTTTATGTGAAAATAGTGTTATGCTTATTAATAATATAAACAAAAATAAATGCTATTATTAAAAA
Source organism: Chalcis sispes (assembly GCA_949987625.1). Lineage (NCBI taxonomy): Eukaryota > Metazoa > Arthropoda > Insecta > Hymenoptera > Chalcididae > Chalcis > Chalcis sispes. Next base: position 66,315,129 of record OX465096.1, on the reverse strand, counting down.
TCTTAAATAATAGCTTAATGATTTGTATTTATTACACTTACTAATTCATAAACATTTCGTCAAACTTTTAGATCATTTTTAGGTTATGTTAAAGACGCTACACTTTTTTTTATATAATTTTTATTTTGTAAAAAGTAAACACAAAACATTTTGAACTGCATTGACACTATTTTTATAAGCTAAAAATTTTTCGGATTTCTATGTTAATAATTTTTATTTTACGATAAATGCATTTTAGATTAGAATTAAAATTTTAAATTTACGTTACAAGATTTAAATTGAATTGATACAAGCTTCGAGAAATGTGTTGGATTTGGGCTTTGTGAAGTTGGCAACTAAATTTTTCAATTTTAGAGTTTACACCAGAAAGTTGCCTTTGGAACGTTCCGGTGCTAACTGGGATAGTGCCGTTTTTAGATATAACTTGTCGGGAGTTGCTGCCACAAGGAGTTTAAGCGCGAGATTATTTCAAATTTAAATTCATACATACAATGGGATATGAACAGTTAGATTTTATGTAACTTTTGCTGTCAAATTCTTTTAATAAAGTTTATGAATTTAAATAATTTATCCTTAATAATATTTTTAAAATGTTATAAACATTATAATATAATAGAAAAAATATAATAGTTCATAAAATTATTTTATAAAATATTTCACTTAAATATTATAAAATTGTTTGTTAAAAAAATACAAAGTTAATTTTATGCAAAAGAAAAGTGTAATAGTAAATTGTCACATGACAGTCACTATACCAATAAATGTATGTACAAGTGTCAATAACTACGGTTGTATGAGCGTCTACATATTCATTTGTACCAGTGACTTGCGGCACAGAATCATATGTAAGGTTAAGATAAGGAAAACGTTATCATTTAAAAAATTAAAAGATAAGAGAGCGTCATTATGAAGAAAATAATTGTTTTAATTTTACTTTCATTCAATTTATCAATGTTGTGTTACAACAGTATTAATGCTTCAATATGTGATTTACCTGATGATCTCGTGAAAGAAATCGATTCGTATCAACCTATAGTAAATAAAATCGTAGATGCAGCAATCAATGGCAGTTTTAAGAATGTAACATGGCAAGAATTAGAACATTTTGTTGATAGATTTGGAGCGAGATTGACTGGTTCTACGGTGTTGGAAGATTCGATCAATTATATGTTGCAAAAATCAAAAGCTGTACAACTTGAGAATGTTCATACCGAACCGGTTAAAGTTCCTCATTGGGTAAGGTAAATACAAATAAATTTCAATATAATTAATATAAAATAACTGTTATAAGCTCATGTAAAATTAAAATATTAAATTCTATTAAAATATTAATTTATTCAATCATTTATAATACCAATAAATATTATATTTACAGTATATCATAATATTTTTTATTATAAATTATTTACAAAAATTAATTTTTTTATACAATTTTTTTTTTTTCATAACAAAGACATTATTTGATTAAATAGAAATATTTTGTAATTTTTATTTAAAAAATTTTTATAGCCTGTGTTTAATTTGAGTTAATGATTGAAATTTGAATTTAAATCGATAAATTTTTAAAATATAAACAAATTTCCATAAATTAAATAATAATAACAAAAATGTATAATAATCTTGAGTTTGAAAATAAACATTAGAAATATTATAAATTAAAAAATTTTCACTTAATAGAGGTAATGAATCTGCGACGCTATTAAAGCCAAGAAAAAAAGATATAGCTATGCTAGGACTCGGTTATAGTGTTGGGACTCCACCTGAAGGAATAACGGCAAAAGTTATTGTTGTTAATAGTTTTGCAGATCTAAAAAGACGTGCATCTGAAGTAAGTATTTTATTGAAATTTTTTTAATTTTACGTTTACGATATTTTGTACTTAAGAGCAAAATATTCGAATAAAAAGCAAAGATTAATTTTCTTTGATTTTTTATTTTATTTTATTTAAAATTTTTGTATATTTTGATCGAAAATATTGAACGATTAGTTTCTGTTAAACACATCGATTTATACAAAAATTAATAAAATTAAAAAATTAAAAACAAATTTTACAAAAGTTTATGACAGATAGAAGAATTAAGTGAATGATTACTTATTTTAATTATTAAATGCTGTTATTTTTATTCGTTAAAAGGTTTGCACATTTTCAAGGAGATACTTAAAATTAAAAACAAATATTCAAGGTAATCGGTATAAGCCTTATTTATAAGCCGTATTAATAACTTATTCTAGAATTTAATTATTGTTTGAGAGGAATTAAGGTTACTTATAATACTTTATTGTTAATTAATTGTAAATGAGAATGACGGTATAAATTCAGTTTAATTTTATTTATCTCCACATGCGTTATATCGATTATTTTATGCCTTAACGTTTAATAATAAAATCTGCAGTAATTTTAAAAGAGAAAAAAAAAGTTATCAAGATTTAGTTTAAAACGAATTATTTTTAAAAAAGTTGTTGAAAAATGTTAACTTTGTTATACAACATAACATTTGTTTGCAAAAAGATATTTGTTGAATAATAAATAATTTATTAATTTATTTAATTTATTATAAATTTTTTTACAAAAATTTATTTAAAACTTATTAAGTAAGAATGCATTTTTTACATACTTTACGCAAGTCTTTGTAATTTAGTTTAAGTTTAGGATGTTTCTTGTGCCTGTGTGTACTTTCGAATCCATGATTTCTATTTTGCAAATACTATATTTAGGTTTGCACTAATGTAAACTAAATAATTTAATATGTTTTATTTCAACAAATCATCGATAAATTCCTTCTTGGAATTTATAAGACCAACGAGCAATATGATTCCGATAGCTATAATAGATAACTTATTACAGACAGACAGCTTTCCCGTTTTTACTACGCATATTGAATTTGAGATTTCATTTATCAATTGTTTTTCCCGTCAGTCTTTTATATTTTATAATGCTTAAAAAAATCCACTGACCTTTTTTTTTTTTTTCAATTTATTTATTCTTTAAGTTATTTATAGCCCTCGTGAAATGAATATATTACAGGCTAGTGTTGAGTTATTTTCCTTAGTCATTTGTTATTTTTCATTATATGTAAGAGGATGTTAGAAATATCTAGAGGGTAGCTCAATCATTAATAAAAATAATTAATAAAAATAAAGCTAGATTAGATAACGAGTAGCAATATTTAACATTATTACTTAGTTAAACTAATCAGAGGAATAGCTTTTTTATCTTAAAGCCAAACATATTCGTAATATTTGCAATACGAGTTAACAAGATTATATAATTGATGCTGTTTCGTGCGGGGGAACACGCACGTAGTGAAATTTTAATATTTATTTTATTGCGGGACCCGCCAACCCGTCCCGTACGGGCCCGGTCGCACATCGCGAACTGAAAATACTCTTTACTGCCGCGGCTCATGGGGATCGGGAAAGTTGACGCGTCTGCCCCATGGGATAGCGGACCACAGAACACCCCAAAGAAAGAAATTGAACAAATAATTCATAGCTAAACATAATTAAAATCTTACCTGGAATCAGTAGCTATCCTTAGGCCCTTGAAATCTGGCCTTGGATTCCTGCGTGTAAACGGAATGAGATTGGGAAAAGTCGGGGTAAATCACCGGGCGAGCAATATCGATTTTCACTAAATGCTTTTCTTTATTTTATATGCGTACTACAGATGTACTTTCACCTACACAATTCTCCTCATAGTTTGTCTCGCCGGATTATTACACGAATCACTCACTTTATTATCACGCGACCACGCAGCACGGCGCACACCGGAAACCGAATAATAATAAAAATAAATAAGAAAATAAAATATATTATTAGTTTAAAGGTCCGAAAATTATCTCTCGCAAAAAGAAAATTTTTAACTTATTCAGACAAAAACTCACGACTCACTCGTGATATGAAAAAAGCGAAATCACTTTCTGCCCCCGCGGCCCGTTCTTCCCCATTATTTAAAGACTTGGTCGCGGAGGCATTGTGGGGGTTTTTACCTATTAGGCATTGTTACGTGACGAAATTTTAATAATTAAATTGAATAATTAAATTAAATAATAATAATTAAATTAAGAATTTATAAAAAAATTAAATCAAAATTAAACGGTTCAATGTACTACTGCAACACATAAATGTGTACGTTTAATGTGTGAAAATGCTGAGCGCGCAGTTCGACGAACTCTGTACAACAGAGTGTTAGAAAAAGGTGGGTGATACTTGCGCTCACGCTGCAAATTGACTCCTGTGGAAAAAACCCAGGAGACATGGAAAATAAACGTATTCTTACAGTCAGATATTTTTCAACAACACACCTTTAGAGAGTTGTGTTGCTCAACTCGCCTCGGCACACACATCTAAACAAATAAAATATCTAAGGTTGCATTTTAGTTGGGAGGCGCGGGGGAGGCTCGGGAGTCCACCGAGGCTCGCGCCGATGCCAAATAAGCAAAAATCCCCACGATGTCTCCACCTCAAGGTCTTTAAATATGAGTACCAACGGACCGGAGTTGACAGGAGAGAACCGGAGTTGACAGTAGTGACCGGGGGATAGAGTATCAGTCTGATTTTTGTCGGGTTAACAACAAGTAGGGAAAAACCTTTTTTTCATCATTTAATTCTTTTATCAATTTCCGTCACGGAGTACGGCACGCATCGTGCTGTGTTGTGTAGCATACAAAAACCTGTGAACTGAATAAAGTTATTAAAAAAAAAAAAAAAAGACACTATTGTGAATCATAACTTTCCACTCTCACTCCTCACGGCGATCCCAATAAAAAGGGCAGAGTTCAGCACAAGGTAAGGTTTTAATTTTCTTTTGATTAATGATTCATTAATTATTAAGTAATGGGGCAGAGGCGGCGATCCCCCCCCCCCCCCCCCCCGAAGTATGTGTTCGGCGCGACGGCAAAAGTCCCTTCGGTTCGCGATGCGCGGGCGGGCCCGTACGGAACGCGTTGGCGGGTCCCGCAATAAAATAAATATTTAAATTTCGTGTTGTGCGTGTAGCCCCGCACGTAACAGCGAAATTTTGGTGGAGGCGCCGGGTAACCGCCAACACTGAGGGACTTTTGTTGTATTAATTATATCAATTATATTTGAATTATTTAATTAATTATTGACAAAGATTAGTTTTCCTTTTCTTTTTGAAAGCGCTTTTTATATTTTCGTTTATATTATTATATTTTTACAATTTTTAATACATTTTCAACATAAATGAAAACAATTGTCAATAATCTTGAATTATGATTATCTTAATTATCTTAATTATTTACATTTTTGATAATTGTAAAAAAATTTCTTCTATATAACTCAAAAGTTTTGAAAAAATTTGATTTTGATATTGTCGTACATTAAAATTTTAGTGCATATATTTTTTTTTTACAATTATTAATTTATTTTATTAAGAATGATTTTATACCTTTAAGAGAATTGCTTTAAATGTTTATAATACATTAAAAGACTATTTTTTTTTTTTTTATAAACTTTTACGGAGAAGTTATAATAAAATTGTCTGTTAATTAATTTTGTTTTATTTGTACCGCAAATGAAAAACTTTCGTTTAAAAATAAGTATCTTATAGAATGTCTATTTTTAACAAATTAATTAATTTCAAAATTTTTATTGCTAATTAATAAGAAAGTGTCAATATAATTATTTTATAAATAAAAATTTATAATTTATAATTTTATAATTTTATTCTTAAGGTTTTATTACTTACGTGTTTGAAAAGTATATTAAAAATTAATCATATTGTTAAATTTAATATACTAGATATATTGAATTCAAATTAATTAATGATGTCTATTAATCCAAACTAAAAATTTATATTAAATATAATAATTCTTTTTTGCATCTGAGTAATTAGGTTATATAATTATTTTATGCTTTGCAAAAGAAAACTAGTATAAACCTCACCGTGCGATCTCCCGTCGGATTGCCACAGCGATGAAATTATTAAAATATTGATAATAAATTTTTATAGGATGAAATGTTCTTATTTTTCGACAAATGTAAATATTTTTATTGTTTTATTGTGAATACAAACATTTTCATTTTAATTACAACGATCTATATGTTGATAATAAATATATTAAAATAATTTTATTCTATGTCTTAAAGAGAATTAATGTAGTTCTCTCCGCGCGAAGCCCGGCCGTCGGATCGCCGCGATGTGAAAATGATTATGCTACGAATGCGGTGGCAATTTTTACATTGATACAACAAAATATAATGCGGAAAATTTTGTTTAACATTATACAGTGGAAGTGGGATATGTGTATATGTATGTATATGGCATACATATAAGTAAACAAAATATACATAAAAAAATTATATACATAAAGAAAAGTGAAAGTGAATAATATAAGTGAAAAAGTGACAGTGAATAATGAAGCAAAAGGATAAGCTAAATGAAAAATTTTTATTTAATAATAACATTTTATAAAGAAAAAAAAAAGGAGAAAAATATTTTATTTAATAATAATTTTAAATATTTAATAAAATTATTAAATTAAATTATAAAATAATTATTTAATAAAATTATTAAATATCAAACTTATTGAATTTATTTCAAAATGTGGTCATGTCAATATAATAGTGATGTGAATAATTTTGGAAAAAAATATAGGATTAAAAATTCAATCAGAAATGATAAAAGAAAAGCATTTTTATTAAAATACTTGGTATATTGAATAAAAATTCTAGATATTAAAGTGTTTTATTTTGAGATCTAATGCCGTTCTTTCCGTGATTTGCCCGGCCGTCGGATCGCCGAGGCATGCGAGTGATCATGCTAGGAATGCAGCGATAAATATTATGTCACGGCGAGATAACGCGCAGCTGATCTTCAAGGTTCTTTTTTCTTATTCTCTCACATGTGAATTAAGTGATTTAAAATTTCATAAATAAAAATAATAAGCAGTAGAGAAAGTGTGAAAATGTGAACTTGTGATCTTCAACTATTCGCTCTGTGACAAAAGGAGTAAAAGTTAACATTAGTGTGAAAGTGGTCTATAAAAGAAAAATAAAGAAGTAAAATAAATGAAATGATAGATAAATAATGAAATGCGCGAATAAATAAAAGTGAATAAAATAAAAGAATAATAAAATAAAAGAATAATAAATAAAATAAAATAATATAAAAGAAAGTGAAGTAAAAATATATGCGCGAATTAAAATAAAAAGAATAATATAAATGAAATAAAGGAAAATAAATGAAAAATAATGAAATACGTGAAGGAATAATATAAAAATTAATAAAATAAAAGAATAATAAAATAAAAGAATAAAATAAAAGAATAATGAATGAAATAAAATAAAATAAAAGGAAGTAATGTAAAAACATATATGCGAAATAAAATAAAATAAAAAGAATAATATCAATGAAATAAAGAAGAAAAATAAATGAAATAATAATAAAAGTGCGTGAATAAATAAAACAAAAGAATAATAAATAAAAGAAACGATAAATAAAATAAACGAAAGATAAATAAAGAAAAATAAAATAAAAGAAAGTGAATTAAAAATAAAAATATATGTGCGAATTAAAATAAAAGAATAATAATAATGTGCAGCGAATCAATAAATAAAAAGAATAAATAAAGGAAGAATAATAATAAAATGAAAATAATATATAAATGAATAATAAGTAAGATAAAGAATGAATAAATAAAAGAAAAAAAGATAAATAAATTGCAACAAAATAAAAGAAAGGGAAAATAAAACATATATATGTATATATATATGCGGATTAAAATGAGTGAAATAAAACAAATGAAATAATAAATAATTAATATAAAGAATAACATAAAGAAAGAAACTGCGTTAAAACAAAGTAAAATGAAGTGAGAAGAAAAATATAAATATATAAACATGAATAAATAAAAAGTGAATAAAAAAAAAAAAAAAAAAAAATATTCATAATTACAATAAATGAAAATAACGCGATAGTAAGTAAATGAAGTGTTTTAAATTAGACGAAATTAGTGATAAAGAGTGAATAAATGATTATAAATTGAATGAATTATTATGAGTGAAAATATTAAGGTCACCGAGTGAAGCAAGTTGATTATTTGGAAAAAAAAGGAAAATTACACCTTCTGCTTCGATAATTATTACAATATTACTGAATATTAATTTATGCGTCGTATACCATATTATTGTTCCATGTTATTAACCATATTATAAATAGCATAAAAATATATACATTTATTGTGTCACGATTATCCCTATACTAATAATCTCCCTGTTAGATTAAACTTACATATTAATTAAAAAATTAACACATTTAAAACTTTTTTTTCCTAAAAGCATTATGTATAGTAGTTAAAATTTTTCTAATTTTAGAACTTTTTTATTATTATGAAAAAAAAAAAAAAAAAAAAAAAAAAAAAAATGTTTATCCTTTTTCAATGTTCTGCATGCAGCAGCCATATTCATACTATTTTGTATGTAGCAGCGCATAATATTATAAATATATTACATTGCATAATAACGGAAAATTGTCGTTGCCTGTACGTTGCTTTGAACTAAGCTTAGGTTATCCATTGAAACTCTGAATATACGTTCAATAATTTCGGAATTAGCGCGCACAAGCAAACAAACAAACGTACACAATTTTTAATAATAATCTTTGTTATGCTATTTCTTTTTCTACAATACCCGCAATCATCTTTTGGTAATTACCTTTAATGTACAAACACGGCGGTACTACTCTTTCATTATAGTGCAGATTGTTTCGCGAGACTTTATTATTTTACGATGACTAAGTTAAAATTGCATGCATTGAATTAATATTGAGACATACATCCAACTGAATAAATAAATTAACCAATGATACATTGCCTTCAGGAATTATTGCGTCGACGAGAAAAGGATCAGGACCTGATCCTTATTGTTCTAGTAGAATTATACGCTGCTTGACTGCCGTTGGCCTGCAAGCCGCGAGTGCTTTCACGGACGAGAGTATTTCTCTGCCGAGTTAGCTATCACGTTGCAACCAAGTGGCCGATAGCAGAAAGCGGAAAAAAAAAAAAAAAAAAAAATATTTTGAATTAAGTATTATACTTGTTGAAAACTTTTTTTTGTCACCCTAAGACTCGTTACCAAGATGCCGTGAGGGTTTGCCGCACCTGACTCATAACTGAGTTTGTCGGGTGTTAAGGTCCTCACGATCGAGCGAATGAGCGGCAGGTGATAACCTTCTAATCCTAAGTAAATCTCACGAAATAGTTGGTAGGGTTATGAAGCAAGATTTATTCTTTCCATATCGATTAGGGAAGAACGAATCAGGTCATAACGGTTATCAATGAAAAGGAGATTTCTTCCATCCTTGAAACCCGACATTGCCGTAACGCTATGTTGATATAGCACGCAATAAGAGGCAATGTCCCTCCTGGTATTCCCTCCTAGTCGGCGGGCATACGATTTCGACCACCGCTGAGAATCTAAGTATCGGCAGAGGGGTCACCATTAATCAAACCTCGCCACAAATAAAACCTAACAGGTCTTTGATCCGAAATATCGGGTCGCAATAACACTAACAGAGACAATGTATCATGAAATTCAGGCAAGATAGCAGAGGGAAAAATTACATTACTAACGACAAACCATAATCATTAATGTTGTAATCACCTTGGTCTCGATAACTAACTGCTGGGTAACTCATGCGAATTAACAATACTTAATAATTATTTTATTATAATAAATCATAAATCGAATACAATCTACTATAATAAATTATAAATAAGCAATATATTGACTAATAATAATACCAAAACTGACAATAAAATCGCTAAATAATTGATTTAAATACGTTTGCGTTAATTTAAATGATATATCTCAGCCATAATAGGAAACATTGAAATGTTATATACATACTATATAATGTTGTATAATACCCAATATATATATATATATATATATTTTTAATACAATAGATTAAATACCATATAAAATGGATTAGTATCTTTTCCCAATCGGAGGGGCCCCGTTGCAGCTGATCGTAGATTCTTATCTTTTTGCCCATGACAATCTCTTGTTCTGTTTCATAATCATTTTTTTTTCTTTCTCCCTTCCTATCCGCAGCAGGCTTAAAAAGCGAATAGACAAACGATGGCAGTACCCAGATTAATGGCACTGGTGGGACTTTTCATCATGGGCGAGGTGGTACAGTACCACCGCACAAAAAGAACCCAAAGGATGAAAGCAAGAAAAGGAACCAAGTACTTAGTTATGGACAGGATTCTCTGTAAAGAGATTTACTTACACGTACTCAAGAGGATACAAGGACAAGCTAACCCGACCATAAGGCCAGGGACGAAGTTCCTTATAGACCTCTTAGAAGGAGAAGGCATAAGCTTAAGTTCTTTCATAACCACCAGCATATCACAGCATCAGAAGGAGAGGTATGAGCTGCACGAGGGGAACAAAACATTGCAATACCCTGAGTTATTCCCCATTGATGATGGAATGGCTTTCGATGATGGGATTGAAGAGATGCAGCTCCGCAACTCCATCGAATACGGTCATTACGCCATTGACCACATACGAACGCTGCCTCTAAGATATGGAGATGGTTGCTTTGGGTCCGCCACCTCCGAGGGAGACTGCGACGTATGTCACCTACCGTTGCCTGCCTGGAGGGACTGCGAAGCGTGTTTGGTCAATTGGCTGGGGGCCAACACCGAGGAGGTGTACCCAGACGCCTGGGAGTGCAGGAATTCACAGCACCAAAGGGATTTAAACAACTGGACGACTTGTAGAAAATGCCGAGACCAGCCGGCAATTATCATCTCCCGGGACGAACCCTGGGATGATGATTACACCGAGTGGCGCCGCACGGCGTGGGATGACTCCCCTCGCGTCTGGGATAAAAATGAGTTGCCACCCTACTCAAAAGGGCAGTGTCAGAAATGCAAGTGGCCCCTGCCTCTCTGGAGGAGTTGCTTTCAATGCATGGCTGCCATAGCAAATGGAAACCTGTATGTAGAACAAGTAGTAGAGCGATGCAAAGATCAGACGCACCGACGAGAGCTGGATGAAGCAATTCTTTGTAATCACTGCAGAGGATTACTTCCACTTACCATCGACCCCAGACAGGAATATGTACAAGAGGATCAAGTCACGGAACCCTAATTTTTCCTTTCCTCCCATTTTTAAAGAATTTTTTTTCTCCCCCTCTCCTTCACCATAGCCCCTAATACCACTTTTCCAAAAATAAAATCCTAACCACCTTCCAAGGCAAATGATGATTGTTAAGGCCAAACATTAAGCCAAATTTTATTGGCATTAGGTAACCGTACTGATGCCTCTCCAACTCCCCTCCCATTCCCCCTTCAGTGACACAGAACACGAGAGACAGATAACAACTCATTAAATAGACATCATAATTGAAAATCGGGCAATTGCATTTATAAACAGTATCATCCAATAATATATGACGCCTCTGCCCCTATGTTTATCATATTGCCTATCTTAATTAATTATACTTCTATATCTGATAGTTATAATCAAATACAATAATAAATACAAATTATACATAAACATACATATATATATATATATATATATATTCATAACCATCTAATTATTTCTGCTCCAAAGCATCCATAATTACGAAATAATACCAATATACACCCATTATTTCAACGATAAAATATATAAGTATAAACTGGACATCCGCATCGGCTGCATTTTGTAAAGCTAAACAACCCCAAGGACAGAATCAACGAAGACCAAACGTTAATATATATTGGGATTAACAAGAATACACAACAATCTAGAAGAAAAAAAAAAGATTGGAATAAAATACACAGAGCCTAAGACGGAGACCAAAACAATTAGACCAAATTTCAAGACCAATATGTTCGACGCAGCGAACCCAATCACCCCGAACCCACATAGGGAAGGAGAGGAACCTGCATACCGTACTCAAGGTGCTGATGAAAACACCGATGAATCCATCCGAGCCCTAGTGACTACAATGGCATCAAGTCTCAATCTGAAGAACGCCATTAAGGGTTTGAAAATCTTTAATGGATACAACAGACCACTTAAGGATTTCCTAATAGATGTCAGAAATGGGGCTGCCCAACTTTCGGAGAGCCAACAGGACACGTATATAAAAAACGTACTTGGATACTTAGAAGGAGAAGCCCGAGACTGTATCTATGGATACGCGTTTAAGGATGTGGAGTCCTTAGTAAAACATTTAAAAGAGCGATTCGCGCCCGGGAAGGATTATTCTTACTACTCAGAGAAAATACACAACATAACAATGAAAAAGGGAGAATCAGTTGGGATGTTTTATGACAGATTAAATATATTATTAATGGGAGCCCGTTGAGCATTAAGGCAACCAGGAGTGACATCACAACAAATAACCGAGCGGATCAAGCCATTAGAAGAGGTAGCGCTGCTAATGTTCAAAAAGGGATTACCAGCAGAAATCGCCACTTCGGTGCACAGCCAACGGCCCGCTAATTTAAATGAGGCGTATCAAGCCGCCGTAGAATTAGAAAATCTGATTAAAAGGCACATCTTACCTGACGCAAAGCCTAGACATAGACAAATTGAAGGTGATGAGGAGGAAGACGAATTCTCGAGCGCAATTAAACATAGAAATAATAGGTCCTATCCGGAAGGCCGAGGCAGTATAAACTATAGACCAAACGATCGTGAGTATAGTCGTAAAAACGTTCGAGTCATAGTGACGGAAATTCCATCACCAGGAGCTTGGACTAACAGGACTAATGGCTATAATACGAATAGACAATATAGACCAACGCAATACCACGACCGAATGGACTATTCGCGACAAGAACATTATCGTCCGATGTATCACTTCCTATCCAGAGGAAATTATGAGCGTCCGAACGGACCCCTGGAGCAGTATCAGCGGACTAACAGGAATGGGTATTACGCACAATATAATAACGATTCACGCTTATATAACCCTATCAGGGAAAATTCCAGAACAAGATACGCTAATCACCAGCCGAATTACAATAACAACGACTATGTCAGGAATGACTACAGGGTAAGAAATAATTATGGAGGGCCGTGGAATCAAAACCCGGCAGGGCAAGCGTGGCCTAATGAATCGTGGAGAAGATCAGCTAATAATTCCACCCAAGAAACAAGACCAACAAACAGTAATTTAAACTCGATAGGGGCTCGTCACGATATCCCGCTGACGAGCCCATACAATACCGAATCGACCCTATACGCAAGGAGACAAGAGCCCCCGATAACGAGAGACGAGTCCCGAGGACAGATCCTGCTGGTCCAAAACAAAATACAGAGACCATTAGGCGAATTAGTACGTGTGCAAGACCTCGAGAAGAAGATTCAGGGGATGACGAACCCACAGTAATAAGGCTGCGCATCCATGAGGGTCGAGTACCATGGTTGACCTTTATGATAGATAATGGAGCCTCGGTTAATCTAATTAAACTCGGTTCCCTGCATCCTGATCTCCAGATTGATGTAGGCGATATAGGTACACTAGGTGGGATTACAGATGAGACCGTAAAAACTTTAGGTACCACCTATTTAACCATACAAGGGTCACCGGCGCAGTTTCATGTTGTGACAGATAAATTCAAAATTGACCAAGATGGGATAATTGGAGGAGGCTACTTAAAAAAGGAGGAAGCCGTTATATCATATCATAACAAAGCCCTTATGATAAGCGGAGATGTTATGCATCCTATTCCTTTCCAATCAACAAGTAATCAATATAAGCTGAAAACCAAAAAGATATATAAAGCAAGTGACCCTTGTAAAGAACATCGTGATTTATCCGAAACTTTCATAAGCAAATTGTTCACAGACAATCAACTAGATCTAGATCAATCGTCCCTCGACCAACAAAAATCCGAACACAAATATATATTAAAAGGGAGAACTAGACAGATACTCCAGATAGCTATCAAGCCCAGCGAGTTGAAAGAAGGATATCTGCCCAAATTAGATCTCAACAATGATCAGGTATATATAGGGGAAGGAATAGTACGAAATGACCATAATACTTGCCGAGTGATGGCAATAAATACCCAAGAAGAAGACATCTGCGTAAATATAGACCCAGTGGAAATACTGCCGTTTGAATATGCTACCCCCGAATTCGACCCTGACACAGATACTGAACCGGAAACGCCACCGAACAGAATAGGCCAGCAATGGGAACGAGCTCAGTTACTACGAAGTTTAATTCGGGTCGGTCACCTCAATCAGGAGGAAAAAGACAGCGTGAACCAGATAATAGATGAGTACTGTGATGTATTCTTATTGCCAGGAGATCCCCTCCCTTTTACTAATAAGGTGGAACACGAGATACCATTAGAAAATAATGTACCCATACATACCAAACAATATCGACACCCCCCAAAACATAGAGAAGTCATAGGTGATCAACTAAAGAAGAAACTAAAGGATGGTATTATAGAACCCTCAAATTCACCTTGGTCCTCGCCTATTTGGGTAGTCCCGAAACGACCAGACAGTTATGGTAACCCCCGTTGGCGAATAGTTATTGACTTCAGAGAGTTAAATAAGAAAACTATAGGGGATGCATATCCTCTACCCAATATAGCAGATATTTTAGATAAACTAGGTGGAGCAAGTTACTTTACATGCTTCGATTTGGCCAGTGGGTTTCAACAGATACCTATGAAATCAGAAGACAAATGCAAGACCGCCTTCACTACCCCAAACGGTCACTACCAATATGTACGCATGCCGGAAGGGTTAAAGAACGCACCCGCTACGTTCCAGAGACTAATGGATAACGTATTGAAGGGACTCCAAAACACAGGAATGCTGGTATATCTCGATGATATAATAGTATACGCAAGAGATTTGCAGGACCATAATAGAAAAGTGAGACAACTCTTAGATCGCCTGAGAGATGCTAGGCTGGTGCTTCAACCTGACAAGATTGAATTCATACGACGTGAAGTCCCCTTCCTAGGGCATGTGATCAGCGAAAGAGGAGTTGAACCAGATCCTAAGAAGATTTCGGCAGTAAAAGACTTCCCAAAACCAACTACTATAAAAAATATTCGACAATTCTTAGGCCTGGTAGGATATTATCGAAGATTCATAGAAAATTTCTCGAAAATTGCAAAGCCACTAACCGATCTTTTAAAGAAAGGTCAGCAGTGTAATGACTGGGGACCGCAACAGGATGAAAGTTTTGAGTTACTGAAGAAGCGGTTATGTGAAAGCCCTATTTTAATTTATCCGGATTTTGGGAAAGAATTTACGCTGACTACCAACGCCTCTGACTACGCAATTGGAGCAGTACTAAGCCAAGAACTGAACGGATTCGATCATCCCGTAGCATACTTATCAAGAACCCTAAATAAGGCTGAGAGAAATTATAGTACTACAGAAAAAGAATGTTTAGCCGCATTATATGCCATGCACCAATTCCGACCCTACCTACTAGGAAAAAGATTTGTTTTACGAGCAGATCATGAACCTTTAAATTGGATGCATAATAGAACTGATCCTGGGCAACGACTGATGCGATGGATGTTCAAATTCACCGGGTATCAATATACTTTCAAGTACAAACCGTTTAAATAGTAATGCGGACGCCTTGTCCCGCAATCCAGTCATATACACCACTGAGCAAGAGATCAATGATAAATTACCGCAACTTAGGATATTGGTGTTGAATAAGGTAGCGTCTCAGCCAAGGAAAGAAAAAAAATCCAAAGCCCCCGGAACAGGAAATCTGCCTGCAGGAAATGCGTCTGGCTCGGCAACAGTAAGCCGAAGGCGAGGGAGGCCACCTGACTCGAAAACCACCAAAGCACCTCCTGTCATAGACCATAGCACCGTAGCTCATAGAACTAGAGCTAAGACTAACCAAAATACAGGAAATGATCTTCGTACCTCAAGAGCGACAACCTCTCAAGCATCAAGGAGTATCCGTAAACCCTTATCTGTGACCCAATCTATTAATCCCCGTACACAGAGGCCCCCTACTAAATCTGTCAATACGCCCAATACAGCACATAAACTAAAAGCAATCGGAAGAGATGCAATATCACCAAATCAAGGGTCATTTCCAACAAATTCCCCTACGGATACCGAGATCGGAACCAGCTCGGAGCTAGCATCAAAAAGTACAAAGTCAATTGATATCAACACGGACACAGATGAAGTGCCACCACGAGCTGAGCCTAGGAGGAGCGGGCTGCGGGAAGAAACCACCGAAGAATCGGATTCTGACATCGACACTCAACACCGCCAAGAAAAGGATAAATTACCAATTTGTATGGATGTTACCGCAGACTCAGGAAGTGAGACTGAGGAGGTCACCGCCATAGAAGAAAATCAAGAAGAAGAATCTAATGACGAATCGCAAGGAGCAGGTAGAAGTTCAAAACCCCTAACGTCAAGCAAAAAGTTAGGTGACGAAGTAACGGAAAACGTAGAAAAGACAGAAGACTGGAGAAATTTTAACGCGTCTCTGGGAAGGATCTATAACAAGATATATAATCAATATGGCTATAACTCTGACGAACTGTTGAGAGATAGAGACAACACCCTTGGAGGTAAAAGTAATTTCTCTGAAGGAGATATAGTAGATCCCGAATATCAAGAGTACTTAGACACCATAGATCCCTACAACGACAAAACTCTTAACGACGACGTTATGGAACGGCGAGTGGCACAACTGGAACGACAGCCTCCAGTTAGCACAAGGAATCTGACTCCCCTAACCTTGGATAACAAAATTAATTATGGAACAAACAGTGACGCCGACGCAGAAGATTCAGATAATATACATGGGATACCAAGAAAAGCACCTAAACCCATTTCAGACACACCATTCAGTTGCAACCAACAACCACAAGCCAAAAGTACCCCCCTAACAGGGAAAGTAAAGAAACACTTGCGTTTTAGCGAGGCAGTTTGCATTCCCGGAGACTCTAAAGAACCCTCACATAAGACCTTACTCGAAAAAACGCCAAGTATAAATATAAATTATGGCCAAGCGCTCAAACATTCTTTCAACGAATTACTACCCCTGATCTCATTATGCATATCTTCAACCGATTCGCACGAAACTATCACCACCGATCACAGTGACCGAAGTTCGGAAGATACCGACGGCTTAGAAGAACAACAACTCCCGCCTCTACTAATTTCAAGAAATAATATTAAAGCATCTCGACAAAGCCTCACTTATAAAAGAGACAACCTAGTGCACTTCATAACTAGTGATATTGAGAGCATAACGAGTACAACAAGGTTATTGATTGATATAGGAGCAATAAATCAAATGAAATTAAAGGAAACCAGACCAAAGGTAGGACAGATCCTGGTTACGCCATATAAGAATCATAACATACTATCAGTGGTTATAAAACAGAAGTACTTCGACAGTCTCACGATTCCGAACATAAGGACCGCTTTAGCTAATCTTAGAATTACAATGCATTAAAGAAACCTCACCAGTTTTCGCATTTCACGAAAAGGAGACATGCTGGATGCCCTAGAGGCAGGACTATTAGCTCAGCTGCTGACAGAAACATTTGAAGGTAGCCCAATCAACGTAACCCTGTGTTACGGAAAGGTGAATTGTCCAGAACCAGAGGAGAGAAATGGCATAATACAAAATTTACATGAGAGCTTGATAGGGGGACACAAAGGTGTAAACCAAACATATCAGAAGATCCGAGAGAGACATTACTGGCCAGGTATGAGAAACGACGTTCTGGATTATGTCCGAAAGTGCCGAGAATGCAGTATGAAAAAGTTGGATCGAACTAAGACAAGGGAGCCCATGATTATCACGGACACACCGATCAAACCATTTGATAAGGTATCCATCGACACCGTTGGCAAATTGAGAATGACCCCTCGAGGCAACTGCCACATGCTGACCATGCAATGCAATCTAACAAAATACTTGATAGTTGTACCAATACCTAATTTACGATCTACCACAATAGCCAACGCTCTAGCTAAGCACCTCATATGTCAATTTGGGGCTCCTAAAGCAATATTATCAGATAGAGGAACCAGTTTTCTGTCAGATTTGACGGAAACACTTATGAAAATATTTAAAATACGACATCTTACCACGTCAGGATATAGACCCCAGACCAATGGATCATTAGAAAGAAGCCATGCGCCATTAACTGATTTTATCAGAACGTATTCAGAATCTTATAACGACTGGGATAGATTAATACCTTTCGCAGCTTTCACTTACAACACCAGCTTACACTCTGCCACTAAATTCACTCCTTGTGAATTGGTTTTCGGAAGAATCGCAAGATTCCCTCTAAAAATACCAGTCGAGGAAAAACTGAATACATATAACACGTACCTACGAGACTTACTTCTTCGATTGGATGAAATGAATAACATCGCCAGAGATAATCAGATAGCAGCTAAACTACAATCTAAAACTCGATATGATAGTAAAGAGAAGAAACTAAGAGCCAAAGTCGGAGACTATGTGTATGTGCTCAAGGAAATAAGAACATCAAAGTTCGATAAATATTATAATAAACCTTTGAAAATCGTTGAAATATTGGGTAGAAACAATGCTATATTAGAATTACCCGATGGCAGACGTATTAGAAAACACATGGATAAATTAAAGTTAGCCCCTGAATAAAAGGAATAACCGTTTCAGGAAACCATGCACAAGTCTCTCTGTCTCTTCTACGTGATAATGGTACACGCAGGAGCTTCTCCAGACCTCACAGGAAAGAATTTCGAGATAGAGCTAATAAAAGAAAATCCAGGAATGTATTATGAGCGCATGGAAGTAGTACAATTAAAAAGGGCTGATTGGCAGGTAACAATTTATGTGAACATAAAAGATTTTCTAGAAACTCACGGGACGATCGACAGTAACCAAACCCTACTCGCTAATTGCACCGCACTCATGGAAGTGAACACTTGTGGGGCTATGCTCGGGACAGACCTAGTGGAAGCAAGACAAAACACCCTAATTCAAATACAGACAGAGATAAAAACCATGCTCTCTGATATGGGACAAACCGTAGAAGATCCTATAAAAATTCCAGGAAGCATGAGGTACAAGCGGATGGTGCCCTTAGGTTTCATTGGAAGCCTCAGTAAAAGCCTATTCGGACTAGTCACGGCAGAGGACGTCGACAAGATAAATACCAACATAGACCAGTTATTCACAGACCAAAAGGAGCTAGTGTACCTAGTAAATGAGAAAGAACACATAATAACCAAATCTCTAGAGGATTTATACAATACTACGAAGGCCCATGCTGAGGTAATAAACCAAATGGAAAAGGACATGGACCGGAAATTCAAATTCATTGTCAGTGGAGAAAATGAATTAAGATATCTAATTACTTTAACCATCTACGCTCGTAAGATAGACGTCGCAATGCAACATCTAATAGAAAGTAATCGACGAATGCTACAAATTATACAGGGACTTAAGGAACGCAAAGTGGATCCTTCCTTCTTAAATAAAGATATACTAAAGCACCTAACAACCGACATAGCAAAGGCAAGTGGAGCACTAGAATTTCCAATACCGGTTCAACATTCAAGGGCAGAAGAAGTCGCAAGAATTGCGCAACTAGACGCGGTTTACAACAACGGGAAGTTATTAATTATCATGCATCTTCCATTAGTAGAACGAGTACCCTACAACCTCTATAGACTGCATCTATTAGCTGTATCGCAAACAATAAACAATAATTGGATAGGAACAGGATATATAAAGCCAAGCCACAGATACCTAATGATTGGAACGGACCAAAGGCGGTACATGAAAATAAATTATGAGGACCTGCAGAATTGCCAACATACACATTATACCTACATATGCTCAACCAACGGACCCTTGTCTGAAACCACTATTCAAGAAGATTGCGAGGTATCGATGTTGCTGAGACCCAGAATACAAATAATGAAAACCTGCGATGTAACCATAACTCCCAATAACGTCACTCAATGGAGTTACCTAAAGATGGATGGATCCTGGCTCTATTCCTTAGGACAAAAAGAAGACTTACGTCTAATCTGTCCAGGACAACCAGACCAAACTATACACCTCCAGAAGGCAGGAATTTTACGTATGGCGCCCGGCTGTGTAGGCAAGACCGACAAACATCTTCTCATAAGTGAAGGAAACCAACGCAACGATTTTCATTACATATACAAACCAGAGATAACACTTAATGTAGAGGCCATATTCCCTGACATGTTAAACTATCATCAAGAACTGATCAGCACTCCAGAAACAGAGATCTCAAACGCCCCTGCACCAGACGTTAAAGGATGGAAAAACCGCGAAGAGTCGATAGAGAAGATTACCCGTCGTTTTAAACAAATAGGAAATCATCAGAGAAGCATCTCCAACACGCATTACCTAATATACGGTAGAGCTTTGGGCCAAATCCTAATCACCGTAGGACTCATCTTCACTGCCTGGAAGTGTCATACCCGAAGAATGCTGCAACATCAATATCAGATCAAACGCAAAGTTAAAATAATCTCTGACACTACCCCTGCACATCGTATGCAGGAAACACTACTGAGCCCAATTGACCTACAAAATCAACCAACATACGAAGGCCAGTCTTGCACACTACAGATACCAGAACAGGCCTTAGTTCCTGGAAGATGGATAAATCAACCATTAATTCCCCCACAACCCCTGTCCTATCCACAAACATTATCTATTCAGATCCCGGACACTGACTAATCCGTAACCTTAAACTATACAACCGTTCCACGAGAAGGAACAAAGACCCAACGGAACACGTTTCCGTAAGACCACAATTAAAACTATGTCCTACTTATAAACCCCAGGTTATTCCGAACCCGGCGTTTATAAAGCCTAATCCACAACCTTAGCTTCCAGAAAACTCAATCCGAAAAGACCATGGCTGGGCGATGCCGAATCAACGGGACTAAAAATCCAGAAGGTGAAGGCAGTTTAGTATTTTACAATCCTTGCACCACCTCCTTATCAGCTGCTGTAGGAAGAGCCGAAGAAAAGGGACCAATAAGAAGTGTAAACATACGATTAAATGGAGATGGGGATCCAGCCGGAATACTAAAGATAAGGTATTTCAACGAAAAAAATAAACCTAGAGAGCTACGTTAATTACGGAACAAAGCAAAGTCAAGGGCCATACCTACCAGACCCTCTGGAACTAGACTATTCTGCCAATTATCTTGGAATATAACGGAAGAAGAACTCCTTAAGGACTTAATATTTGGACCATTAGATTTCATCAAGATCATTCGAAATATTGAAAGACATGCCACTTGCGGATACATTCAGTTTATTAACGCTAAGGATGCTCTCAAGGCCTTGAAAGGAAGTAAGAAGACGTACCGTGCTATTTTCGCCGGTCCCCCGAAGATGTCGAAGGCAGATCAGGATAAAAACCAAGGATATGCGAAGACACTGCACTCGAAATGCATGTTCTGGGTAGACTGCAAAACATTTGAAGACCATCTAATTACATGCCAAATACAGTGTCAAATGAGAGACCGCCAAGGACATTTGAAAAAAATAAGGAGTGTAATCCAAAAGTTTGAGAGTAAAGAATCAAGATCCAGCAAAGACCCTATTGCAAGACACGAAAAGACTATTAATCGAGTCCCTAGCATCACGCCAGATTTCAAATCAAAAGCCATGTGCGAAAATAAACACGCAATTAAGCAGACCATTGACACCAGAAGGGACATGAACATCAACCAGCACACACATTCAGCCTCATTAATCAAGATAAAAGAAGATTAAGAATATATCTAAAAGATTAACACATATAGTATAAAACTGATTCTTATAACCATATTAACATTTAGCCAATATAATAGAATAAAACTTGTAAAAACAATCCAAACGGTTTCATTTTACAGACAGTCCTAAGGAATTTTTATCATATTAATAAGGAAATCAGCTTGGATTGTTTGCTTATGGAAAAAAAAAAAAAAAACTAACAAGCTAAATTAAGAACCCTTTTTTTATGTAAAGGCAATCTAAATAATTTAATTCTTCTTCCTTTTCCCCTTTTCTGTGGGTTATCATAAATGTTATAAAGTAATATTTAGACTGCCTACGACCCTAAGCAAATTAATCAACCTTTATAATACGACACTAACAATAATATAAGGCTAATATCATTTGGCAATTAGGTAATATTAACAAACCATAATATATAGGCTAATAGTCTGTTGTAAGCGCATACACCACGCAGCACGTCCGCTGTTTACCGGGACGGTAAACGTCTTTAAGGGGGGGAGGATGTTACGTGACGAAATTTTAATAATTAAATTGAATAATTAAATTAAATAATAATAATTAAATTAAGAATTTATAAAAAAATTAAATCAAAATTAAACGGTTCAATGTACTACTGCAACACATAAATGTGTACGTTTAATGTGTGAAAATGCTGAGCGCGCAGTTCGACGAACTCTGTACAACAGAGTGTTAGAAAAAGGTGGGTGATACTTGCGCTCACGCTGCAAATTGACTCCTGTGGAAAAAACCCAGGAGACATGGAAAATAAACGTATTCTTACAGTCAGATATTTTTCAACAACACACCTTTAGAGAGTTGTGTTGCTCAACTCGCCTCGGCACACACATCTAAACAAATAAAATATCTAAGGTTGCATTTTAGTTGGGAGGCGCGGGGGAGGCTTGGGAGTCCACCGAGGCTCGCGCCGATGCCAAATAAGCAAAAATCCCCACGATGTCTCTACCTCAAGGTCTTTAAATATGAGTACCAACGGACCGGAGTTGACAGGAGAGAACCGGAGTTGACAGTAGTGACCGGGGGATAGAGTATCAGTCTGATTTTTGTCGGGTTAACAACAAGTAGGGAAAAACCTTTTTTTCATCATTTAATTCTTTTATCAATTTCCGTCACGGAGTACGGCGCGCATCGTGCTGTGTTGTGTAGCATACAAAAACCTGTGAACTGAATAAAGTTATTAAAAAAAAAAAAAAAAGACACTATTGTGAATCATAACTTTCCACTCTCACTCCTCACGGCGATCCCAATAAAAAGGGCAGAGTTCAGCACAAGGTAAGGTTTTAATTTTCTTTTGATTAATGATTCATTAATTATTAAGTAATGGGGCAGAGGCGGCGATCCCCCCCCCCCCCCCCCCGAAGTATGTGTTCGGCGCAACGGCAAAGGTCCCTTCGGTTCGCGATGCGCGGGCGGGCCCGTACGGGACGCGTTGGCGGGTCCCGCAATGAAATAAATATTTAAATTTCGTGTTGTGCGTGTAGCCCCGCACGTAACACTTGAATTAAAATTATGATACGTATGTTTTATTAAAAAAAAAAAAAAAAAAAAAAAAAAAAAAAAAAAAAAAAAAAAAAAAAAAAAAAAAAAAAAAAAAAAAAAAAAAAAAATTGTTCAAAAAATCAAGAGTCAAACAATCTGTATTTATACACCGAATATCAATTATAAATATGTAAAAAATTTTAAGATGAATATTAATATTTTAAAGATACCAGGATGCATCGTCGTGTACAATCAAAAATTCATATCCTACGGAAAAACCGTAATTTATAGATCAAAGGGTGCCGTTGAAGCAGCGAAACTCGGTGCCGTCGCAGTTCTCATTCGTTCGATAACGCCTTTTTCGTTGTACACTCCGCACACGGGAATGATGAGCTATGACGATAAAGTTAAAAAGATCCCAGCTGCTTGTATTACCGTCGAGGATGCCGTGCTTTTAACTCGAATGGCGATTCAAGGTTGGAAAATATATTGAGTAACTGCTTTCTTTTTTTTTTTTTTTTTTTATCGATTATGGATTTCGCGTTTGAGTTTAAATTCTTACGTTGTGTTGTATAGGTGACGATTTGGAGATTAATGTTAAAATGGAGGCGAAGAATTATCAAAAAAAACAGTCGAGGAATTTGATCAGCGAAATAAAAGGGACATCCGAACCGAAAAAAGTCGTGGTCGTTTCCGGTCACATAGATAGCTGGGACGTTGGTCAGGGTGCGATGGATGACGGAGGCGGTGCGTTTATATCATGGAGCTCGGTAGTATTGTTGAGGCGTATTGGTCTGCGACCAAAACGCACAATACGGTAATGTATATTTATTGATACGATATAATTGTTTTAACTTAAAAGCCTGCAGATATATTCTCAAACTGCTAGAATTTCATTAAATTATGTATGTTTAATGAATATTCTATCAAAATTGTTTAAAACTTTTAATTCGACTTTATTAAAAATAAATTAATTGCTTAAAAAAAATTTTACAAAAGCCTGATTTGAGTAATTCATTTTAAAAATGCGTCAATAATTTCATTAAAATTTAAAATGAAAAAAAAAAAAAAATTGTTTCAACGTATACTACTTCTTTTAGATCTATCATGTGGACAGGTGAAGAGTTAGGAATAATAGGTGCATCGCAATACATAAAATCTCACAAATACGAGGAGTCAAATTTACAACTTGTGATGGAATCGGACATGGGAACTTTTGAGCCACTTGGTCTTGCAGTTACCGGAACGGATACGGTTAAATGTATTTTAAATCGAGTCATGAGGTGAATTATTTTAATTATAGAATACTTATTTTTATAATCCCCAATATCTGTAGGAATTTTTTCTTTTTTCTTTTTTTTTTTTTTTTTTTTTTTTTTATTTTGATGGTTAAAATTTTTTTTGTCGTTTAATTTATTTTACGTTAATTTAATTGAGTTCAAACAATTTAAAATTTCATAATTTTTACTACGCTGAATTAATTGATTGAATTGAATCATTTTTTAAAATATTACATTGTAATAATCATTATATACAATGTGTGGTTTTTTAATATTTTTATCTTTTTATAATATAAATAGTTACCAGTAACACAAGTATTTAAAATGTTAACTCAAACTTTATTTTTAGTCTATTAAAACCAATTGGTGAACTTGGAATTCGGAGTCCACACGGCGGTCCGGATATCGAAGAATGGGTTAATTCAGGTATTCCCGGTGCATCCCTCTGGAATAAAAATGACAAATATTTTTGGTATCATCATACCAACGCCGATACGATGCTGGTAGAAGATTCGACGTCCTTAGATAAAGGAACAGCCGTATTTGCTGCAGTCTCTTACGTATTAGCGGATATTAGTATTGATTTACCACGACATAATGTTACCGTTAGCAGTGAATAATTTTTTGTAATCATCTCTTATGCGTAATAAATAAGTAAATAAATTTTTACACTGATTATTTTACATAAAATATTACAATTATCAACTTCGTGTAATAATTTAATAAATTATAATGATATTTATTTTAGGTAAATAAAAAAATTGAACTTTTTTAGTACGTTCATATTTTAATTTATTTAAAATTACGAATATTTCTTTTATAAAAAAAAAGTAAATTGCATCGTTCGTTAATCATAATCACGGTGAGTAAAAACTAAAGAAAGATAAAGAAAATTAAATTTTGTATAATACAATATGTATTCATAAATTTTTATTTTTTGATCATACAGCACTATTTACATGCAATATTTTTTTATTTTTTCATAATATGTGAAACACCATCACATATACTTCTATGAATAATAAAATTTTCAGTCTTTGAAATCAATTTTGACATTCTATGAAAACTAATACACATTGCTTTTGTATGAATTATATCAACGTATCCTCATCTTGCGCTTGAAAAACCATTAGCAAAGAATGCTGCGAATTGGTGCGTTGGCTCGATTGCGTAAGTAGCGCCGTTTTTTCACCGCCGTTACTGTTCATCGAACATTCCGGCGAACTTCCGTCGAAAGCTATGTAATTAGTCGTCGTGCTACTGGTCGATGGTTGGTCGGGCGATGCCAAAGGAGGCGCTAAATCCATTCGATTACCGTTGCTTTCCAACGATACCAATTGCATGCTGTAAGATTCCCGGTAACCCGAGGTACTCGAGGTATCCTCGTCCCAAGAGATGTCGGATTGAGGTCGAAGATGAAGATGATGATGAATGTGATGCTGCTGAGTTTGGTGTTGTTGCTGGATTGCTTGGGTTTGTTCACCGGCAGCGTTGCTCGGTCTATCGTTTTCGCTCTGTTTAAGACAAAAGCTACGCCTCGAGCGCGTCGACGACGAATCCGATTGAATGTTACAAACCGATGTTACTTCCGATGTGGCGGTCAGTGGTGTCAATATCGGCGGCTGATGTGTACGCCGTTGTTCACCAGGAGATAAACATGATTCTTGCTCGTCTGTCTTCGATGACGTTATCTGCAAGATAAATAGCTTGATTTTATTTAGTCATTTGAATATTTTATTTATTTCTCAATGAGGTGTAATTATAAAATCATTGTAGTGACATGAAATATGATCGATTGTAATTCATGCCGTCGTAATAAATAAGCCATAAGAAGTATAATAATGGCTTTAAAATGTACTAATTTTTTTTTTCTTTTTTTTTTTTTCAAGTAATGAGTACGAATACAACAAAGATAACTTGTCAAAGACTTAAAACTATACCTCAACGTGCGATCGACGACTTTTTCTCAAACGAAAGGTTTTCTTGCTTTGACCCATAGAACGTTGAAGTCGTGGCTTATCCGGCCGCGATTCACCCGAGCTATCTTCATTTGGGCTCGTTGGACTGAGTTGATTCGTTGTTGTTTCTCCTAGAGAAGTCGTAAAGTTATTATACTCTTCCAAAATACATTTTTATACTACTTCTTAACTACTCATGCTAATTATTCACTCCTAAATTTAATTTTACTATAGGAAATATATATAAATCTTTGTTAAGAAAATTTATGTACAGAGATTATTTAATACCATATACGTATAAACGGGTAACATTCTAATTGTAAGATATATATTTTACATAATTTTTATAAGGAGAAACTAAGTTGTCTCAGATGTTAAAAAAACTAAAATTTGATAAAAGAAAAATTTTTAAAAAATTATCGTACAGCTATTTTAATATTTACCATTATTTATATTGAAAATGCTAACGTGTGAACTGATTATGTACGATCAAGGTATAGTACAAATAAAATGTGTTCAATAGCAGTTGTGCATCATATTACCATATATTCGTATTATTAACATAAAACGTAAATTGCCCTTCTATTTTTCATTAGTTAATTTTAAATTTTTATATACGTATGTATAAATAAATTATTATTATAAAAACATTTAATATTATATATTTATATGACTTTTTAAAGATAAAAAGTAATGTAAAAAAATTATTTTCATTTAAAATTAAAATAAGCCATGCCTAATAAACAAACGTGCAATTGATAACAGATATATTTATTTTATTTAATTATTATATCGATGTAAGATAACTTCTTAGCAAGTTTATTATAAATTTTATAAAAGAATGAATTTTTTTTATATTAGTTCAAATTTGTTACTTTTATAATTAGATTCTTTTTTTTTTTTTTCTTTTTAATTTTTAATACCTTTTTTTAATACATTAATTTTGATATATGTCGTAAATGTTTGGTATATTTTTGGATTTATTTTTCCCAGAAAAATTTTTCAGAAAATTATTCTTTGTAATAGTTTAGAAAAATTTACAACTGTTTCTTTTACCGATGAAACTTATTTTGAACTTATTATACATTACCACTTTTTTTTTTATAGAAATATTAAAAAATATTTATTTGTAAAGAGTAAACAAATAATTATGATCGACGGTATAAACTGTCAAAGCAAATAGCGTGATTTATTACATGTACTTTTTCTTTTTAACACTGTTTAAGATTTTAATCCAAAATTAACATAATTCTAATTTTTTAAGAACAATTTTGAATATATATTTAATTGAAGAAATTAACGATAGTCCTACCTAAAACTTAAATTTACTAAATGTATAAATGTATTTAAGATATAATTTAATTTAGATGAATTTTATTTATTTTAATTAAATTTTAATATATTTTGCAGACTTTTATCGAATATGGTTATTGTAGTACAATTTAAAAACTGTTAAATTTTTTAATATTGCACTAAAATTTTCAAGCAAAAATATTATTTTCACAAGATAAATTGTAAATATTGCAAGAAAAAATTTATTCATTAACTTCAAAAATCTGTTAGGATTTGATGCGAGAAATAAGTAGCGTTATAGTTACTGTAAAATATGACAGGTTATAATAACGAATGAAGATTTATTAAATAAAAACAATATATTTATAACTTTTATGAAGATAAAGGAAATAATTTTTACCTGTAAAAAAGAAAAATTAAATTAGCTCGAGTTGCAGTAGCCGATTCGATTAAAAATAATAAAACATGCGTTGAGAATATCAATAACTTGATCGTCATGGATGTCATAAATCAACCTTCATTGTCACTACACTATTGCATGATAAACAATTTAAAAAAGTGAGATAATCCGCATTGTAACAATTTTTTTTTAATTTTACAATAATGCCGCATTCATTATTTCAACGGCATATCGTCATACATTTATTTAAAACGTATTTAATGTATGTGTTGTATTTTTCGCAGATATATACATACATATATATATAGTTATATTATTTAATATTTTTTATCATGGAAAAATGTTATCATTTACAAAAATACTTTTTACAATGAGGATTTGTGCCTTTAAAATTTAAATAAATCAATAAATATTTATAAGCTTGATTGAAAAAATAATTTGATAAATTATTAACGTAACTCAGAATAAAACAAAAAAAAAATATTGTTTATTATAAAGTTCTGATATAAGAAAGCGAGGACAGTCTTATTAGAAACATATATTGTTTAAAACAGCTTACTTGGATATTATGCCATTTGATAAAGATTACAATATCTTTTCTGCGGTAGAAAATATTTTAAAACAACTGTTTGCCAAGTAATATTTAATTTTATTTAATAAAAATCGAAAAATGATTATAAAAATATTAAAAAATTATAGTTACTGAAATTGTAAAACGAGCCATAAATTTAAAGTATTTATTTCGAAGAAAAAAGCATTCGATATTTTGACACCGAAAAAAAAATTTTAATTTAAAAAGTTTTCATAATACTTAATTAATAATGCGTAACATTTTTGTCAGAAATATATAAAATATAGTTGTGCTTAAAATAAAATTTCAATTAAATACAAAACAATATAGAAAGAAAAATTGTTAATAATTACAATGAATCAATAAAATATGATTATTTCCCACCCTTAATGCCAATCTTGAAAATGTTACAATACTTCATTCATTGTGAATTTATATACATGTTAATGCTTTTTAAAATATTGTAAAAATATGTCTATTCTACTTAAATTTAAATGTCAAGTATTTTACGCAAATCGAGATAGTAAAGAGATGATAAAGTAGTTAAAACTAATTTAATCGGATGCTAATTTGATAGGAAAAAAATTAAAAAGCAGTGTATATAAAGTTTATTTTTTTTTATTTTTAAGCAAATGGTGCCGTTGAGAAAAATTAGTTTTTACTTAAAGTGAATGAGAGCGTAAATTACCTGAAGATTGTCTAAGTTCTACAGAAGAGACAAAGCGCAGTTTTGATGTCTTTTGTCGTGTTAATGTAGGATGAAGTTTAATGTGATTACGTTCATCACTAGTAGTAGAAGATGGGTGGGATTTATCTGAAACATGCGACATTGAAGATCTAAAAAATGAGGAGGAGGGGTGATGAGTGCAAACATTTCGATGTTTAATATAACATTGTTTTCCATGAGTTAAAATTTCTCTTGTTTTCAATATTTGTATCAATAAATATTTGTTACATTTTGTCACTATTGTTATTCATTACAAGTGAATCGGATGTTAAGTCGTTTCCTTTGTTCTTTCAACGAATATAATGTCTCGGATAAAATTAAATTTTAAGAATCAAAATAAAATATAAAATATCCCTTATAATTTTATTTAATACTTTATATTGTTATTACTAAAAATTATGAAAATATATGTAATTCGATTGAAAAATTTTAAATAGTTGTTAGGAAAGAACGTTTTTATTCCATATTTACAGACTTCAAAATACTTTATATTTTTAAAAGAATAAAAATGTTCTAAGAAATAATTCTATAGCAAAATAATTTTAATTATAATAAATCATTTAAAATAGAAAAATTTTACACTAAAATTCTTACAGTTCGTTAGCAATTTAAGATATTTTTTGAAAAATTTTTTTAATTTAATGAGACCGAAGTGAATGTTTAGGTATGAAAGATATTGATTCATGAATAACAGAAAATTATACCATTTGCATACCACATTTGACAAATCTTGAAAATAATAAATAACGATTAAGCACGAGCAATCGATATATTCTAAAGGCGACAGCAAAAACAAATAAATATTATACCACAATTGTCTAGAAATGTAGCATAAAAAAAAAAAAAATTGACACATTTACGACACGAAATTTGTAAAAAAAAAAAAAAAGAAAATAAAGCATTTAAACACAAGTTAAACAATCTGAAATGATATTCAATTGTCTTAAACATAAATAATGTTTAAAGGATATATGCTGGTATAAAAACTGAAAAACTTGGCACTTATTAAAAAAAAAAAAAAAAAAAAACCAATTTCGTGACTTATTTGTAAGAATATTAATTTAAAATAGAAAATATTAAGTAAATCGGGTAAGTTTCCTTTTGTAACGTGTAATATGTGCGTACCAATATTTGTGGCAATTATTGTTAAAATAGCTCATACACTCTCATTTTTTTTTCGTACTATTTTGTATTGCTATAAAATTAATTTTAATTAAATGAAATATTAAATGTAGTAGTAGATAAAAGTATGCAAAATTTAGAATTATTCTATTTATCATAAAATTGCGTATATTTTGATGTTAGTTTTATGGTATATGTTTTCCGAGAATGAAAATATTTATCGGAATGTCTCGTAGTGTGCTTAGCAATCTACGCGTAAGGGACATTTGAGACGCTATTTTTGCTTAATTGCTGCTGCAGTATACACCGTATCTTGAATTTCATCGAATGATATTAAAACTTGTGAATCGCCACGGAATACGTTGCGGTTATGCAATGAGTCCGAGTCCTTGCAATCTCTTTTCCTCTTTTTTTTTGCGTGGTTTAAACCCTGCGATAATATCCACGATGTCAATGCGCACGAAAAATCTACGACTCTCATAATTTTTCTAATAACTTATTCGGGAATACGCAACAATTATCGTATTAAAAATAGTCTTTCGCTGCAGGGTAATACGTCTACAAAAAAAAAAAAAAAATGAAAAAAAAAAGAAAAACATAAAAACAACAGTTTTGGTGTTAGAAGTAGCTCGTGTAAAAATAATCCTTTATGTATTTTTTATATATAATATATATGAGATACATGAATCTGAATGCGCATGAAAAATGAGATTGTCTCCACTTTTTACATACAGGGTGCGTACGGTATTTGAGGACATGCATAAATGTGACTATAACTTCGCGAATTTTTTTTTTTATTTTTTTTCCTTTTCAGATAAGAAATGGCGGACTACAACATCACTCAAGAAATGAAGAGACATGCTGTCATCGTTGCTATATGTGCGAACCATACAGATTTAGAGATCTCTAATTTTTTTAATTGCGCCCGTTCATTCGTGCATAAGGTTCGCCGTGAATTGGAAGCATCAGGAGGCGATACAGAATCGGTTGCAAAACGCAAAAAGCACGAACAACGTTCTGACACTGTCCGATCTGCAGAAGTTTTAGAGCAAGTGCAAGCGATCATAGACGAGGACCCTTCAAAATCAATGAGGGTCCTTGCGAGTGAGCTTCATGTTTCTGAGCGCTTTATTCGTAGAATTGTCTACGAAGACCTTCGGTATAAGTCTTACGTGATGCGCAGAGGACAGTTCATGTCGGAACGAACACGGGAACAGAGAGTTCTCCGATCAAAACGTCTTTTAAACAAAATCAAACACCCTGAGGCGCCCAAAATGTTATGGTTTTTTTCCGACGAAAAAAATTTTGACCAAGATCAAAAGACCAATCGCAGAAATGACAGATGGCTATGTTCAAATCCTACGGAGGTTCCTGTTGTTATGCACACAAAATTCCCAGCCACTGTTATGGTTTTAGGCGTTGCCAGCAACGAAAGACATGTTATGCCACCACACTTTTTTACTCAAGGACTTCGAGTGAACTCTGCTGCATACATCGAGGTTTTGAAGACGGTAGTGAAACCCTGGATAGACAATGTAAGCGGAGGCAGACCATACATTTTTCAACAAGACTCTGCTCCTTCACATAAAGCGATGGCGACACAAGATTGGATGGCCAAAAATTTTCATGACCACATAACACCGAACCTATGGCCACCTAGCTCCCCAGACCTTAATCCTTTGGATTATTACGTATGGGGCGTAGTTGTGCGTGAGACCAATAAGCATCCTCATAACATTACTTCTTCGCTGAAGACTGCTATTAATGCCGTTATGGTCAATATGAACGAGGAGCATTTTATTCGGGCATGTAATCGTTCTTGGACCCGGATCGAAGAGGTTATTGCTGCTAATGGCGATTTTATTGAATAACTTTATAGCCATATATTAATTTAACGCTGTATAAAAAATTCCTAAAATTTCATTAAATTTTATTAAAAATACAAGCTAATTAATTTTACTCTCAAGTTGTCCTCAAATACCGTACGCACCCTGTATATTACAATAGCTAAGCGTAAGATAAATGTGCGATACATGTAGCTTTTTACAATATTGTATTTACTGTATTAATATTGTATTAATAATACATCAATAATGCGACAATATTCAAAAAATATTGTAACAATAATGTAACAATAATAATACAATAATAATTCAATATTATTGTAATATTTTGCCAATATTGTGTCTCGTAAGTATCAAGGTTGCAGCAATATTGACGTAATATTATATCATTGTTGATGAGATATTACGTCAATATTGTATCGATTGTTCTAACAGCAATAATGTTACAATGTTGCATCAATAATGCAACAATATTGATGCAATATTGATACAATAGATATTATTATAACAGTATTATATTAGTATTATTGCAATATTGTATTGATATTTTTTACTAGCGTTATAGAAATATAGCGGAATACATATAATCATTTTTACAGGGGGGTCTAACGCAGCAGGGAATACGATTACAAACTAAAACCCAACGAACAGTTTTCGTGTCAAAAACAATCTTATGCAGCAGGAAATATTATAACATATTAAATTCCAAATTAAAAATTGAAGGAAGACAACGCGATCTCTTTCCGATTTCTTTCGTGTGGCCGGGTCTAGTTCTACTACAATAATATGCTTGAGATTAATGTGTGATTAGAACTTGCGAATCTTACAGCAGTTTAATGACCAAATTGGGATTATGCAATAGTTTAGTTTCAGAATTGGGACCACGCAACAGGGTACACGGCATCCAACCACCACAAGGGCAATTTTGATATAATATTGGGGTCTCGCAAAAGGGAACACGTCTACGTTCGAGAATCTGCTCATGTTTTCAGCCAATTTCGCCATATTTATATTCCTTCAGGAATTCTTAAGGTAAGTGCCTTTCGTTTTTGTATTGTTTATTATTATTACTTATTAACATCCATGAATTATAAATGTGCTCGGAAGATATTTTATAATCGCAAACATTTTAAATAATTACTTTCTTTTTGAATTATCTCGCGTATGATTAAACCAGTCACTATGCTTTTATAAAAAATATTGATGTATCAAATAGGAGAGAGAGAGAGAGAAGATTCGCCGGTCACGTCATGTTTAATAGTTGTACTTTATATATAATTTTTTGACAAAAAAAGGACTCAAGGTTACTTAATTAAAACAGCGTGAATTAAAAAAAAGTGAGAACAAATAATTTATAATATTTGATCTGTTTTATACATATAAATGAATTCTCAATTAAAAATATTTATATAGTGTCTTTTCAAATCTTTTTGGTCGATCTAATAGCGATAAAGAATTAAATAAACAGTGAAGAAAAGGAGAAATTAAGAACATCCCGGGCGCTTCTTGTCACCGACACGAGCCTACACAAGCTTTGATAGCTTAAGAGAAAATTATGAATATTCCTAAGAGAGCAATACTACTGCATATTCGTTTTTGCAGTCATTTAAAAAGAGAAGCCCAAACGTCAAGGCAACTTTAAGAAATATTAAGAATAGATTAATAAAAACTAAGAATAGATTTTTTAAATAATAATTTGCCGACGAACCTGATAGAGATGATAGAGTAAGCGGGTCGCAAAAAACTTATTATGATACTACGTGATACTTAAAACAAAATTTAGACAAAGAGATAATAAGTGCGTTCTAATAATATTTGAAAAAATATTTTTAAATCACTTTATCTCTATAGGAAAAAGAAAAGGCGCTAAATAATAAGCATCGTTTAAATATTAGAATAGGAATTAGATAAAAATATAGCGAAATTTTATGAATTGCAATTAGTTATAGCACTGGTTATATATATGATAATTAGAAGTTATTGTAAATAACTTGCAGATGTTAATTTATAAAGAAAAAAGGAAAGAAAGACACACTAACAACTAATTTAATAACCTTTTTATGTAAAGGCCATCTAAACAGTTTCTATTTTTCCATCTTTATGGTTCATTATAAATATTATAAAATATATTTAGATTACCTACAATCCTAACTTTGTTAAGCGAACTAACCATTTTCTAAATTAAATTAATTTATTATATATATATAAATAAATAACTAACTTTATATAATTCCTGTAAGTTTTAGAATTTTGTGCTTGATGAGAGATATAATCTATTTAATGCGTTAATTTATTGAACCTTGTTTACACCTAAATTTTGTATATATACATATATATATATATATATATATATATATATATATATATATTTCTTGCGAATAAATTATGGAAAATTGTCTTTGGGAATTCCCCTAAGTTAGGGCTGACAACAAGATCGTTTTCAGATCGCGATGCGCGAGCGAGCCCGTACGGGACGGGTTAGTGGGTCCCGATATTAAATAAATATTAAAATTTCAGTCTGTGCGTGTTCCCCCGCACGTAACATCAATTTTTTTATCTAGTTATTATGTATAAAAGATACTACTTCATTATTCAATACAATCAAATATAATGTGCACATTTTATCAATTTTTTGATAACACATTTTTTTACAGGGATTACATTTGAAATTTCTAGTTAAAAAAAAAAAAAAAAAAAAAAAAAGATGGTTATTAAGCATCTACGTTGAAATAACAAAAGGGTTTACGAGGGTTGTGGTTAACTACCAACTGTTGGAAATTACCATTGTCTAAACATTGCTGAATGATAATAAAATAGAATAAATTATCGATAGTAAAGTGTATGTGATTTTGCGTAAAATAATTATACGTTGGAGGAATACGAAAACGTTTATTTGGAAAAAAATTTTTAAGCACATAATTGAAATTTTAAACTACACAAATATTAAAAGGTAACAATGTGTAACAAAAATTAAGGAAGTGCCTCGGTAAAATTGTTGCAGAATAACATTAATAAAAAAAAAGTATGATAATAATACGTTATTATTTCAAAAAATCAACGAATCATTTTTTAATGATCTTTTCTTATGATTTTTAACAAGTGAATTTTTAATAATAATTTGTGAAATATATGAAAAAAAAATTATATAAAATTATACATATAAAGCTTAATTTAAACTTGTTTATAATCATTAAAATTGTTAAAATTATATAATCATAGTGATAATGAATGAAAATGACATTAGCTTTTAAAAGCAATAAGTTATTAAAACCATGTTTGTTATTTATTTACGGAAAAGAGCGTTGAGATGGTTTGGTTCTAGTTAGTTACTTACGAAATAAAATAATGCTAAAATAAAGTTAAACATTTGAAGTCGAAAACAATGTAAAGAATAAATATTAATTTAAAGTAAATGTTGAGAAAATATAAATTATTATCATACTTTTTTATAATGTTACAATTTAAAAGCGTGTTGACACCACAACATAAAAATATATTTTGATCCACTAAAATAATAATTAAATTAAATAATAATATTATTACAAAAATTAGGTTGAAAATAATAAAAAATATGTCATTAAATGAAAATTTTGTTGCAATTTATAAATGATATGCAAAAATCAACTTATACCGTAATACGAGTAAATAATAATATTAATGATTACGTATAATATAATAAAAAATTAGTTATAATAATAAGAAAACCATAATAATAATAATGATAATAATAAAATAATTTAATAATATTCACTCAAACGTTTTATTTGCTTACCTTAAGTCTCTAATAAGCAATGGAAGCAACATAATAATCACTTGATATAACTAAAAATAACTTATGAATTTTCATTTTTCCTGATATAAAATATGCGAAACTCCGTAAAATTCTTGATTAATATAATATTTTAACTATGCAAATAATAATAAAGTATAATTATAATAAATATTAATGCGTTATTCAAGATGAGTACAAAATAAATCTTTTTCTCTATTGAAAATTATATATTTTTCGTCTTAAAATCATATGTAATATTAAATATTTTAATATACACACCGAACAATAATTTTTGTTATAAATTTTTTTATGCTTATTTAATTTACATGCTTGTTATTATTATCTAAAAATTTATATTATTATGAAATGCATACGTACAGCGTATACATGTATTTATTATAAGGAATTGATCTGAAATTTTGTTAATGATAATTTTATTCTGTAATAAAGATTTTTTAATGATCATACACATTTTTAAATATAAATCGATAACATTTTCCTCAAAAATATATTGGAATGTCATTTGTTCATTCACATTGGAGTGTAATGAAATTCATTTGTATTGTTTATAGACAATGGCTATCCAACTGTGGTCTAGTAATTAATCAATGTTTAATAAAATGTCTATCGATTGAGAATTAAAATTTTTTGTTATATAAACTCAAATGATAAAATTAATAAATTAAAATACAATTAATTAATACACTTTGATTAATAAAAATTAATCAAAACTAATCGTTTGATTCGTAAGGTAATTTTCAACAAATAATATTCAACATAAATAAGATTAATGGTACTCTTACATAAAGTTCTACAAATATCAATTATAATTATTTTCAATTCCGATAAAAAGTTTTTTTTAAATTATTCATTTTACTAAAATTACTTTACTTATTTTTAGTATTTTTTTTTTTTACAGTAAAGAAGAAGTCTCATAATTTTTTACTTATGATATTCAACTCCTTATAAATCCAATATGGTTGGATAAAAATATTAATAATTTTAATGCGGGCTAATATTCTTGATAGATCTTTGATTAACTGAAAAATTAACATTTTAATAATTAAATAATCAAAAATCAATAATGATATTTCACGATATATAAAAAAAAAACAAAAAAAAAAAAAAAAACAATAAAATACTAATAAATACCTATAAATAAGGTAAGTTATCAAAGATATAAAATGATGTATCTAAACGATATTTTATAAATTTTAATGGCCTTTTAAATATTTATAATTGTTAACATAAATTGTTGATAATAAAATACTTAATTGGGAATTTTTCAAGATTATATCAATTATTTTTATATAGGGTTACAATATCTCGAAAATTTCATTTACGAGTACTATTATTAGTCAAAATAACCGGAACGGAATCGATGAAACCAAAATTGCGCGTCATTGGCTATTACAGTATCAGGACCATAAACACTATTCACATTTTCAGCTGCCTGGTTTGCGTTTTCGCCTTTATCGAAGAAAAACTGTAAAATATGGCGTATTTTCTCTTTATTGGTGTCCATCTTTGACGCGTGCTAAAAAAATACTGAGTCAAGCAATCACAAAACTGTATCAGAAGCTTTTTTAGTACGAAATCTTATCTTTCTTACGCTATCTAGTGTAGTCCGATCGCACTTTTACAACGGGAGATACAGACTACTAAAGCCATCTATTGGCAAAATAATGGATTACTTTTTACTACACCTAATATTTATTAATCATCACTATACTATGAAAAATTTATGTATCACGAAGTTTCTTGTAATAAAACAATTCTGAGAGGCACTAAGTTAATACTTCCAAAAGCGAAGGTTGTTTAGTTTACGCTACGGTATCGATTCTTTCTCTCTTTTTTTTTATTTACGTTTTTTTCTTATAATGTTGGCACATTGTTTTTTGTTTTTTTTTGTTTTTGTTGTTTGTTTTCTTTTTTAACAGGAGGAAGCTAGATACCTGTAGCTTGAGGTTGATCGGTTTGCGATGAGCTGGGACAGGCTCCGTCGGTGCCTTCTCGTAGAGTCCCAGAGCCCGCACTTGTACTCGAAATAGATCCTAGAACGCGAATCAGCGCAAGAGTCAAGCCACTGACGCTTTAAATCTTTTAGAGCGAAATTTTACTCAAGTGGATGCTTATTTTTTTTTTTTTTTTTTTGTCGAATGAATTATCTCTTTTTTTCGTTTCAGTTGAAACGTTTGTGAAGCTTATCGATAAATAAAATAAAATACCGAAATTAATAGGCTTGCATGTGTAAAAAAAGTAAGAATGTTTTCACAAATAATTTCACAATAATGGTTTTAATGTAAAGAGAAGATTTTACCGATATATAAGATAAACGTTGAAAATCGGAGCTTAAATTTCACTCTAAAAAATTCAAAGATACACGGAAGTCTCGAAATACGACGACTCCCACATGCTTATCACTCACGGAAAAAATAATGGCGAACTCGGACTAAAGAAGCGACTACACACTACTAACAGCTTTTCTCAAATAGCGCCTTCTCGTCGAGTTACCTCGAGCGTTAGCGCCATTAGTCCCGGCCGACACTTGACTCTGCAGAGACGTCTTCGTCGCGTTGCTTGCCGAGCTCATCGATTGATGCGAGGAAGCCGGCTGACCGCCGGTCACCGTCGAATTCGAGCACGGAGTCTCCACCGGCGTGCGATTCGAATGTGCGCGCGAGCCGAGATCGCCGGTCAATAGGTCGATTAGTAAAGATGGACGTTGGGTGCGTGGTTGTTGGCCCTCGTTTATTTGGTGCATTTCGGCGACGCTTCTTTTTGGCTCGGGTTGTAGCTCGTCTGAAAAATATTTATTGATTAAATTTCGTGCGTATATTATTTTTTTATTTTTTTTTTTTTTTTTTACTTATACGCATTACTTATTTTCTGAAAATATGAAGTTTAGTAATATTACGATAAAATTTATGGTTAATCCGTATCAAATTACTTTCAAATATCTGCGTGAATATTCATCAAATATTCAACAACCGGTATAATAAATTATTTATTACTTACGTGAACACATAAAAATATATATTTCATATACATACGTATATTTTTTTTTAAATTTACGAAAATTTAAAAAAATTTCGATTTATGCATTATATAAATAATTATCAAAAATATTTTTATAAAAAATAATGGTATGATAATTAAAATTTCACCTATAAATTGAGCATTAAAATTATTAAGACTACAAAAATCGATGATGTATATAAACAATAAATAGCTTAATGCTTGATTTGATTTTACTACTTACTATTACACTATTTATTATTTTAAAAGCTATCAAGATGCATGAGTGGAAACAGTAATTACCAAATTTGCGCTCTTCGATTTCTTCTTTTAATTTTCTCAATTCATGGAAAAGATCCGTAAGAACTGCCCCTCTTGACTTTGGTACGGTCATATTGTGCCCGTTAATTTTATCTTTTATAATACTCTGCATGTTTCTTTCATGGTCTGATATTGGAACTTGTCCAATTTTTTGAATAATAAATGGTAACATTTGTATATACAACGGGGTTCGATGTGTAACCACAAATTCGATAAAATTCCAAAGGTACAAAGAGGCTTCATTGCGCTTATTGAGTAATTTCATTGTTCGCAAAATTCTCGGCCATTCCGTTGTGAGTTCAGATTCAAAGCAAATAATTATTATTTTTAAGGCTAAATGAGAAATTTTTATTATATTAATTTTTTGTTGTTGTTGTTGTTTTTTTTTTTTTATGTCACAATCTTAAAAAATAACGTCTCCAGTGATTAATAATTTTTCTTCTTACCTAAGAAGGCAACTTGGTACAATGTCACTGAGATTTTTGTTAACGTTTTTGAATCTCTCACTGCAAAAGTTAAACTTCCTGTGCGAATGTCAGTGGCAGTTTTTAAATTTGCTGCAGTCATTTGCATCGCTTTCGCTCCAGAAGGCCATAAAGTATTTAAAACTGCAGTTAATGCAAAACAGATGTCTGTTTGTCTAAGTTTCGGGACATCTAAAACGTTTTGATAAAGGTTATAAATTATTAAAAGTACATTTAGCATTTAAATTTTTTGTAAAAGCAGCGAACATAAAAAAAAAAGAAAAACATCCAAATATTTACCTTTTCTACCTGTTCCCACTCGAAGAAACAATGGGATAAGTAAGTTCAACAACACATTTTCTGCTCTTGCCGCCGTAACGAACATGGAATGTCCTCCGCAAACGTTTTCCAAAGTGTAACCCTCACCCAACGAGATAACCTGAAGCGCGATTAAACGTAACACCGTGGAGCAAAAGTGTTGAGGTGGTATTTTACTCATAAGAGCTGCTGAGGCAGACGAGGTGACTTCGATTTGCGCAGTGTCGCCAATTATGAGAGATTGACAAGTATTCAACAGAGTTTTTAAATATTGAAAATGAGCTATGTAAGGACATTTGGATAGGGTTTCGTATATGCCTTTCAAAAGGTCGCTCGCCGCGTCCCAATTTGTGTTCCTCCTTATCGAAGCTTTTTTATAAATTTTACTGAATGTCTTATCTAGCCGACGAAGAATAAGAGTCAGTGCTGGTCGCATATCGTCGTTCGACCATTCCGTAGATGGTAGAATGTCGTTCATGTATCGTTTTAAACCACGGCAAGCCATAGCATCCGGATCGTAAGGTGATATTTTTAATAAGCTGTGAGCGATTTCGGCTAGCCGCTAAAATTGATGAAAATACGATAAAGTTGTTATTAATTAATTTAGTATTAATTTATTTATCGTTAACTTACAATATGACACTTTGAATCCAAAACTTCAATCGCCTTGCCGTCCTGCGATTTTTTATTAAGCTCGATCAATCGTACGTTAGTTCTGGCTACGAATTCACCGACCATATTAAGCAATGTGTCTCTTGGTCTAATAAATTCATTTTTATGTCCAGTGTCTGTATCATCGTTGTCGCGATCGTATGGTTTATTTTTGTTATGCTCGGAATATTTGCCAATATGAGTTTCTTCATCAAAATCAAAACCAGGTGAGTAAGGACCTTTTCCATAATTCCTTTGACTAGATCCTTTATGTTCTGGGCTTGACTTTTGCGGTCGATTGTAATATCTATACATTTAAAAATTACAAATTTTATTGTAAATAAAACTTTAAGCATATTAGTAAAATTAAAATTTCTAAAAATAATTACTTCGCTAAAGCCTCAGAATTGTTAACGAGCGTTCGTACAGCAATAGCTAATTGATTTATTATTTCTTTTTCAGATTTTCCTTCTTTATTATATGTAGGCAATTGAATTTGCTGTACGTAACATGGCATAATTGCTTCCAAAATCGTCTAAATTATAAATAAAAAAGAAATTAGTCCATTAAAAAATGTAATCTAAAACATTAATGTTCACCTACAAGCATTTGCTGTCCTCTTATAGAATCAGCTGCGTATGATATAACCATTACACAGAGCGAAATGCAATCAAGAATGGTAACCATTTCATTTTCATCGTGATAACAAAAATCTATAGCTTTTAAAGGTTTCTCTTCTTTGACTAATTCTCCAATGTTGAGCGGATCTGGTGAAGGCGTTTCAAGACTTAGAAGAAGATTAAATAAACAAGAAGATGGTACCTAAAATATAATTTATTTTTTAAAAATTAGATAATTATTTAATTGAATAATTATTTAGAAAATTAGCAATCTGCTATTTATCTTTTTAAATTTGTTAATTTAACACGTAATTTTATTGGACCATTGTTTTATATTTCATCTAACATATACACTGAATCATGTGTGGTCTCAAAATTCATGCAAAAATATAAAATATGTTTTAATAGAACAATGCATGTATACCTTATGAGCTTCACCAACAGAACTTGTTTCATCGGTGTCCAAAATAGCTGAAACACTTCCAAACATCTGAAGAATAAAAGGTTTCCTGTTCATAAGATAAAATTGTTTTACTGCGTATTCAACAGTTGTTGTAACAAGTTTATTAGTCTGATGCGTCGAATAAAGCTGTAAAAGTGTGGGCATAATTAAAAGATAACCATTGGTGGAAAAAATATTTTTAAAGTTGTGAGCGGAGTTTATGTACGTCGCCACTACGTATCGTAAAATGCAGGAATCTTGACTATGTAAAATAAGTGCTCCATTAAGTACATTCAAAAAAAGATGAATGTCACCAGAATATGCAAAATTTCCAGCCATAGCTTCGAACATGCGCGCTATCAATCTTACCCACATAAATTTATGCATCACATCGAGAGCTAAAAGTTCCTGAAAATATTAATTCATTTTAATTACAAATATGAATAATTTAAAAAAATTTTTAATTTAATTACTTGCTTTTTTTATTTTTCTTCACTTTAATAACATTATTATTTTATAATGAAGGATTAAATTTACAAGTGAAATAATTAATAAAACTTAAATTTAAAATTAAAAGAAAATTAAGAAATTATTTTATTGATACTCACTCTGCCCAATTCGCCACCTTTATATAGGTCAAGATCGGCTTCTAATGCTTTACGAGGAAATGATGGTAATTTCATTAATTCTTCGTGCAAAAATACGACTCGTTGTACAACCATATCGACATTTTTCAAAATAGCCCACGTCAACATAACTTTACCAATTTCAACAAATTTATGTACAAGTTCTTGTCGTTGTAAAGCGTTAAATGCATTTTCTGGTTCCATATGTACAAGCTCTAATTGTGGATATTGAGATCGTTTGAAAAAATAGTAGTCCCTCACATATGATGATGGATTATGTATTTGATCTGCAATAGTAAATGTTATTAATTTTTTTTTTTTTTTACCAATTTATTTAAAATTAATGTTAAATATATTCAATAATAAAAAATTACGAGTCTTATAATCAACGAGAAAATATTCTTTGTGTTTAGCTTCTTCTATTCCAAAAAAGTCGAGAGACTCTCGTAGAATTTGACAAAATTGTGTATCCTCTTGAACGGGAAATTGCGAAGGAATTCCACCGGCATCGGGATCTTGCGGTCCATGAACAATAATCTTTTTAGCCGAAGGAACATTTGCTGTTAATAAAATAGATGCGTCGCATTGTTCTTTTCTCAAAATTTGTTTTAAATCTTTGAACATAATACCATGGACACTGTGCACAACCTGCATTATGCGATCACATTTATAATCAATTAAATTATCAAAATAAATAAAATACAATAGAATTGGATTTAAAGTGAATTTAATTCCTTATCTTTTTACGTAAGTTATCCTTACCATCCATAAAATTGATAAGGCTGCTCCAATTAATTTTTGACCTTCTTCATGAGGAGAACGGACATAAAACATTACGTATCCTATAATAT
The DNA here is from genome assembly GCA_949987625.1 of Chalcis sispes. NCBI lineage: Eukaryota > Metazoa > Arthropoda > Insecta > Hymenoptera > Chalcididae > Chalcis > Chalcis sispes. The sequence continues at coordinate 66,271,579 of OX465096.1, read as the reverse complement.
AATTGTACAAAGCAAATGCAGCCTGTTGTGGTAGTTTTGGTACAAATCTAATTAAGTGCCTTAAAATTTTAAACATTAAATCTTGTTGATCTCTTGTTAAACGTTCTAAAACGTATCTTAAAAATAAAGCACTATCTTCCACTAAACAATTCCAAATAACCTGAAACAACATTTTACGCTTGTTAAAATAAATAAATCCATATATTCATGAAAGATCGTGAGCATTATCTAACAAAAAACTTGATTTAAGTTATTGTAATTTGTATTTTTTCCATTTAATCTACTTTAACAATTTTTTATATTTTTACCTGGTAGGCCATTTCATAGACCGCATTACCATCTTCTGATACTGCAGCATCATCTAATAAAGTGATAATTGGTATTATAGCAGAACATAATGTGGATGGAAATAGTGATAAGACCGATTGTCCATGATGCGTTAGATTTCTTGGAGCTATGTCACCGCTATCTTCATCGATATTGCCTAAGTAAAAATCGTATATTTAATTAATTTCGCGACATTTTAAAATAAGAATGAATTCAAGAAAAAATAAATATAAATGTCTTACTTTCGTCGTGATCATCACCAACTGGACTTGGTTCGTAAGCAGCTTGAAATGTTATTGGTATTGTTGTAATTAAAAAGTTTACTCGCTCTTCTCGTTTTTTATCATCTTGTGCTTGTAATGCTCTTTTGATTAATTCAGTTTGCTGTTTTTTACGAGTTTTTGTTGCTGTAACCAAAGCTCTCTAAAACAGAAATAACATGTTTTGCATTAAAATATTTTTTTAACAAAAGTGCAAAGTACCTATGATTTTAAAAAATAAAAGAAGTATTAAACTCACGTGGCGTTCTTGATTAATTGTTACTTCTTCAACTTTAGTTTTAACTTGCGGCATCCATGGTGGATCTACAACAGGTAAAGATTCAATCCCAATTTTCGGAGATGGCAAAGTAAATTCAATTCCTGGCGGTGGAACTTTGAACGTTAAGTGAGCTGATTCTTCCATTCTTGGCCAAACTTGATATCTAAATTTCCACAGTACTTGAAACCTTAGGATAGAACTGATTCGTACTTCGGGATTTTGATGTTTCAGTCCACGGTGCATAATATCAGTAGCTTGAGTTGGTGCACGTACTGCAGCGACAATAAATAGTGAAGCAGCAGATGCAGCAACTTCTTGATTTATTTCGAGTAAAAGTTGCCACGTCACTGGAATAATGTCAATGAAAAGTTCTTCCGACATAACAACAGCACCTTTAAGAAGTGTACCAAGAGGTGCATGAAAAGCATCTCTCACTTGATTTTTTATAAACTTTAAAATTGATGGAGGCTCTTTGTCTTTTTCATCTTCTTCTGGAGGCTCCAATAATTTAAGAAAATCTCTGTCGAAGTCTTGATCTGTTAAATCTTTTGAAGAATCACGAGTGGCACTTGTTAAACGTCCTGATTGTGAACTATCTACATTTTTATCAATTCTATAAAAATAAAAGTATAATTTACATTCTTATTATAACTTTCATTATTTTATTTGAAGTTAAATTCTTACTTAAATTTGCGTCCAACGCTGTCTTTTCTTCGTACTGGTGATACCTGTGCGCTTGTTTGATCCGACACTTTTCGACTACGTTTTTCCTTTTTTCCATCTTCTTTTTTGTCAATTTCGAAATCAAACAAACCTGTTCCATTTATCACTCCGAATTCTTCACCATATACTTTGCGTACAGATTTTATCAATCTCTCACTGGCTCGCATTTGACGTCGATGACAATAAGGATGACAGAAATTTTGATGACAACAGTGAAAATTAAAGTTTCTTGCGACCTGTACAACGACTTTCATCCAAGGAAAATTTTTATTAGTTTCATCGGTATCATTGCTATCGCTTGGACTTTCTGGTGGTTGATCATCACTGAGAATTCCAGGAGACTCTTCACCGCTTACTTCACCATAAAGACCAGGTTCTGATGTATCGCTTCGATCTGATAGTGAACTAACTTTACGTTTAGATTGTATTGAATCAGCACGACGAACTATCAAAAAGAGAAACAATATAAATAAATAAAAATATTGCTTTCATCGTTTTTTTTTTAATTTTAGTTTTTTTTTTTCAACTTGTTGCGACGTCCGTCGCGAAATTCCATGCAAATTAGCCTAAGAGCGTGCATGCTACAGCTGGAAGAAATTTTTTTGTTTTTTGTTCTTTTCTCTTTTCTCAAAGCATAAATCCAGGCGAGAGACAGCCGGATCGATAAGTAGGTCAATATGAGGTCTAGATGATGAGAAAGAAATCCTAATTTAAAGATTACCTCCAATTACCGACGGTGCTGTAAATGTCATTAACATTCATAAGCAATATTTTTAAAAGATAACTTTAATTTAAACATAAGAGAATAAACATCTTCGCCGCGATTTGAGACGTCGCGAGATAACCGTGTATACATCAAAGATCGGCTTGAATGTTTACAGCGCGTTTCCGCTCTCGCTTGGAATGCCAAACAACATTTTCGGTACACTCTTAATAAAAATTTCAGTACATGAATTTAAAAATTAAATTAAAATAATATAAAAAAAAATCTCAAACAAGCAAATTTTCCGCTGTCGCATGCACCAATATAAACTTAAGATATGATTTAAGTAAATTCCAACATTTTTCTGGTTAACTAAACCTTTAATTTATAATAAAACTACTATTCGGTGTAAATTCACTTATTCTAATTCTCAAACTATTATTATTATTGTATTTCACTATTAATGTAAAAACTTATACGTTCCTTACAAAACATGTTAATCTTCATTTATCGCTAATAAATTAATTAAGCGAATAAAATTAATTACTTATTTATCATAATAATTTTTAATCACTTAATTCTAAATCTAATAACCGAGCATTATTGTAAAATGCATTTCATCGTTTATTGTCTCCAAAACCATTGTAAAATTCTTTAAAACAACTATTATTTTAGTTCTGCGATTATACCAAAATTATTAATAATAACATCGTATTTATATTCATCGTAATTAATTTCTTAGTTACTCGTAATAATTTTGCGATATATTGTATTAATTTTTCTTGTAATTTTTCTTTCAATAATAATTTTAATTATTATTTAAATTCCTTAATATTATATTAATAACTAATGCTAAAAGCAAGCCAAACGAAATATTGTAAAAGGCATCATCCATTTATTTATTATTGTTGCCAAAACCGATCGTTATAATGTTCACCGCTCTTATATTCTATAGAGTTAATATTTTTTATTTTCTCTCCTACACATATATATTGTATTCAAGAAATTTTAATTCTGCAGTGGTACTTATTTTTCCTCGCAAGGTCAAAATTATAATACTAAATATTACAATTTATCCTAACCATGTACCTCATAATTTTTTTTTGCAATATGTCACATTATTTTTATTTTTATGAGCAAGATTGTACAAGAAATAGTTGTCTTGAAAATTACTTATTATCACTGTTACGTGCGGGGCTACACGCACTTGACGAAATTTTAATTATTTATTTTATTGCGGGACCCGCCAACCCGTCCCGTACGGGCCCACCCGCACATCGCGAACCGAAAGGGCCTCAGCTGCCGCGGATTACGGAAATGAGCGCCTCTGCCCCATTCTTTATTGGGAGTCAGACGCAAAAAGAAAAGGGAAAGTTGAACACTTAAATATTCATTGCAGGGAATCATCTACTATGAGTTGCTCCCCTATGGCCGAACTCTTAATTCGGACCTGTACTGTCAACAATTGGACCGTCTGAAAAAAGCAATCGCCCAGAAGCGGCCAGCTTTGGCCAATAGGAGAGGAATTGGGTTCCATCAGGACAACGCCAGGCTGCATACATCGATAGTGACTCGCCAGAAACTCCGGAAGCTTGTTCGGAAAGTTCTTATGCATCCACCTTATAGTCCGGACCTGGCACCAAGTGATTACTACCTGTTCCTGTCTATGACGAATGATTTTGCAGGTGAAAAATTCGCCTCAAGAGAAGATTGTGAAAATCGACTGTCCCGGTTTTTTGACAATAGGGACAAGGGTTTCTACGAGAGAGGCATTATGAAATTACCTCAAAAATGGCAACAAGTTATCGAACAAAACGGTGCATATTTGACCTAAATCGTATCATTCTATCTATGCTAAATAAAACCTTCAATTTAATGCAAAAATAATGGATTTCTTTCTACTACACCTAATACTATATGTGTTAATCTTATAGATATATTTTTAATCTTCTTTAATCTTGATTAATGAGGCTGGATATGTGTTCTGGTAGATGTAAATGTCCCTTCTGGTGTCAATGGTCTGCTTAATTGCGTGTTTATTTTCGCACATGGTTTTTGATTTGAATTCTGGCGTAGTGATAGGGACTCCATTAATAGTCTTTTCGTGTCCCGCAATAGGGTCTTTGCTGAGTCTTGGTTGTTCACCTTCAAGCTTTTGGATTACACTCCTTATTTATTATATTTCTTATTTTGTCGTTGAAATAATGGGCGGATATGGGAGATATTTTGTAATTATGGATGCTTTAGAGAAGAAATAATCAGATATTTATGAATATGTATATATGCTTATGTATAATTTGTATGTACTATTATGTTTGATTATAAATATCAGATATTGAATTATAATTAATAATAATTATCAGATATTAAGGTAGGCAATATGATAAAGATAGGGGCAGAGGCGTCATAAATTATTGAATGATATTCTTTATAAGTGCAATTGCCCGATTCTCAATAGTGGTGTTTATTTAATGAGTTGTTATCTACTTCTTTTGTTCTGTGACACGGAAGGGGGAGTAGGAGGGGAGTTGGAGAGACATGAGTAGGGTTGCCCAATGCCAATGAAATTTGGCTTAATGTTCGGCTCTACCTATCATCATTTGCCGTGGAAGGGACAAGGATGCGAAGGTTCTTCGGAAAGGTAGTGAATAGAGTTTTATTAGAAAAAGAAGGGAAGAGGAATAAGAAAAGGGAAGAAGAAGGATAAAAATTAGCCTTCAAAGTTCATGCCCTAGCCTTTCTGTATCTCTTCCTGGCTTGTACCGATGGCTAATGGAACATTCCCCGGCAGTAGTTACAGACGATTGGGTCCTCTAACTCACGTTTGTGCTCCTTGCCTCTGCACTGCTCCATCACTTGTTTCACTTCTAGGTTTCCGTTGGCTATTGCAGCCATGCACTGAAAACAATTCCTCCAGAGAGGCAGTGGCGACTTACACTTGCTAGACTGCCCCTTTGAATAGGGTGGCAACATGTCTTTGCTCCAGACGCGAGGGGAGTCATCTCACGCTGTGCGGCGCCAGTCGGTGTATTCATCATCCCAGGGTTCGGCCCAGGAGATGATAATTGGCGGCTGGTTTCGGCATTTTCTACACGAAGTCCAGTTATATAATTCGTTTTGGTGTTGCGGGTTGCTGCACTCCCAGGCGGCTGGGTACACATCCTCAGTGTTACCCCCTAGCCAGTTGACCAAGCATGCTTCACAGTCTCTCCAGATAGGTAACGGCTGGTAACTGATGATCCGCCGAGCAACCGCATCATTAACTTATTACCCAGATAATATTTCCAACCACCCCTAAATATTTTAACATTGTTTGAGCTACGTAAGGTTAATTACTTATACATGTATAGACCGTACATACGTATTGAAAAGAGGCTACGATTATCATCAGTCAAACCATTTAACAGAAGGTTGTTTTACTAGGTTTAACATTCTTGTCTTTTAAGGGGTTTGAATTTATAAACAAAAGAAGTTTTCTTTTCAGTTTTAAAAGGTGAAATAATATTTCACAGATGCATGTAATGTTTGTGGCCTACATTGCTTGCCTACATCTCACGGTATTTATTAATATTAATTAATTATTAATAATTAATTTTATCAATAGTTGAATTAACACGGTCATAATTATACGTATTCAAAATAATTATTTAACGATCATCCTGTTAGCATAAATATTAATGTTATTCAGTGCGATGTTTATTTATAGTTTATTATAGTATATTATATCAATTCTAGGATGATTCACATGAGTTACCAAGCTAGTTACAGCGTTAGTGATTATGAGTTGATGTTAGTAATATATATATACATATTTTTTTTTTTCCATGATACATTGTCATTGATTATATTATTGCGAACCGATATTTCAGTTTAGAGACCGTCTGGTTTTATTTGCGGCGAGGTTTGATTAGGGATGACCCCTCTGCCGATACTTAAATTCTCAGCGGTGGTCGAAATCATATGTTCGCCGACTAGGAGGGAATACCAGGAGGGACATTGCCTCTTAATGTGTACTATATCAAAATAGCGTTACGGCAATGTCGGGTTTCAAGGATGGAAAAAAAAAGAATCTCCTTTTCATTGATAACCGTTATGACCTGACTCGTTCTTCCCTAATCGATATGCAAAGAACAAATCTTGCTTCATAACCCTACTAACTATTTCGTGAGACTTACTAGGATTAGAAGGTTATCACCTGCCGCTCATTCACTCAATCGTGAGATCTTAACACCCGACAAACTCAGTTATGAGTCAGGTACGTCAGACCCTCACGGCATCTCGGGAATGAGTTTTAGGGTGACAAGAATTTTACAAAAAGTATAATACTTATTTCAAACTATTTTTTTTTTTTGATTAATTATCGCTTTCTGCTATTGGCCACTCGGCTGCAACGTGATAGCTAACTCAGCCGAGAAATACTCTCGTCCGCGAATGCACTCATGGCTTGCATGCCAACGGCAGTCAGGCAACGTATTGCTCTACTAGAGCAACAAGGATCAGGTCTTGGACCTTTTCTCGTCAACGCAATAACTCCTGTATCCAATGTATCATTAGCTAAATTCTCATGCGATTATGTGTCAATTAATTCAATTAATTTGTTTATTTTATAATTTAATTTGATTAATTTTTATTTATTTTTATTTTAATTAATTAACTTTATTTTCTCTTAATTCTCATTTCTATCCTTATTTATGTATTTTATATTAGATAAACTCTTTTTAAATGACTTTTTGAAATGAATATAACTAAATATTCCTATAAAATTATTTAAGAAAATTATTAAATTAAATTCTTAATAGGATAATATTATTTCACATATTCATTCATTTAGCTAGTAATAATTTCATTTTTTTCCAGTGAAAATTATTTTATTCAACTATTAGTATTTTTTATCGTGAAGGAATAAATCAAAACCATTAAGAAGAAATTGGACAAAAATTAATCTCAATAGAAGATAGTTTTAATTTAATTTCATTTATTCTTCTAAAAATATAAATAAATACGTGCTGGTTCAGAGATGAGGAAAAATTATAAAATTCTATAAATTTAATTTGACGATTTAATATTATTACTTGACTCAACCTAGAATAGCATATTTAACGATATTCTGTCAAATTGTAAATGCATGTTATAAAACCATAATATATGTATGTACGTGTATATATGCATATAGATATATTTATAAGTAATTTGTATTATATTATAATTTATATAATAAAATTTAAGATATGATATTTATGAATAAAGGGGGAGTAAAATTGGTTATATGGTAAACGTATACCGAATTGATATACCCTATGTTAAGAATAACCTCGGAGATAAATTTTTATATTATAAACTATTATCATTTTGAGTCGCATATACACCGGATGAAATCCGAGTGGTTAACTCCAAATGATGACGCTGGCCGTCGGAACGAGACAATGTATTTAAACATTTTCCTACTTAGATAGATTCCCATTAAATTGTTAATAATAATAAAAAGAGTTCTAAAATTAGGAAAAAATTTAATTTTACTATGAATATAGCTTAAATATATATAATGTTTTAGGAAAAATAAAAAAAATTTTAAATATGTCAATTTTTAATTAATATGTAAATTTATTAATCTAACAGGGAGATTGTTAGTATAGGGATAATCATGACCCAATAAATGCATATAATTGTATAGTTTTATTTATATAATATGGTTAATAACATGGTACAATAATATGGTATACAACGCATACATTAATATTCAGTAATATTATAATAATTATCGAAGCATAAGGTGTAATCTTCTTTTTTTTTTTTTTTTTCAAACTGTTACGTGACGAAATTTTAATAATTAAATTAAATTAAAAACATATAAAAAATTAATTAAATTAAAATTATATAAAATATTACTATAAAAAATTAATTAAATTAAAATTAAAATCAAGCAGATCAATGTACTACTACTGCAACACATAAATGTATACGTTTAATGTGTGAAAATGCTGAGCACGCAGTTCGACGAACTCTGTACAACAGAGTGTTACAAAAAAGGTGTGGAAAAAACCCAGGAGACATGGAGAATAAACGTATTCTTATAGTTAAATATTTTTCCCACACACCTATAGAGAGTTGTGTTGCTCAACTCGCCTCGGCACACACATTTGAACAAATAAAATATCTAAGGTTGCATTTTAGTTGGGAGGCGCGAGGGAGGCTCGGGAGTCCGCCGAGGTTCGCGCCGATGCCAAATAAGCGAAAATCCCTACGATGCCTCCACCTCAAGGTCTTTAAATATGACTACCAACGGGCCGCGAGGAGGGTACCGTAGTGACCAAGGGGATAGTCAGTAATCTAATTTCTGTCGTACTGTCTTTAACTTTTCTTGAGTTTAATATTATAATATATTTGGAATAGTTGTTCATTTTAATATTTTCTCTCTCTATCATCCCGGTTTCTGCCGCATGCCGCGTGCAATAGTGCATGTTATAAAGGTGACATTTATTTACTAAAGGTGTCAGTATGTATATTTAATTATTATATATTATTTAATAAAAGACGATTAATAAGGAGAACTGCTGTTGGTAATTGATTCGGAGCCCAGTTCCTCATCGCACGAGTACCTTCGGAACTCTAGGACACGCTAAGGTTCAGGTAAGACTTCACTTACAATCACTATGAATGCTAAATTGATTAACTTCCCCTTTTCTCTTTGCGTCTGATTCCCAGTAAAGAATGGGGCAGAGGCACTCATTTCCGTAATCCGTGACAGCAGGGGTCCCTTCGGTTCGCGATGTGCGGGCGGGCCCGTACTCATCTTGCTTCACTCTGTGACCATAATATTTTCACTTATTTCACATTAATAATTCATTCAATTTACAACCATTTATTCACACTTTATCACTAATTTCTCACACTTTATTCATCACCTTATATTTACTCATTATCGCGTTATTTTCATTTACTGTAATTATATTTTTGTTTTCCTTTTTTTTATTTTATTCACTTTTATATTTAATTCGCATTATATCATCTTTCTTCTATGTTATTCACTTTTTATTTATTCATGTTTATATATTTATATTTTTCATCTTGCCTTATTTCACTTTGTTTTAACGCATTTTTCTTTCTTTATGTTATCCTTTATATTAATTATTCATTATTTCATTTTGTTACGTGCGGGGCTACACGCACAACATGAAATTTAAATATTTATTTTATTGCGGGACCCGCCAACGCGTCCCGTACGGGCCCGCCCGCGCATCGCGAACCGAAGGGACCCATGTTGCCGCGGATTATAAACATGACAGCCTGTTACGTGCGGGGCTACACGCACAATACGAAATTTTAATATTTATTTTTATGCGGAACCCGCCAACGCGTCCCGTACGGGCCCGCCCGCGCATCGCGAACCGAAGGGACCCAGGTTGCCGTGGATTACAACTAGGACAGCCTCTACCCCATTCTTTAGTGGGGATCAGCCGCAGAGAAGAGGCATGATGTTAATTAATTAAACATAAGTAATAACCTACCTGGATCCTTAACGCGTCCTGATTTTCCAATGGCACCCGTCCGATGAGGAATGGAAGTGCAGAATATTTAACGCCACAGGTTTTTCTCACTTATAGTGTCTTTATTTAATAAATCGTACAACCGCGATGATGGAGTTATTTAATGTCACTCACACACGCAACACGCGGCCGAGTACCGGGATAAAAAAAATTATTGAAAATGTAAACGTTCGAAAAAACTTATAAAATATGGAGACTTGAATTAAACGACGTTACGGCGGAGTTTAGATAGTACTGTTCTTTTTAACCGTCTCTCCCCCGCGGCCCGTTGGTACTCATATTTAAAGACCTTGAGGTGGAGGCATCGTGGGGATTTTTGCTTATTTTGCATCAGCGCGAGCCTCGGTGGACTCTCGAGCCTCCCCCGCGCCTCCCGACTAAACTGCAACCTTAGACATTTTATTTGTTTAAATGTGTGCGCCGAGGCGAGTTGATCAACACAACTCTCTAAAGGTGTGTGGGAAAAATATCTGACTGTAAGAGTACGTTTATTTTCCATGTCTCCTGGGTTTTTTCCACAGGAGTCAATTTGCAGCGTGAGTGCAAGTGTCACCCACCTTTTTCTAACACTCTGTTGTACAGAGTTCGTCAACCTGCGCGCTCAGCATTTTCACACATTAAACGTACACATTTATGTGTTGCAGTGGTACATTGAACCGTTTAATTTTGATTTAATTTTTTATAAATTCTTAATTTAATTATTATTATTTAATTTAATTATTCAATTTAATTATTAAAATTTCGTCACGTAACACAGCCTCTACCCCATTCTTTAGTGAGGATCAGGCCCAGAGAAGAAAAGCGAAATTAATCAAGTTAACATTCGTATTAATTATGAGAAAAATCTTACCTAAAACTTATCGTGTCCTGGAAGTCCGAAGGTGCCCGTGGGATGAGGAATTGAGGTTCAAAGTAATTACCACATACAGTTCGCCTCGATTATTGTTCTTTTTTTAAGAATATATACTAACACACTGACGCAGTTAGTGAACGTCACTTTTCTGGCAGTACACGAATACACGCAACACGCGGCCGAAACCGAGATGGAACTTAGACAAAATTATTAAAATGGAATATTGTTCAATGTACATATTAAGACTCAAAAAATTAAAACGACGATACGACTGAGCTTAGATTACTGCTGTTCTTTTCCAACGGTCAACTCTCCGCGGCCCGTTGGTACTCATATTTAAAGACCTTGAGGTGGAGGCATCGTGGGGATTTTTGCTTATATGGCATCAGCGCGAGCCTCGGTGGACTCCCGAGCCTCCCCCGCGCCTCCCGACTAAACTGCAACCTTAGACATTTTATTTGTTTAAATTTGTGCGCCGAGGCGAGTTGAGCAACACAACTCTCTAAAGGTGTGTGTGAAAAATATCTGACTGTAAGAATACGATTATTTTCCATGTCTCCTGGGTTTTTTCCACAGGAGTCAATTTGCAGCGTGAGTGCAAGTGTCACCCACCTTTTTCTAACACTCCGTTGTACAGAGTTCGTCAACCTGCGCGCTCAGCATTTTCACACATTAAACGTACACATTTATGTGTTGCAGTGGTACATTGAACCGTTTAATTTTGATTTAATTTTTTATAAATTCTTAATTTAATTATTATTATTTAATTTAATTATTCAATTTAATTATTAAAATTTCGTCACGTAACACATTTGTTTTATTTCACTTATTTTAATCCGCATATATGTATATATATATATATATATACACATATGTTTTATTTCCCTTTCTTATATTTTAATGCACTTTACTAGGTCTGGCTATTAAATAACGAGACTGGTTATGAAAAAGGGTTTTATTATAAAAATTATTCTACATTCGAATGCTCCCCTTCAATATACTTCCCTTCCCTCGCCACACACTTTTCCATACGTTTTTTCCATTGATCGAAGCAGTGCTGGAAGTCTTCTTTGGTGAGGGCCTCTAAAAGCTCTGCCGTTTTTTGCTTTACCGCTTCCATCGACTCAAATCGGGTCCTTCTCAAAGCAGATTTTATTTTCGGAAACAAAAAAAAGTCGCACGGTGCCAAATCTGGCGAGTACGGCGCGTGTTCCAGCACTGGAGTGCGCTTACCGGCCAAATACTGCTTCACAGATAGCGCGTTATGGACAGGTGCGTTGTCCTGGTGCAAAATCCACGAGTTGTTCTTCCACAACTCGGGCCGTTTCTTACGAACTTGTTCTCGCAGTGTTGCGAAAACTGACAAATAGTAAGTCTGATTGACAGTCTGACCCTCTGGAACCCATTCAGTCATCACGATACCGTTAATGTCGAAAAAAACGATCAACATTGCCTTGAATTTTGATTTGGACATCCTTGCTTTTTTGATTCTGGGCGATTCAGGCGTCTTCCAATGCATCGATTGCCGCTTTGTTTCAACATCGTATTGAGAAATCCACGTTTCATCGCAAATAATAATGTTTTTCATCAGTCCGGAATCTTTTTTTAACCTTTCAAGGAAATCTGAGCAGACCTGTTGACGCAAGAGCTTTTGGTCAGGAGTCAGGTTTTTTGGCACCAACTTCGCACAGACTTTTGTCATGTGTAATTCCTCGTGTAAAATTTGTCTAACCGTTTCTTTATCGGCGTTTACAGCCTCGGCAATCATCCGGATGCTCATTCGACGATCTACACGCACAATTTGGTTGATTTTGGTCACTGTTTCCGGAGTTGAAACAGTGACTGGGCGACCTGGGCGTTGGTCATCTTCAGTGCTCACTCGGCCCTCACTGAAGCGCTTACACCACTCAAAAACACGCGCACGAGATAGAGAATTGTCCCCATAGGCCTCTTGCAACAATTTACAGCACTCAGTCGGAGTTTTTTTCAATTTAACGAGAAATTTGAGATTGATATGTTGCTCCTGTTTTTCGTTACACATGGTTTTCGGCACGAGAAAAAAACACGTTCGTTTCAAACCGCTACTGCACAAATACAATAATAGTGACGAGAACGTGTTTTGGTACGTGCATAGACAAGATATCTAGATACCCAACGCACTACTCGTTTTTTTCCCCACCCCTCTACGGCGCCCACTAGGCGCGCAGTCTCGTTATTTAATAGCCAGACCTCGTATTTATCTGTTTTTTTTTTATTTATTCATTCTTTATCTTACTTATTATCCTTCTTTTATTATTTATTCATTTATATATTATTTTCATTTTATTATTATTCTTCCTTTATTTATTCTTTTTGTTTATTTATTCGCTGCACTTTATTATTATTCTTTTATTTTGATTCGCACATATATATTTTTTTAATTCACTTTCTTTTATTTTATTTTATTCTATTTATTTTTCTCTTATTTATTCACGCATTTTTATTATTTATTCATTATTTCATTTATTTTTCTTCTTTATTGTAACGTCGGTATACGACCTCCGTTTTTTTGTTGTTGTTTTTGTGTCCGCCGATAAGTCTGCTTTCTGCCTTTCCGGCTCCCAGTCAAAAAGAAAGACATATCGACGGACCGCCTCGATCTACACCCAAGCGCTCCACCACGATAAAGCCTCTCCCCAAAATCTACATGACGCTCTCTCCTCCGACCCGAACTGTTATGAAACCTAGCCTAAGCTTAGGCCAAGAGCTTGCGATTTTCAAGTAAAGCCCATGCATCATTTAAATAGAAGAAATTTGCTACAATCGTTAAAACTTAATTCAAATTCAGTTTGTAATGCATTGTTTATATTTTTTTTATTTATTATATATATACACCTATAAATCACGTAATACAAACAAAAAATATAAATAGATATAATACACAACGGCATGATCATGTCTTTTTCTTTTTTTTATAAATTTATTAATAATGATAGTCATAAATTTTTATGCTAAGCATAAATGTTTTAATTTTTATACTGTTTTATTCCCGAATCATCTTTTTGCTAAGCAATAGGAGAAAGAGCGCCTCCGCTGCAATCAGAGACGTCGCGGAATCATATTATTTCCGTTCTCACGCAAAGCGCTGAATAATTTTTTTACAGGTACACTCTTCCTAAAAATTTTCCGTTGCACAAATTTAAATAATTAATTTAAATAATATCAATGAGCTCGGAATTGCACCCAGATTATTGATAATAACGCTGCGCCAATATTTACCTTTAATTTCTCTATATTAATTTCACTATTGTAATTTTTGTTGTTGTCCTAACGATAAAAAACTAATAAAAATAATTATAATATATTAACGATTAATGCTAATATATTTTCACATATACATTATTTTATTTTGTAAGTAACTTTAACTCTATCCTTCCGCGTGAGGACAAATTATACCATTAAATATTTTAGTTTGTCATAACCATTTTACTATTAATTTTCTGTTTCATTCCCTTCTATAACGAAACCTTACAAACCACATTGCATTAATCATTAATGTATTATCAATTACGTTTTGCGATATTTTAATTTCAATTTGCAATAATAATTTGTAGTGCGCAATAATCATTTGTTTTTAGGCCCCTAAAGAAATAATTATTGTTACGTGACGAAATTTTAATAATTAAATTAAATTAAAAACCTGTAAAAAAGGGAAAAATTAATTAAATTAAAATTAAAATCAAGCAGATCAATGAACTACAACTGCAACATATAAATGTATACGTTTAATGTGTGAAAATGCTGAGCGCGCAGTTCAACGAACTCTATACAACAGTGTTAGAATAAAGGTGGGTGATACTTGCACTCACGCTGCAAATTGACTCCTGTGGAAAAAACCCAGAAGACATGAAAAATAAACTTATTCTTACAGTTAAATATTTTTTCCACACACCTATAGAGAGTTATGTTGCTCAACTCGCCTCGGCACACACATTTGAACAAATAAAATATCTAAAGTTGCATTTTAGTTGGGAGGCGCGGGGGAGGCTCGGGAGTCCACCGAGGCTCGCGCCGATGCCAAATAAGCGAAAATCCCCACGATGCCTCCACCTGAAGGTCTTTAAATATGAGCGCTAGAGAGTGACCAAGGGGATAGTCAGTAATTTAATTTCCGTTGTACTGTCATTATCTTTTCTTGATTTTTAATAGTTTGAACCGTTTTAATATTTTAATACTTAGAGCCGGTTATTATTTTGAACAATTTATTATTTTATCATTTTGAGCAATTTATTATTTTAATATTCTAACATTTCGAATAGTTAATAAGGATAACTGTTATATTGTAATAATTTGAATAATTTATTATTTTTTTATTTACTCTGTCTATCGTCCCGGTTTCTGCCGCGTTTTGTGGTGTGTAGTGTGTAATTAGTGGTTATTGACAATATTGAATTAGAATAAAGGTATTAATAAAATAAAAGGAACAGTAGTGTCAAAGTTCATTTTTCAACCCCTACTCCTCACGGCTATTTCGAGGCAACAGGCAGAGGTCAGGGATCTCCATCTTCTCAAGGTAAGGTTTCAATTCTTTCTAAAAATGTCCTGTTAATTATCTACCTATGGGGCAGAGGCGGCCCATTTTCCTAATGTGTGCAATCAGAGGCAGCAGGAGTCCGTTCGGTTCGCGATGTGCGGGCGGGCCCGTACGGGACGGGTTGGCGGATCCCGCAATAAAATAAAAAATTAAAATTTCACCACGTGCGTGTTCCCCCACACGTAACAGTGAAATTTTTGGTGGAGGCACCGGGTAACGATCCCGGTACCTTCGCGCTAATTCAATTATCGATAAAATTTATTATTAGTGATTAATTAATATTAATAAATCACCGGGTTGATTAGTTATAATTTAAAATTAAATTGGAAAATATCAAAAATGTTCTCCAAGCCATCAAGTTCACAATATTAAAGTACAAGTACTTTAAAACAAATAATGTCGCATATACAAAAGAATCAATTCGGAGGTTAGAGTGCCAGAAATTGTGAACTTAGATACATTACTCAAATGCAATACACCAAATACGATTTATTCGAAAATTGATAGGCCATGTGTTTAAGAAAAATACATATATTAGTAAATATTTGATCATTCTCTCGGAAGTGATCGAATGATTTACCCCAGCCATAATAAGAAACATTGAAATAATGTTATATACATGTTATATAATCTTATATAATACTAAATATATATTTATTAATACGATACAAATTAATTTCTTTTATTATAATTGTAATTTTTATCTATATATATACATATAAATTAATATCTTTCCTCGTCGGAGGAACCCTACTGCAGCTGATAGTATTTTCCTGAAAATTGCCTGTAGTAATCCACCGGTCTAATATTGTAAAATCCTTTTCCCTTCCATTCAGTTACAGGGCTACAGGAAAAAGGAAGTTCGAACAGGATGGCAGTGCCAAGACTTATAACGTTGGTGGGAATTTTTATTATGAGCGAAGTGGTACAATACCACCGCACTAAGAAAGTCAAAAGGACGAAAACAAGGAAAGAAACAAGATATCTAGCCATGAATGGGACACTTTTCAAGGAAATCTACCTACATCTATTCCAGAAAATACAGGGACAGATCAGTCCAACCCTAAGGCTAGGAACCAAGTTTCTGTTAGATCTTCTAGAGGGGGAGGGTATTAATCTAACCTCCTTTATAAAAGCAGATGTAGCACAGCGACAAAACTCAAGATATTCGCTACAGGCAGGGAATCAGATAAATCAATACCCTGAGTTAACCCCGATTTCTAAAGAAATGAATCCCGAGGACCATTGTGAAGAACTTCAGCTTTGGGAATCATTAGAATATGAGCGCTATATTATCAATGGTTTACACACGCTGCTACTTAATTATGGAGCGAACTACTTCGGGTCCCGTATTTCCGAGGGTACCTGCACTGGATGTCGTCAGCCGCTACCTATCTGGCGGGAGTGCGAGACATGCTTGGTTAACTGGTTAGCGGGTAACGTCGAAGATATTGACCCAGCCGCCTGGGAGTGCAGGGATCCCCAGCATCAACAGAATTTAATCAAGTGGACCGTATGTAGGAAATGCCGGGGTTCGCCGCCAATCATTATCTCGCGGGATGAACCCTGGGATGATGATTACAGCGACTGGCATGACGCAGCGTGGGGAGGCAGCTCCTGTGACTGGACCGAAGGAATGCCGTCGCCGCTATATTCAAAGGGGCAGTGCGAATAATGCAAAGAGGGTCTCTGCCCCTCTGGAGGAATTGTTTTGACTGCGTGGGGATTATAGCCAACGGAGGGTTGGACATCGATCTAGTAGTGAAGCAATGTAGTAATGCGAGTCATAATCAAGAATTGGAACAGCCTAGCCATTGCAATCGATGCCAAGGACGATTACCGCTGAGGACATTTATCCCTCTCAGTCAAGAGTAGATACAAGGAAGCAGAAAATTTTAATCTCGTACTAAAACCGATTCCTCCCTAATAAAATCCTATCTATCACATTCCAAGGAAATTTATTTTTACGTCCTCTCCTGTCCAAGGGTAATTGGGCTACCCTCAAATGTTTCTGTCAGCAGTTGAGCTAATAGTCCTGCCTCTAGGGTATCCAGCATGTCTCTTTTTCGCGAAATGCGAAAGCTGGTGAGGTTTCTTTGAAGCATTGTAGTTCTGAGATTAGCTAGAGCAGTCCTTATGTTCGGAATAGTGAGACTGTCAAAGTACTTATGGTTTATAACCACTGATAGTATGTTATGGTTCTTATATGGTGTAACTAGGATCTGTCCTACCTTTGGTCTGGTTTCCTTTAATTTCATTTGATTTATTGCTCCTATATCAATCAATAACCTTGTTGTACTTGTTATGCTCTCAATATCGCTAGTTACGAAGTGTACTAGCTTGTCTCTTTTATAGGTGAGGCTTTGTCGAGATGCTTTATATACTACAATGAAAGAACTTATCAACTGTTTAAAAAGAATTTTCTTACCAAAAAAAACAGCTAATAAATTGCGAGGCGAGCTCGGTAACGAATTCCAAAGGGACAATGAGAGCGTCACTTCATTCGCAAATCGTATAAAATACTTAGGAGCCCAGATACTTGAAGTAGAAGTTACTAATGGGAATAGAATAACTCCAGCACTAAAACAGGAAATTGAGAAAAGCCTAGCAGAGAGTTTTAAACTAGGGTTACTACCAGAAATCGAATATCGACTGTCAGACAGAGAAAATATTAACGGAATGTACCAAGAAGCACTCAAAATAGAGGAACAGCTACGAACTGTAAAGGACTTAAGACGATCTTAAACAACAGAAATACCAAGATTATGACAGCAACCCAAGATTTGTCAGTTATTATAGAAAATTTATAAAGGACTTTGCTAAAATATCCAAGCCTTTGACAAAATTGCTACAGAATGACCCAGATTTTAATTGAACGGACACCGTTGAAGATTCTTTTAAGATCCTGAAGGAAAAATTATGTCCCGCATCATAACTACAGTTCCCCGACATATCCAAACCATTCTTAATCACAACCGACGCTTCCGGATATGCAGCGGGAGGTATTTTGTCGCAAGGGAAAATAGGTAGTGACAAGCCTATCACACACACCTCAAGAGTTTTCAAAGGCCCAGAATTGAACTATGACATCTATGAAAAGGAAGCTCTAGCAATGCTACACGTAGTACAAACATTTCGACCGTACATTTATGGAAGGAATTTCACGATAATCACTGATCATAAACCACTATTATGGTTTAAAAATGCAGATTTAAATACCAGGGTACAGAAGTGGCGATTTAAGCTATCTGAATACGAGTACGAGATATTATACAAGGCAGGAAAATAAAACGTTAACGCTGACAGCTTATCAAGAAATCCAATAGAGGTTAATGTCGTAACTAGAAGGCAAAAACAATTAAAAAGTGAATAACGCGCAGCTGTTCTTCAAGGTTCTTTTTGACAATTGCATGAATGTCAATGATGTGGAAAAACAAGAGGGAACAAAAGGAGTAAAAGTTAGTGCTAGTGTAAAAGTGATCTATAAATGAAAAATAATGAAACACGTAAATGAATAAGATAAAAAGTGAATAAAATAAATGATTAATAAATAAAGTGAATAAATAAAAGAATGATAAATAAAAGTGAAACACGAATAAGATAAAAGATTAATAATTAAAAAGAAAGAATAATAAATAAATAATAAATAAGATAAAAGAAAGTAACATAAAAATAATATATAAATGAAATGAAGAAAGAAATGAAAAATAATAAAGTGCGTGAATACATAAAATAAAGTGAAAAGATAAATAAAAGAATAAATAAAAGAAGAATAAAATGAAAATAATATAAATAATAAAAGAAGGATAATAAGTAAAATAAAGAATGAATAGAAAAAAAAGTCAGATAAATAAAATGCATTAACATAAATGAAAGTAAAATAAAATATACATATAAACAAATGAAATAATGAATAATTTAAAAAGTGCGCGGATACATAAAGAAAAACAAGTAAAATAAAAGAATAATATAAAGAAAGAAATAATGAAAGAATAAATAAACCAAAGGAAAGAAAAATGCGTTAAAACAAAGTAAAATAAAGCGAGATGAAAAATATATATATACAAACATAAATAAATAAAGGTGTTACGTGACAAAATTCCAATAATCAAATTAAATTAAAAACTTATAAAAAATTAATTAAATTAAAATTATATAAAATATTACTATAAAAAAATTAATTAAATTAAAATTAAAATTAAGCAGTTCAATGTACTACTGCAACACATAAATGTATACATTTAATGTGTGAAAATGCTGAGCACGCAGTTCGACGAACTCTATACAACAGAGTGTTAGAATAAAGGTGGGTGATACTTGCACTCACGCTGCAAATTGACTCCTGTGGAAAAAACCCAGGAGACATGAAAACTAAACTTATTCTTGTAGTTAAATATTTTTCCCACACACCTATAGAGAGTTGTGTTGTTCAACTCGCCTCGGCACACACATTTGAACAAATAAAATATCTAAAGTTGCATTTTAGTTGGGAGGCGCGGGGGGGGGGCTCGGGAGTCCACCGAGGCTCGCGCCGATGCCACATAAGCGAAAATCCCCACGATGCCTCCACCTCAAGGTCTTTAAATATGAGTATCAACGGGCCGCGAGGAGTTGACCGTTGGGAAGGAACAGTAGTGACTAAGGGGATAGTCAGTAATCTAAGTTCCGTCGTACTGTCATTAACTTTTTTTGAGTTTTAATATTTTAATATATATTGAATAATATCTCATTTTAATAATTTTCTCTCATTATCATCCCGGTTTTTGCCGCGTGTTGCGTGTATTAGTGTATGCTATAAAGGTGATATTTACTAACTGTGTCAGTGTGTATATTTAATTAGTATAAATTATTAATTAAAGAAGAACTATTAAGGAGAACTGTTTTGGTTATTAATTCGGACCTCAATTCCTCATCGCACGAGTACCTTCGGAACTCTAGGACACGCTAAGATTCAGGTAAGACTTCACTTACAATCACTATGAATATTAAATTGATTAATTTCCCCTTTTCTCTTTGCGTCTGATTCCCAGTAAAGAATGGGGCAGAGGCGGTCATTTCCACAATCCGCGACAGCAAGGGTCCCTTCGGTTCGCGATGTGCGGGCGGGCCCGTACGGGACGGGTTGGCGGGTCCTGCATTAAAATAAATATTAAAATTTCGTATCGTGCGTGTAGCCCCGCACGTAACAAAAGGAGAAATGAATAAAATAAAAAGAAAGATGATATTATGCGAATTAAAAATAAAAGTAAATAAAATAAAAGAGGAAATTAAAAATATAATTAAAGTGAATGAAAATAAAACGATAATGAGTGAATATAAGGTGCTGAATAAAGTGTGAGAAATTAGTGATAAAGTGTGATTAAATGTTTGTAAATTGAATGAATTATTAATGTGAAATTAGTGAAAATATTATTGTCACAGAGTGAAGCGAGATGATTGTATAAGTAAAAAAAAAAAAAAAATTTTTAATAATTTAATTTATCATAAATAATGAATTATAAGGTGCATTTTTCCAGGTTGATCTGGTGTATTGTAATTTAATTATAATATATTGTAATTAAATTATACAATTACGTGCATTTATTTGGTTATGATTATTCCCATAATAATAATATTCCTGTTAGATTAATAAATTTACACATTAAGTAATAATTGACATATTTAAACTTTTTATTTTTCCTGAACATTGCATTATATTTAAACTATATTAATTTTAAAGTTAAACTTTTTAGAACTCTTTTTACTATAATTAAGAATTTAATAGGAATTTATCTAAGAGGGAAAAATGTTTGAGTGCGTTGTCTCGTTCCGACCGCCAGTGTCATCATTTAGAGTAAACCACTCGGATTACATCCCGCGTATAAGCGACTCAAAATGGTAGCAGTATATAATATAAAATATATTGTCGGTATATGTTTACCATAACCCAACTTTACTTCCCCTTTTTTCATGAATATCATATCGTAATATTTATTATATAAATTCTAATATAATACAAATTACATGCAAATATATCTATACGCATATATATACATACGTACATATATTATGGTTTTATAACATGTATTCATAATTTGACAGAATATCGTAAATATGCTATTCCAGGTTTAATTAAAATAATACTAACTAATAATGGTAATCTAAATAAAATCAAACTAAAATTATGGTGATAAATTTATTTTCTATAAATTGATTAAGATTAAAACTTTGTTATAATTTTTTTTATATATGGTTTTGATTTATTTTTTCACAATGAAATATACCTGTAATTGAATTAAATAATTTTCTTTTGAGGGAAATGAAATTATCATTAATTAAATGAATAAATGTTTGAAATTATTCTATTAAGAATTTTATTTAATAATTTTTAGATAATTTTATACGAATATTTAGTTATATTTTTACAAGATCGAGTCATTTGAAATTTAGATTAGCTTTACGATTGCTAATATCATTTATGACATTTGGTTGATTTTAGAATACTAATTTAACATTTATTCATTTAGTCTCTCAAAATACTCCAACAATATTAATATCATTTATAGTGATCGTTTTAATTGTAGTATGGAGAGAATTGCTTAAAAGATATTGCAATACTATAATTGTGATAAATCAGAGCCAACACTACCAAGTTGAACATTTTGACATAATATTAGAATAAAGATAATAAATTAATATGATGAAGTTTTATATTATGGCGCTAAAATAGAATACATAAATAAAGACAGAAATGAAAATTAAGAAAAGAAAACAAAATAAACTAATTATGATAAAAATAAATAACAAGATTAATTAAATTAAATTATAAAATAAATAAATTGATTAAATTAATTAAAATAAAAATGATTAATGGTCGTAACCAATAAAACTTGCATCACTCACTCGCATGCACTGAAGTAACATTGGGAAAGACATACAGTTGCATGAGAATTTAACCAATGATACATTGGATACAGGAGTTATTGCGTTGACGAGAAAAGGTCCAAGACCTGATCCTTGTTGCTCTAGGAGAATAATGCGCTGCCTGACTGCCGTTGTCGTGCAAGCCGTGAGTGCATTCGCGGACGAGAGTATTTCTCGGCCGAGTTAGCTATCACGTTGCAGCCAAGTGGCCAATAGCAGAAAGCGATAATTAATAAAAGAAAAATATTTTGCATTAGTATTATACTTGTTGTAAAATCTCTGTCACCCTGAGACTCATTTCCGAGATGCCGTGGGGGTTTGCCGCACCTGACTCATAACTGAGTTTGTCGGGTGTCAAGGCCCTTACGATCAAGTGAATGAGCGGCAGGTGATAACCTTCAACTTCTAAATCTCACGAAATAGTTGGTAAGATTATGAAGCAAGATTTGTTCTTTCCATATCGATTAGAAAAAAACGAATCAGGTCATAATGTTTATCAATGAAAAAGAGATTTTCCCATCCTTGAATCCCGACATAGCCGTGACGCTATCTTGATATAGCACACACTAGGAGGCAATATCCCTCCTGGTATTCCCTCCAAGTCGGCGAGTATATGATTACGACCACCGCTGAGAATTTAAGTATTGGCAGAGGGGTCACCATTAATCGAACCTCGCCACAGATAAAACCAGAAGGTCTCTAAACTGAAATATCGGTTCGCAATAATATAATCAATAACAATGTATCATGATACTAATACAAAAAAAAATTAAAAAAATTTATTACTTACAACAACTCATAATCACTAACGCTGTAACCAGCTTGGTAACTCATGTGAATCAATCAAACTTTATAATCCTTTTTATTACAATACATTATAGAATGAATATAACATACTATAATAAACTATAAATAAACATCGCACTGAGTAACAGTAATACTAATGCTGACAGGATGATCGTTAAATAATTATTTTGAATACGTATAATTATGTTCGTGTTAATTCAACTATTGATAAAATTAATTATTAATAATTAATTAATATTAATAAATATCGTGAGATGTAGGCAAACAATGTAGGCCACAAACATTACATGCACCTGTGAAATATTATTTTACCTTCTAAAACTGAAAAGAAAACTTCTTTTGTCTATAAATTCAAACCCCTTAAAAGACAAGAATGTTAAACCTAGTAAAACAACCTTCGAATGCTGTTAAATGGTTTGACTGATGATAATCGTAGCCTCTTTTCAATATGTATGTATGTCTATACATGTATAAGTAACCTTACGTAGCTCAAACAATGTTAAAATATTCAGGGGTGGTTGGCAATATTATCTGGGTAATAAGTTAATGATGCGGTTGCTCGGCGGATCATCAGTTATCAAGGAAGGAAAAATAATAAATATATACATTTATTAATATAATAATTTAATTTCTTTTTCTATGATTATAATTTTTTCTTAATAATATAAACTAATTTCCTTTCCCCATCGGAGGGACCCTGTTGCAGCTGATTGTATACTCTTATCCCTTTGCCCGTGGCAATCTCTTGTTCTGACACATAACCATTTTTTTCCCTTCCTATCCGCTGCAGCCTTGAAAAGAAAAACGAAAAAGATGGCAGTGCCAAGACTGATGACGTTGGTGGGAATTTTTATTATGAGCGAAGTGGTACAATACTACCTCACTAAGAAAATCAGAAGGACGAAAACAAGGAAAGAAACAAGGTATCTAGCCATGAATGGGACACTTTTCAAGGAAATCTACTTACATCTATTCAAGAAGATACAGGGACAGATCAGCCCGATTATAAGGCCAGGGACAAAGTTTCTTCTAGACCTCTTAGAGGGGCAAGGAATAAACTTAGCCTCATTCGTAACCTCCAGCATATCCCGACAGCAAAAGGAGAGATACGAGCTGCAGAAGGGGAACAAGATGTTACAGTATCCTGAGTTAACCCCAATTTACGATGGAATGACCTCCGATGATTGGACTGAGGAGATGCAGCTCCGCGAATCCATTGAGTACGGTCGCTACGCCATTGACCACCTACGAACGCTGCCCCTCAGATATCAAGACGGTTACTTCGGGTCCGTCATTTCTGAGGGAGACTGCGCCGTATGTTACCAGCCGTTACCTGTCTGAAGAGACTGTCAAGCATGCTTGGTCAACTGGTTAGGGGGTAACACTTAGGATGTGTACCTAGCCGCCTGGGAGTGCAGGAACCCGCAACACCAAAACAAATTATATAACTGGACTTCGTGTAGAAAATGCCGAAACCAGCCGTCAATTATCATCTCCCGGGATGAACCCTGGGATGATGATTACAGCGACTGGCGTTGCACAGCGTGGGATGACTCCCCTCGCGTCTGGGGCAAAGACATGTTGCCACCCTATTCAAAGGGGCAGTCTAGCAAGTGTAAGTGGCCACTGCCTCTCTGGAGGAATTGTTTCCAGTGCATGGCTGCAATAGCCAACGGAAGCCTAGAAGTGAAACAAGTGATGGAGCAGTGCAGAGGCAAGGAGCACAAACGTGAGTTAGAGGACCCAATCGTCTGTAACTACTGCCGGGGAATGTTCCATTAGCCATCGGTACAAGCCAGGAAGAGATGCAGAAAGGCTTGGGCATGAACTTTAAAGGCTAATTTTTTTTTCCTTATCCTCCTTTTTCCCTTTTCTTATTCTTCTGCCCTTCTTTTTCTAATAAAACTCTATTCACTACCTTTCCAAAGAATCTTCGCATCCTTGTACCTTCCTCGGCAAATGATGATTGGTAAGGCCGAACATTAAGCCAAATCTCATTGGCATTGGGCAACCATAATGATGTCGTTCCAACCCCCCTCCTACTCCCCGTTCCCCATGGCACAGAACAAGAGAAGTAAATAAAAATTTAATAAATAAACACCACAATCAAGAATCGGGCATTTGCACTTTTAAAAAACACCATTTAATAATTTATGACGTCTCTGCCCTATCTTTATCATACTGTCTACCTTAGTATCTAATAATTATTATTACTTATGATTCAACATCTGATATTTATAATCAAATATAATAGTAAATATAAGTCATATATAAACATATATACATATATATATACATATATATATATATATATATATATATATATATATATATATATATATATATATATATATATATATATATCTAATTATTTCTGCACTCAAGCATATATAACTACAAAATAATATCCATATCCACCCATTATTTCAACGATAAAATAAGAAAATAAGTATAATTGGACACCCACATCATTTGCTTCTCAAGCTGAACAAACACAAGGATAAAGTCAATGAAGACCAAGAATTAATATCTCGGGATTTAGCAAGGATATAATCTAAAAAAAAAGCAGAACAAAGTACATAGAGACTAAGACGGAGACCAAAATAATTAGACCAAGTTACAAGTTCAATATGTTCGATGCAGCAAACCCAACAACCCCGAATCCACATAGGGAAGAGGAAGAACCTGTCTACAATACTCAAGGTGCCGATAAAAACACCGATGAATCCATCCGAGCCCTAGCGACCACAATGGCATTAAGTCTTAATCTGAAGAATGCCATTAAGGGTTTAAAAAGCCGCCAATTATCATCTCCCGGGACGAACCCTGGGATGATGAATACACCGGCTGGCGTCGCACAGCGTGGGATGACTCCCCTGGCGTCTGGGACAAAGACATGTTGCCTGTTACGTGCGGGGCTACACGCACAACACGAAATTTTAATATTTATTTTTATGCGGGACCCGCCAACGCGTCCCGTACGGGCCCGCCCGCGCATCGCGAACCGAAGGGACCCAGGTTGCCGCGGATTACAACTATGACAGCCTCTACCCCATTCTTTAGTGGGGATCAGCCGCAGAGAAGAGACATGATATTAATTAACTAAACATAAGTAAAAACCTACCTGGATCCTTAGCGCGTCCTGGATTTCCAATGGTACCCGTCCGATGAGGAATGGAGGTTCAGAATATTTAACGCCACCAGTTTTTTCCACTTATAGTGTCTTTATTTAATAAATTGTACAACCGCGCTGATGGAATTATTGAACGTCACTCACACACGCAACACGCGGCCGAAAACCGGGATGAAAAAAAGTTATTGAAAATGTAATCGTTCAGAAAAAATTATAAAATATGGAGACTCGAATTAAACGACGTTACGGCGGAGTTTAGATACTACTGTTCCTTCCCAACGGTCAACTCCTCGCGGCCCGTTGATACTCATATTTAAAGACCTTGAGGTGGAGGCATCGTGGGGATTTTCGCTTATGTGGCATCGGCGCGAGCCTCGGTGGACTCCCGAGCCTCCCCCGCGCCTCCCGACTAAAATGCAACCTTAGACATTTTATTTGTTTAAATGTGTGCGCCGAGGCGAGTTGAGCAACACAACTCTCTAAAGGTGTGTGGAAAAATATCTGACGGTAAGAATACGTTTATTTTCCATGTCTCCTGGGTTTTTTCCACAGGAGTCAATTTGCAGCGTGAGTGCAAGTATCACCCACCTTTTTCTAACACTCTGTTGTACAGAGTTCGTCAACCTGCGCGCTCAGCATTTTCACACATTAAACGTACACATTTATGTGTTGCAGTGGTACATTGAACCGTTTAATTTTGATTTAATTTTTTATAAATTCTTAATTTAATTATTATTATTTAATTTAATTATTCAATTTAATTATTAAAATTTCGTCACGTAATATTGCCACCCTATTCATAGGGGCAGTCTAGCAAGTTTAAGTGGCCACTGCCTCTCTGGAGGAATTATTTCCAGTGCATGGCTGCAATAGCCAACGGAAGCCTAGAAGTGAAACAAGTGGTGGAGCAGTGCAGAGGCAAGGAGCACAAACGCGAGTTAGAGGACCCGAACGTCTGTAACCACTGCCGGGAAATGTTGCCATTAGCCATCGGTACAAGCCAGGAAGAGATGCAGAAAGGCTAGGGCATGAACTTTGAAGGCTAATTTTTTTTTCCTTATCCTCCTTCTTCCCTTTTCTTATTCTTCTTCCCTTCTTTTTCTTATAAAACTCTATTTACTACCTTTCCAAAGAATCTTCGCATCCTTGTCCCTTCCACGGCAAATGATGATTGGTAAGGCCGAACTTTAAGTCAAATCTTATTGGCATTAGACAACCATACTGATGTCTTTCCAACTCCCCTCCTACTCCTCTTCCTCCGTGTCACAGAACAAGAGAAATAACAATACGCCACCTCCGAGGGAGACTGCGACGTATGTCACCAACCGTTGCCTGTCTGGAGGGACTGCGAAGCGTGTTTGGTTAATTGGCTGGGGGGCAACACCGAGGAGGTGTACCCAGATGCCTGGGAGTGCAGGAATTCACAGCACCAAAGGAATTTAAACAACTGGACGACGTGTAGAAAATGCCGAGACCAGCCGGCAATTATCATCTCCTGGGACGAGCCCTGGGATGATGATTACACCGAGTGGCGCCGCACGGCGTGGGATGACTCCCCTCGCGTCTGGGATAAAAATAAGTTGCCACCCTACTCAAAAGGGCAGAGTCAGAAATGCAAGTGGCCCCTGCCTCTCTGGAGGAGTTGCTTTCAATGCATGGCTGCCATAGCAAATGGAAACCTGCATGTAGAACAAGTAGTGGAGCGATGCAAAGATCAGACGCACCGACGAGAGCTGGATAAATCAATTCTTTGTAATCACTGCAGAGGATTACTTCCACTTACCATCGACCCCAGACAGGAATATGTACAAGAGGATCAAGTCAACAAACTCTAATTTTTCCTTTCCTCTCATTTTTTTTAGAATTTTTTTTTTTCTCCTTTCTTTTTCTTTCTTCTTTTCTTTTTTTTTTCCTCCCCCTCTCCTTCGCCATAGCCCCTTATATCACTTTTCCAAAAATGAAATCCTAGCCACCTCCCAAGGCAAATGATGATTGGTAAGGCCAAACATTAAGCCAAATTTTATTGGCATTAAGTAACCGTACTGATGCCTCTCCAACTCCCCTCCCATTCCCCCTTCAGTGACACAGAACACGAGAGACAGATAACAACTCATTAAATAAACATCACAATTGAAAATCGGGCAATTGCATTTATAAACAGTATCATCCAATAATATATGACGCCTCTGCCCCTATCTTTATCATATTGCCTATCTTAACTAATTATACTTCTATATCTGATAGTTATAATCAAATACAATAATAAATACAAATTATACATAAACATACATATATATATATATATATATATTCATAAACATCTAATTATTTCTGCTCCAAAGCATCCATAATTACGAAATAACATCAATATACACCCATTATTTCAACGATAAAATATATAAGTATAATCTGGACATCCGCATCGGTTGCATTTTGTAAAGCTAAACAACCCCAAGGACAGAATCAACGAAGACCAAACGTTAATATATATTGGGATTAACAAGAATACAATCTAGAAGAAAAAAAAAAAGATCGGAATAAAGTACACAGAAGCTAAGACGGAGACCAAAACAATTAGACCAAATTTCAAGACCAATATGTTCGACGTAGCAAACCCAATCACCCCGAACCCACATAGGGAAGGAGAGGAACCTGCATACCGTACTCAAGGTGCTGATGGAAACACCGATGAATCCATCCGAGCCCTAGTGACTACAATGGCATCAAGTCTCAATCTGAAGAACGCCATTAAGAGTTTAAAAACCTTTAATGGATACAACAGACCACTTAAGGATTTCCTAATAGATGCCAGAAATGGGGCTGCCCAACTTACGGAGAGTCAACTGGACACGTATATAAAAAACGTACTTGGATGCTTAGAAGGAGAAGCCCGAGACTGTATCTATGGATACGCGTTTAAGGATGTGGAGTCCTTAGTAAAACATTTAAAAGAGCGATTCGCGCCCAGGAAGGATTATTCTTACTACTCAGAGAAAATACACAACATAACAATGAAAAAGGGAGAATCAGTTGAGATGTTTTATGACAGATTAAATATATTATTAATGGGAGCCCGTGGAGCATTAAGGCAACCAGGAGTGACATCACAACAAATAACCGAGCGGACCAAGCCATTAGAAGAGGTAGCGCTACTAATGTTCAAAAAGGGATTACCAGCAGAAATCACATCTACGGTACACAGCCAACGGCCCGCTAACTTGAATAAGGCGTATCAAGCCGCAGTCGAATTAGAAAATCTAATTAGAAGACACATCTTATCAGACGCAAAGCCTAGACATAGACAAATTGAAAAAGACGAAGAGGATGATGAATTCTCAAACTCAATTAAACGTAGAAATGACAGATCCTATCCGGAAGGCCGAGGCAGCATAAATTATAGACCAAATGATCGGGAGTATACTCGTAGAAACGTTCGAGTCATAGCAAAGGAAATTCCATCGCCAGGAGTCTGGATCAACAGGACTAATAGTTATAATACGAACAGACAATATGGACCAACGCAATATAACGAACAAGTAGATTATCCGCGACAAAGATATTACCGTCCAACCTACCACCTCCGCTCCATGGGAAATTACGAGCATCTGAACGGACCCCCGGAGCAATATCCGCGGGGTCACAGGAATGGATACTACACAAAATATAATAACGACTCACGCTTATATAACCCCATGAATCAAAATTCCAGAACAAGATACGCTAATCATCAGCCGAACTACAATAACAATGAACATACCTGAAGTGACTATCGAGCAAGAACTAATTATGGTAGGCCGTGGAATCGAAATCCGATAGGGCAACCGTGGCCTAATGAATCTTGGAGAAGAGAATAGATAAAGAAAATGTATAAAAATTATGCAAAAAGGAATAATTCTCTCTCTCTCTCTCTGTCTCTAATTTTCACTCTCCCACTCAACCGTAACACCTTCAAGATAGAGCAGTAGCGTCCACCCCGCGCTAATTTCGAGCAATCGGATTGGCCTAGAGAAGTCACTGCACAAGTGCATAAAAAGGCGAGGATCAACACGCGGAGATAGACTTGAGACTTCTTTTTTCGCGCTTTCGTATTCAAGATTTAATTTTTCAAGATTTAATTTTTCATACAGACTTCTTTGTTTTTTTTAATATTTAAGATAACATTTTTTTTCCATACGGACTTCTTTGTTTTTTTTGCGCGCTTCAATATTTAAGATTCATCCAGTTTTCCACCAGAGGGAAGGAAGAAAGAGAGAGAGAAAGGATTTTTCTTTTTGCAACAACTCCAGTTACTTCAATAAAGAGTGAGTTTGCTTAAATATTTTTATTTTTTCTTTTCTTTCTTTTTGCAAAGAGATATTATTAGCCAAGATCGGCTAACTATCTCTGTCCATTAATCACTTGGTAGGTCCTTTTCCAGGACAACATATAGGCCAACGTCGGCATATACGGTTGTCCAGTCCTGAACTTCATATGTATCCAACAAAAAAACTCTTACGATTTTATTTCCTCTGCCGTCCTGAGCCCGTAAGTTTTGACACTTAGGCTCAAAAAGGCGAATGCAGTCCGCGTTATTTAAAAACGCAGTTGTACGACATCCTGACGTTACAATACAAACGTGACATTTATAACTAAAGGTGTCAGTGTGTAGATTTAATAAAAGACGATTAATAAGGATAATTATTGTTGATAACTGATTTGGAGCTCCAATTCTTCCTCTCCCGAGTCCTTTCGAAGCTCCAGAACACACACAGGAGGTTTCAGGTAGGATTTCATTTATAATTACAATGAATACTTAAGTGTTTAACTTCCCCTTTTCTTTTCGCATCTGACTCCCAATAAAGAATGGGGCAGAAGCGCTCA
The DNA here is from genome assembly GCA_949987625.1 of Chalcis sispes. Taxonomy (NCBI): domain Eukaryota; kingdom Metazoa; phylum Arthropoda; class Insecta; order Hymenoptera; family Chalcididae; genus Chalcis; species Chalcis sispes. The sequence goes on along the minus strand of OX465096.1, from coordinate 66,240,613 downwards.
TTTCCGTAATCCACAGCAGCAGGGGTTCTTTCGGTTCGCGATGTGCGGGCGGGCCCGTACGGTACGGGTTGGCGGGTCCCGCAATAAAATAAATAATTAAAATTTCGTCAAGTGCGTGTAGCCCCGCACGTAACAGATTGCTATTCGTTACCCTCTAGCAACCGTCTTAGGGGGGAGATGTGACGTCCGTCGCGAAATTGCATTCAAATTAGCCTAAGAGCGTGCATGCTACAGCTGATGAAATTTTTTTTTTTTTTGTTCTTTTCTCTTTTCTCAAAGGATAAATCCAGGCGAGAGATAGCCGGATCGATAAGTAGGTCAATATGAGGTCTAGATGGTAAGAAAGTAATCATAATTTAAAGATTACCTCCAATTACCGATGGTGCTGTTAATGTTATTAACATTCATAAGCAATATTGTTAAAAGATAACTTTAATTTAAACACAAGAGAATTAACATGTTCGCCGCGATTTGAGACGTCGCGAGATAACCGTGTATACATCAAAGATCGGCTTGAATGTTTACAGCGCGTTTCCACTCTCGCTTGGAATGCCAAACAACATTTTTGGTACACTCTTAATAAAAATTTCAGTACATGAATTTAAAAATTAAATTAAAATAATATAAAAAAAAATCTGAAACAAGCAAATTTTCAGCTGTCGCATGCACCAATATAAACTTAAGATATGATTTAAGTAAATTCCAACATTTTTCTGGTTAACTAAACCTTTAATTTATAATAAAACTACTATTCGGTGTAAATTCACTTATTCTAATTCTCAAACTATTATTATTATTGTATTTCACTATTAATGTAAAAACTTATACGTTCCTTACAAAACATGTTAATCTTCATTTATCGCTAATAAATTAATTAAGCGAATAAAATTAATTACTTATTTATCATAATAATTTTTAATCACTTAATTCTAAATCTAATAACCGAGCATTATTGTAAAATGCATCGTTTATTGTCTCCAAAACCATTGTAAAATTCTTTAAAACAACTATTATTTTAATTCTGCGATTATACCAAAATTATTAATAATAACACCGTACTTATATTCATCGTAATTAATTTCTTAGTTACTTGTAATAATTTTGCGATATATTGTATTAATTTTTCTTGTAATTTTTCTTTCAATAATAATTTTAATTATTATTTAAATTCCTTAATATTATATTAATAACTAATGCTAAAAGCAAGCCAAACGAAATATTGTAAAAGGCATCATCCATTTATTTATTATTGTTGCCAAAACCGATCGTTATAATGTTCACCGCTCTTATATTCTATAGAGTTAATATTTTTTATTTTCTCTCCTACATATATATATTGTATTCAAGAAATTTTAATTCTGCAGTGGTACTTATTTTTCCTCGCAAGGTCAAAATTATAATACTAAATATTACAATTTATCCTAACCATGTACCTCATAATTTTTTTTTGCAATATGTCACATTATTTTTATTTTTATGAGCAAGATTGTACAAGAAATAGTTGTCTTGAAAATTACTTATTATTACATTTTGATATGTTTTAATCTCAGCCTATAATAATTGTTAATGAATGACAGTTAATTGAATTCATTGCTTGAAAATTCCTTAATTAATTTCTTACAAAATGATTATTCTTAAATTCAATTGAGGTAACATAGCGTTTAGTACAGGCAACGCAAAAATCTCAATGAATAATAATTAAAAACCCTTTGGTTTTAACTAAGAATAACGCCAATTAATTAATTATTACTCCGACAGTTCGTGTTAATTACTTGAGAATTAATTGAAAATTGTAATTTCTAAAGAATGATTATTTAAACTATTATTTTGCACTTATTTTCTTTTCTTTCAATAAAATTATAATTATGAATTACTTTTGTTAATCCAAGGTTATCATTCTTGTTCTTAGTAGCGAACATTTTTAGTTTAAATAGTTATTCTTTATTTAAATATTCTTATGTAAATTAATATATCGCAAATTGCGTAAAATGCGATGAAAAACTTCGTTTTTTTTGGTATATACGCTAAATTTTAAATAAAATACGATTATGTAATTTAATTTAAGGTTTCTTTATTAATAATAACGAATAATGAACATGCGTAGAAATTATGCAAAAAGGATCATCTCTCTCTCTAATTCTCTCTCTTCCTCCCAAGAGGAACGCCTTTGGAGATAAGCAGTGACGTCCACCCCGCGCTAATTTCGAGCAATCGGATTGGTACAGAGTCACCTCTGTACAAGTGTATAAAGGGCAAGATTAACACGCGGAGACAGTCTGTACACATCACTTCGTTACTATTTTTTGTCAATCACTTTGTTACTATTTTTTTCACGTATTTCGCACTTCGTCACTCAAGTTTTTCAATCAAGTTTTTTTTCTCAATCAAGTTTTTCAATCAAGGTTTCTCAAGGTTTACTCAAGTTTATTTCAACCAAGTATTTTCAAGCAATCAAATATTTTCTCAATCAAAGTGAATAAAGAGAGAAAGAAATAAAGAGAGAGAGAGGGATTATCGCATTCATACTCAAGTAAGATTCAATTAAATAAAATTATTCCTTTGCTTAACTTGACTTTATTTTTCTTTTGCACTATTTACCTTATTCAAATTTATTTCGATAATTTAATTTTTTTTCTTTTAACTCTAACATACTCTTTGTTTTCCAAAAATAGAACGGGCCTTAAACGAAGAGCCCTGATCATTTCCATACCCTTCCAGAAGTCAGACGGGCCTTACACGAAGAGGCCTGACTGCATTTTAACTTCCCTCTTTTATTTGTATTGGGTTTAAGCAATTTTCAAAGTGTTCTAAACACGTTAATTGTATTTAACATTTATTTTCCATAAAATAAAAAATTCTAAGTGAAACGATTCTACTCCCATCCCGAGATATTGGGCTAACACCCAGGCTCAAAAATATAAAAATACAATAAATTAAAGTAAGTATATATTTTTTCATTTTACCCAAATATTAGTTAAAAATATATATAAAATACATAACGGATTTTACATATTAAATCATGATTTAATTTATTATAATTAAAAAAATTTTTAACTTTACTCCTTCATTATTTTTTTATGAGAAATTAAGAGGTGTTGGACTTTTTCTTAATAGGCACACAATAATCACTTTCCTAATTCGCTCAATTGATTTTAACAATAGAATTTTATAAATGAAGCACAAAAAATACTTATATGTGAACTCATTTAATATCATACAAATAAAGTAAAACTCGCACAAAATGTGTTTATTTTGATAAAACTGGAGAATTATACTTACAGGCTTCTATTTCAATTTCTTTTCCTTCCTTTGTACCTCTTCGCAATTTTAGACTTCGCCTTTTAAAAGAGCCAGTTGCTGGATTTCCAGCTGTACCGCGACGTAACAAAAACGGTCTTCCTGGTGCTGCTTGAAACCGTTTGTTCTTATCTCTTTCAGTGTACTGGATATCTTCACCTTGGATTGTAACGTTAGATTTACTGCTACCCTCGGATTCATTATCCGGTTCATGAAGCACGAAGCTGATCTTGCGTTCTAAAATAATTATATGTAACAAAAATAAATTTATTTATAATATATTTTTGTTAATAGTTTTTAAACATAAATTTGTAGTTTCAAATCATAATTTCTTAATTACCAGTTTCTTTATCTCCAGCAATTGATTGCAAGCTTTGAGCAGAAGTTTGAGAATGACCCATAGACGATAGAGCCATACTCCAGCGTCGATTAGCTTCGCGACTGTATAATTTTTCCCAAGGTGGAGGACGTTCTTTTGTTGATAGTCTGCTTGATTTTGGAAGAGTTTGATAAGTTTCACGAAGAAATGCTGTTATTTCCATTAGCAACATACACGCCACCAATCTCAAAGCAACAGGGCACTGGGATCCGTATGCATTAATACTTGCTAAAAATACATTATAATATTGGTATTAAAATTTTTAATGTATTAAAAATTTGAATGTTTTAAAGTTTTTTAAAGTTTTAAAATTAATAATGTGCAATGTGAATGCTTTTTTAAATTAAATTTTTAGTTATTGAAATAAAATAACAAATATTTACTGCACGAACCTTCATCGAGAAAATCTTCTTCTTCATCTTCAATTACGAGATCTCGATGTTTGGTTTCATCTAACATTACAGCATCAATTTGACCAATATTTTGTTTATCTTCTAGTGAAAATTCTTCAAGTCTTGATCCAATAGCCTATTAATAAATTATAATAAATTATAATATTATCGAAATGATACTAAATGTTAACATCATTAAATTCAAATCTAATTTTTCAGTTTTTTAATCGAGAAGTCTCCATTTCAATATTAAAACTGAATACGAAAAAATGAAAAAATGACATCAATCGGCTTTATTGAGGCCAATATATGAAATGTAAAAGGGGCTATTGTCATATTTATTATAATGAGCTATACGCTTCTTCTTTTCCACAGACCACTATCATCAGAATCTACATTCTTCATAGCTACTTGAAAATCCTTTCTCCATTTTTCCCCAAATTTAACAACTACTAATATTAACGCTTTCCTATCATAGTACCAGGTATCCTTTACTGCAACAATTATCATCTTAATTTGCAATAAGACTTATTTAATTTACCTCAGCCCACTGATAAAATAATTTTCCAGCAGCTCGTTGGAGCACGTGTGTACGACGCAATCCTGTAGAAGCGCTTCGATTATTTAGTGCCATCGACGGACGAAACATAGGATAATTCAATTTCATCCAGGTTGGCCAATGTCCTTTATTACATTGATGTACAAGATGAGCGCATTCCAAAAGCATTGCCGCACGAGCGACCACAGGAGCATACGGCTATTTAAATAATACATATAAATGTTAAAGTCGTATATGCTAATGAATAATTTGCATAAAATACTTTTGATTATGATTGATTACTCTTCATTGTTAAATATCAAATTTATAAAATGTCATTCACCATTCGTGAACTTATTGTTACTTCTAGAACGATTTCCAGCAGCAATTATTTTTTTAATTCAGTTAATCATTGAAAAATGATTTTATGTATAACTCTTGTATATTAAAGTTTATAAACATGGATTTTTTTAACGAAGTTTGTTCAAAATCTTATTACCAAATCAAGAATAGCTGCCATTAAATGATGATCGGGAACTGAACCTGGTTGACAAGTTTCTAAAAGGAATGAAAATCTTTGTATACCCTCGAAAACAGCTTTTTTTGGCACCAATCTACGCTCTTTCAAGACGACAAATTCGGTCTCTCTTGAGGATTCTCCTGCTTCTAATGAATTCTTGCGACTGAAATCTTAAAAAACAGAAATATATACATTTTTTTAATAAATGTATATTATGTAATATTAAATAAATACACTAATTTATTAAAAAGCTGCTTACAATTTCCCTGAACTTCTTCCAAACTTTCTTTTTTCTTTCCTTTAATCAGGCCTATTTTACTTAATTTATCTTCCATTCGACGTTTAGCTCGTTTAAATGTTTGACTAACTCTGAAAAAAATATTTAAATATCATAACATACGTGTTTGTATTGTAATTTATTACAATACATTTTATTTTTTACGTCTGTGTTACAATATAATTCATACTTTTATTCATGTGTGCGTATAAGTGTGTTTTAATCTTAAAAAGTAGTCCCTAGTTACTGTGTTCTGTATGTCTCCTATATTAATATATATTAATATTTATTTTTAATATTAATCTAAATATAAAAATATCTTTTTGCATTCTATGAATTTTTTATCAGATTTTCATTAGAAAATTTCAATTAATCATATGCACGTCGAGCTATGTTATTTAATATCTATTGTAAGAACTAAAGTCATAAAAATTTCGAAAGAAAAATTAAAATGTTACGTGCGGGGGAACACGCACGCAATGAAATTTTAATTTTTATTTTAATGCGGGACCCACTAACCCGCCTCGTACGGGCCCGCTCCCGCGGATGCCCGCGAAAAAGAGATGGCAAGAGAGCAGGAGATCTTGGAGCTGGAGAAAAAACTGGAACTGCTCAGGATGGCCCGGGATGCCAGTGCCAGAATGGTGGACAATTACTAAGACCCAGATGGTCCACTATTAGAGGAAAAAGACAAAAATGTTACCCAGAGGAGAGGGCCGCAGATGGTGACGCCGTCCGGGGTTGTAGAAAAGATCCACCCCAGACCGGAGGTACTAGAGGAGCATGGAAAGCCGAAGGAGGGTTAGGAGAGGAACAGTGTTCATGCGGGGGTTGGCGAACGGCCAGAGAGGGGGTAAGGGACGAGGAAGGGGCGGTCGTTTGGGGGGAAGCGGACCAGGTGTGGCCGGAGTGGGTATGGAGCCCCAAGCTGTTCGGGATGAAGGTGAGAGAGAAAGAGAAAGACATATCGGCTGAAATGGGGACCGATCTGAACTGTGGATGCGGGAGAGGTGCGTGGGGTTTGCTCTACGACAACTTTATGGAACAGAACAGGAAAATCTATGTACGGTGTCAAGGATGCAAAGCCTGCGTCATAAGGCCAGGTGTTTTTGAAGACAACGTGCACCTTATGTCAAAGATAGCGCATCCTAGGAGGGGGGAGGTGATTCTGGATCGATATAACAGGCTAAAGGCGAGGTACCCAAAGGCATGTATCCACGGGGTTTGTAAAATACTTAAGGTAGAGACCGGTTTTTTGAAGATGGGAGCCACCAGAATAACGCCCTATTGGAGGGAGTTCTGCTACTGGGAAACTAGCTACGAATACACGCCGTATAAGCAGACGGAGGAATTGTGGCCTGAGGTGGAAGGGTGGTTGTGCAAGGGCCTGGGGCCTATAGGGGAGACAGAATACCTCAGATTATTGGAAGACGAGGTTACAGAATTCCTGAAAACGGAGTGGACTATGCCAAAGGGAATATTAAGTATCGAGTACTGGATTAAGACGGGACGCTGGATGGAGGGGAGAGCGGGGACGGGGGATAAAGTGGAGGTGTACGTCGAAGGGAAGAAGCACAGGGTAGGGTCGAGGCCAGCTGAAGGCGTATTGCTAAGTGACGAGGCCATAGCAAACGAGCTAATTACACCGACTCGAGAAGAGATGTTAGTGTTACAGAAGAGCGAAACAATGAAGGTCCGGCCTGTCGTGAAAACAGGAAACCGAGTGAACCGGAAGATGAACTACCTATCTACGTTCCTAGAGGACGAGCTTCGGGGGAGCCGACTAAGTACGTTGTTCGCAGGCGAGGCTGGAAACGAAGCTATTGACATGGACCTAATAGAAGCGGTGAAGGACGCCACCTTAATTTAGGTACCACTGGACCAGAGCGTGTTCAACCAACACCAGAGCTGGAAATCTATTAGAGCGGTAATGAGAGCTATTGGTATATATCTGGGCGATTTACTAGTCGGGACAGACTTCGAGAAGGTCTGGTCGGCGCTATGGGATTCGTTGTTCGTGCTGGGTGCTAGGGTTAAGTGCGGGGATAGGACGGCGGTGTTAGACACCATACTGAATGTCCGTTCGTTTAGGGTTATCCGGGGGCTGACAGAACAAAGGATAGGGAGGAGGGGGTATGTGAAGAACTTCTACGCCCAAGGGGACGACGTGGTCTTTGCCACAGATAACATCATCTTCGTTAAATACCTCATCGACACGTATAGGAAAATAGGCTATGAGGTCCACCCGATGAAGACTTACATGTCTACGTGGCGGGCAGAGTTTCTGCGGAGGAGCTACGAACCTATACGTGTCCTAGGCTACATAGCGCGTAGCATGGTGAACATCCAATTCAAGAACCCGATACAGGCAACGCCGATTGACAAACATGAGCGGGTGTACAGTACGTTATCTCAGTGGCACCTGGTAGGGTTAAGAGAGGGCAACACGGAGGCATGTGCCAAGTTATTCCTGCAGATAATGGTGGAGAAAGGTTTTGATAGAGCTGTGGTCGCGTCATACTGTATTAGACCTAATAGTATGGAGGGGTGCGGCATAGACCCGGAGTCGAGGATGGGCAGTGTTTTTTCCAAGGCTTCAGATGGGCATTGGTATACTACCGAGATCCATAAGGAATTCAGGAGTTTCTCGACAACCATGGGGTGCTGGGAACGGAGGCTTGGGAGGTTAGGATGGGTACCGGGATATGACAGGTCCGCCGAACTTAAATTGGCACTGTTCAAGGGATGGGGGATAAGGGAGTCAGCGCTGGTAGGGTCGGTAAAGGGTGAGCTGGTCAGAGTACCGAAAACCAGGCCTGTAAGGATCGAATCCGCATACATACTGCCGGATCCAGGAACCCTTTGGAAGTTGGAAGAGGTGCCAGTCCAGGTGAGGGGGATACTTAAGAGGGACATGCTGGCAGCGCGGCAAGAAGAAAAGTGGATGGAAAGAGAAGCGCAGGAACTGGTTATAAAACTAAGGGATAGGATGAGTTTCAGGGTATACAATGCCTACATGGCTGGAGACTGGACGTACCCCATGCCGTTGGTAGACCGAGTAGGCCCAAGGTACGGAAGGGAGATAAAACAATGGGGAGATATGATGCTTAGACGGGCCCTCGGAGCACGTAACATAGGCCTTAAGAAATTATCGGCCAACATGTTGTGGATAGAGGAGGGGATGCGCCATCTATTCAGGTAACTAGGGACGAGGTGCGTATTGGTGCAGTAGGGGTCGTTGTAGAGGCGTGGGGGAAGGGAGTACGGACGGAGCGGGATACCACCGGAAGGTGAGTCCCAGGAGTGTGCGGCCTGGGCCCGTGCTAGCACAAGGAGGTGGAGCGTGGTGGAGTGTTACGTGACGAAATTTTAGTAATTAAAATAATTAAATTAAATAATAATAATTAAATTAAGAACTTATAAAAAATTAAATCAAAATTAAATGATTCAATGTACTACTGCAACACATAAATGTGTACGTTTAATGTGTGAAAACGCTGAGCGCGCAGGTCGACGAACTCTGTACAACAGAGTGTTAGAAAAAGGTGGGTGATACTTGCACTCACGCTGCAAATTGACTCCTGTGGAAAAAACCCAGGAGACATGGAAAATAAACGTATTCTTACAGTCAGATATTTTTCCCACACACCTTTAGAGAGTTGTGTTGCTTAACTTGCCTCGGCGCACACATTTAAACAAATAAAATGTCTAAGGTTGCAGTTTAGTCGGGAGGCGCGGGGGAGGCTCGGGAGTCCACCGAGGCTCGCGCTGATGCAAAATAAGCAAAAATCCCCACGATACCTCCACCTTAAGGTCTTTAAATATGAGTACCAACGGGCCGCGAGGAGAGAGACGGTTGAAAAGAACAGTAGTATCTAAACTCCGCCGTAACGTCGTTTAATTCGAGTCTCCATATTTTATAATTTTTTCCGAACGATTACATTTTCAATAACTTTTTTTCATCCCGGTTTTCGGCCGCGTGTTGCGTGTGTGAGTGACGTTCAATAATTCCATCAGCGCGGTTGTACAATTTATTAAATAAAGACACTATAAGTGGGAAAAACTGGTGGCGTTAAATATTCTGAACCTCCATTCCTCATCGGACGGGTACCATTGGAAATCCAGGACGCGCTAAGGATCCAGGTAGGTTTTTACTTATGTTTAGTTAATTAATATCATGTCTCTTCTCTGCGGCTGATCCCCACTAAAGAATGGGGTAGAGGCTGTCATAGTTGTAATCCGCGGCAACCTGGGTCCCTTCGGTTCGCGATGCGCGGGCGGGCCCGTACGGGACGCGTTGGTGGGTCCCGCATAAAAATAAATATTAAAATTTCGTGTTGTGCGTGTAGCCCCGCACGTAACAGAGAGGGGCAAATTCCCTTAAGCCCGGTTAGGGGGGGGGGGGACCTTGCACTCTGTGCGGTTCATCGCGAACTAAAAATAGTCCCTACTGTCACCAATCACGAGGATCGTGCGCGTTGACGCCTCTGCTCCATTGGATAACAAAGGACCGAACACGCAATAAAAAAGAAAATTAAACAAAGAGTAATTTATAGGTAAACGTAATTAAAATTTTACTTGGAAGCAGCAGGTGTCCGGGACCTTTGAAGCCTGCGTTTGGATCACTGAGTGGAAGAGGGTTGAGTTCGGAAAAAGTCAGGACCGAATCACCAAACAATATTAGTTTTCTCTAAATGGTTTTATTTGTTCTACACAAATACAGCTATGTATACAGGTGTTACGTGACGTAAAAATTAAAATAATTAAATTAAATTAAAAACATAAAAAAAAAAAAATTAATTAAATTAAAATTAAGATCAATGAACTACAATTGCAACATATAAATGTATACGTTTAATGTGTGAAAATGCTGAGCGAGCAGTGCAATGAACTCTATACACCAGAGTGTTAGAATAAAGGTGCGTGATACTTGCACTTACGCTGCAAATTGACTCCTTTGGAAAAAACCCAGGAGACATGAAAACTAAACTTATTCTTGTAGTTAAATATTTTTCCCACACACCAATAGAGAGTCGTGTTGCTCAACTCTTCTCGGCACACACATTTGAACAAATAAGAAATCTAGAGTTGCATTTTAGTTGGGAGGCGCGGAGAAGGCTCGGGAGTCTACAGAGGCTCATGTCGATGCCGAATAAGCAGAAACCCCTACGATGTCTCCACCTGAAGGTCTTTAAATATGAGTAGCAACGGGCCGCGAGAGAGTTGACCGTAGTAACAAGGGAATAGTTAGTAGTCTGATTTTCATCGCGATAAGGACAAGTAGAGTAAAAATTTTTTCATCATAATTTCATTTGTTGTCATTTCCGTCGCGGATTACGGCGGGCATCGTGCTGTATTGTGTGTGATCGGTTATAGCTAAAAACTGTGAACTGGAATAAAGCTATTGAAAGAAAAAGAAACAATATTGTCAATCTTAATTTTCAATCCTTACTCCTCACGGCGATCCCAAGGAAAAACGCAGAGGTCAGGGACATCCATCTTCTAAGGTAAGCTTTTAATTATTTCTATCAATGTTTTATTAATTGTTAATTAATGAGGCAGAGGCGATCATTCGCGTGATTCATGGTAGTAGTCACCCTTAATCAAATCTCGCCCCAAATAAAACATAAAAGGTCTCTGAACTGAATAACACTAACATCGACAATGTATCATGAAACTCAGGCAAGAAAACGAAGGGCAATCTATTACTAACAATAACCTAATCACTATCGCTGTATCTAGCTTGTCTTTCTCTCTATCGGCTATGGACTTTGATTAGTAACTAACAATTAACTAACCTACGTAATTCAATAAACTTTCAAAATGTTATAACGCATTATAAAACGAATTGAAATAACACGCTAAAAAAAAAAAAAAAAAAAGATAAAAATGATATAATAGCTTTACTGTCATGGATAGGCATGCAATTTTACATTTAAAGAGCTAATATATTTAAAAGATTAATATTTTAATATACAATAAAGTTACGTTTAATAACGGTACAACTAATATTGACAGGTAAAGCGTTAAATGATTCACGACCATAGTTAATTATGTCTATGATCACATTAATTTTTTTCCTCTCTCCCTAAGTATAGTTACTCAAAGGAAAATTTCTAACAATGGAACCATCGTACGAATTTTGATATATTTACTTATAACCTTAGTTGATGAAAATTATTTGATTGTATATCCAAGAAGGATGTATATTAGTACCTATTGGATCGATCTTCCAAAGGTGCTCATATGAATTTCATTTTGCACCATAATAAGTTATAATATTAATTCAGTTGCGAAGTAAGATGTCATTGGAAATAAATTATTTCATTATATCTAGTAACCTTGAAACTCTGAATACATATATAAATCCTACAATAGCGGACATCATTCCAATTAATAACAATTGAAATTATTTTATAGTTTGACTAAATAATTATAATAATTTCCTATATGTGTGTACATGTCTATAAATTCAAGCAAGGGCTGGAAAGATAATTAAAGTTAATTTCTTTTTTTCGTTAGCGGGACCCTGCTGCCACTGACTATATCTTCTCGAAAATTGCATGTGATAATCTATTGCTCTATTATCGTAAAACTCTTTTCCCTCCCAATCCGTTGTAACGTCGGTGCATGACCTCCATTTTTTTTGTGTTGTGTCAGCCGAAAAATTCTTTACTAACACAATAATTCCCTCCACAACCTACTCGATGCACTCTCTACTGACGTAGACCATTGGGAAACTCAACCTAAGCTTAAACCGAGAGTTGAATAGCCGCTCTCATTGAACTCAGTTTTACTACGATACAATTTTTACAAACAATCGCACACGAGTCATAATAAAATAAAATCGATAAGTCAGTCAATGCAAATTTCATTGACATTCGACACACAAATTCATGCAACGTAGTCTTTCTTATAGCGTAATTTAGAACATTGTGAAATCATCTGGAATATCATGAATCCTTGTAATACACTCAAAATAATTTTTTTTTATAATTAATTAAATAAAAATAAGTAATTAATTAAATGAATTAAAAGAAATAATTAATTTAAATTAACCATTTAACGATCCTAATTATTACTATTTCACTAGAATAGAATAATAATCCACGACCAGCTACATTATTTTATTTTATAAACAAAACTGTACAAAAAGAAATTGTATTAATAATTATATTTTGTAATCAAAATTATTATTAGTAATAGAAATTTCAATATAAATTTACAATCATACTAGCAAATATTTATTTAATAACTTTTTTAGTCAAACAAGTCAGTTACATTAACATAATTTGATTGTATATAATAAACCTATGTAAAAACTCTGTAAAAATGGATCATCTCTCTCTCTCTCTCTCTCTAACTCTCACTCTCTCTAACCGAGAAGCCGCCAGGAAGAGGGGGGCCTGAAAAACTTGGCCTCTCCCAGAATTTCCCGGTCAAAGAAGGAATTTGCTGAGTAGCTTTTCCAACGCAGTTAAATACGGCACCAAATGATCACCAATCAGCAGACCTCAGGCAGCACTCGAGGTAACCACTGGGAAGTACTAAAAGCATTTTTTTTGAAACACGACGATCCAGAATTAACGAGCAGTCACTAGCCCTTGGGTATCCGAGTAGTTAAGTCAACGAGTCTCAACAATCAATTCAAACTTATCATTGTTTAAAAGAAGAGAAGAAGAAGCAGCAACCGGCGACCATTCCAGCGAACTACAGAGAGAGAGAGAGAGAGAGAGAGAACTGGACACCACAGCCTAATACCTCCAATAAAGAGAGTCAGTTTTAAATTTAAAATTGCATTATATATTTTTTTCTCCATATCTATCTCAATCTTCCAACAGAGTTTTTGGCCGAAAAGCGGCTGATTATTCTGAACCTAAGTCACTTTGGTAGGACCTTATCCAGAGTAGGGCTCGAGCCTGCTTCCGATTTAGGAAGAGGCTCTTGCAACTGCTCAATCCCACACTACACACCTCTCCTAAGAACTCTCACAATTATCCTCTGCCAACCCGAGCCCATAAGTTTCACTGCTTAGGCTCAAAAACGGCAAAAATTGCAGTATTGACTGAAATTCAGTCAAAAAGTAGCGCTACCGACGTTACAAAAACAATTTTGGAGGCCCCGGAGGGATTTTGAAGAAAAAGGGAGAAGAAATTAATTTTTTTTTCTCCGTAAAATCTTCAGAAGAAACTGCGAGTTTGTAAGAGTTCGTCCTTTTCATTTTCACTTTTCTCTCACTCTTTGTACGAGATAATAACGAAATGAAAATTAAAAAAAAAATTTTTGTGACATATTTTAAACAAATTTACAAATAAAATTAAAAGTAGAAGCATTAACAAAAGAGAAAAATATTAAATATAAACATTATTAATGAAATAAAAATTGAATCTAAATAAAAGGAAGTAAAATAGTGAATAAATCAATATAAGATCAAACACAAAGAAAAACTCAAATTAAGAAAGGTGCAATAATAAAAATAATAATACAAAATAAAGTATGAGTAATAAATCGTAAAAATCGAATAAACAGAAAAAGATAAACAACAAGTAAATAAAAGGAATTAAATAAGATAAACGAACGACAAGATAAAACAGCATAAGGTACAAAAAATTTATTATAAGAAATATATAATAATATATCGATACAATATACAAGTGAATAAAGTAAAATAAAGAAAAATAAGTGAAATAGTAGAGTAAAATAATAAATAATAAATAAAGTGTTAACGTGAAACAATTTGTTGTTGTTGTTAAAGTGGAATAATACTTGAAGTATCAAGAGAATAAAAAGAGATAAATTAAAGATAAATAAGCAAAAGGCAAATAAATAAAGAAAAAATGAAAAAAGAAGTGACAAATAAGTTAATAAAATACTAAATAAAAAGAGAATAAATAATAAATAAACTAAAAACCCGATTAATCATAAAATAATAATAAAGTGAACAAAAAGTGTTAACCATGCTATGTTGATAAAAATAAGTGAATTGTAAAAGAAAGTGTTGAAACAAGTGAAAAAAGTAAACCACGAGATATAATAAATTAAATCATAAACGAATTAAAAGTAAGTGAAAGAAAAAAAAAAAAAATTTAATGACAACTTAATACAATAGGTGAAGAAATGAATGAATAGGTAAAAAATTCAAAAGCAAGCAAATAAATTATAAAAGATAGATGAAGGAATAAAATTAACAAAAAATATAACTAAATTAAAAGCGAGTAATTAAATAAACAAATAAATAAACCTAGAATAATAAAATAATAAAATAACGAATTAAACGAAGAGAAATAAATTAATAAATTGAATAAAGTGGAAATTACATGAATAAAGAAAAAGTGCTGAACTAAGCCATAAATTAACACGAGTGAACTAAAAAAAAAAAACAAAAAAAAAAAGTTTTAAAAACCCAATTGAACATACATGCATTACATTATAATATCGAAACTTGTATTAATTAAAAATTTTCTATATAAATCTTAACATAAGCATAGTAGAGGTAATATTACATATACGAGTGTCAGATTTCAAATACACATGTTGAGCATCGTTCACACACTGCCTTGGTTTTAAAATACAAGTATCAGAATTCAATTAATTAAAATACTAGCATTATACTAAAATTACGAAACAATAATAAAAAAAAAAAAAAAAAAACACAAACCGAAACGATATAAACAAATTAAGTAATATAGATAGACATTAAATTAATAAAATAGCAAACATACAAATAATAAATAAAATAAAAAAAAAACTTTAGAATAAACAATCACAAACGCGCACCCCTGCACGCTGTCGTATTTAAATGTTACGTGACAAAATTTTAATAATTAAATTAAATAATTAAATTAAATAATTAAATTAAATAAATAAACAACATAAATAAACAAATATCATAAATAAACAATAATAATTAAATTAAGAATTTATAAAAATCAAAATTAAACGGTTCAATGTACCACTGCAACACATAGACGTGTACGTTTAATGTGTGAAAATGCTGAGCGCGCAGGTTGACGAACTCTGTACAACAGAGTGTTAGAAAAAGGTGGGTGATACTTGCACTCACGCTGCAAATTGACTCCTGTGGAAAAAACCCAGGAGACATGGAAAATAATCGTATTCTTACAGTCAGATATTTTTCACACACACCTTTAGAGAGTTGTGTTGCTCAACTCGCCTCGGCGCACACATTTGAACGAATAAAATGTCTAAGGTTGCAGTTTAGTCGGGAGGCGGGGGGAGACTCGGGAGTCCACCGAGGCTCGCGCTGATGCAAAATAAGCAAAAATCCCCACGATGCCTCCACCTCAAGGTCTTTAAATATGAGTACCAACGAGCCGCAAAGGGGAGAACCGGAGTTGACAGTAGTGACCGGGGGATAGATTATCAGTCTGATTTTTGTCGGGTTAACTACAAGTAAGGAACAACCTTTTTTTTTTCCATCATTTAATTCTTTTTATCAATTTCCGTCACGGAGTACGGCGCGCATCGTGCTGTGTTGTGAAGCATACAAAACCCTGTGAACTGAATAAAGTTATTAAAAACCAGAAAAGGACACTATTGTGAATCGGCACCTTCCACTCTCACTCCTCACGGCGATCCCAATAAAAAGGGCAGAGTTCGGCACAAGGTAAGGTTTTAATTTTCTTTTGACTAATGATTCATTAATTATTAAGTAATGGGGCAGAGGCGGCAATTCCCCCCCGAAGTATGTGTTCGGCGCAACGGCAAAGGTCCCTTCGGTTCGCGATGCGCGGGCGGGCCCGTACGGGACGCGTTGGCGGGTCCCGCAATAAAATAAATATTTAAATTTCGCGTTGTGCGTGTCGCCCCGCACGTAACATTAAATGATACCGCTTTTTCAAGACAGACTATCTAAGGCACATTTGTTTACGCTGATCCGTGAAATCAGTAACCGAGGGCAAGAGCTTGAATTTGCGGATCAACAAAAAGATCAGCTGATTGAACGATTGGCATACGAAAATTCGAGGCTTCACGCGCGATTAACTGACCTCTCGAAAGACATCAAAACCTTGAATAAACCAAGTCCGAATTTTCCAAAAATAACAGAGAATTCGCTGGTTTTTAGGGTCACACATAGGATTTTATATCGGAGACAGGAAAAACGTTTATACGAAAATCAAGACATTGGAGAGTGAAGTCGATTAATTCGCGAGCGTCGACCCAATGCCATCCGTAAATGAATAAAACCATAAACAATTTAAATGAACTAACCAAATAGTAAAGCAAATAAGATAATAAATATATAAGATAATAAGCTATAATTCGGATAGATAATTTAAATCTAGCATAAATAAACAAACGGATAAGACGGACTAAATGAATAAAAATAACAAAAACATAAACCTTCACGCGTGGCCGTACTTAAATGATTCCGATCATTTATGAAGATTTAATCCGCTAGCCTCAAGCAACAGGGAACAAGCCCCGGAGAACCGCTTCGCAGCTATGACAGAAGCTATAAGGCTACAGGAGAACGTAATTATCTCTCTCTTAAAAGAACAACACCTTATCAAAGAAATGAAGACGTCAACGACAAGATCATTGACAACTTAACCAGAGCACTGACGAATCTGAAAATAAATTGAATAAACTACTAAAAGGACGAACTAATAAAATCCTTAAAGACAGGTCGACAATCGATCTAAGATTCGCTGAAGTCAGACGGGAACGAATAGCACTCTGCGAACATTTGATGGTCGTTGGTGATTTGGCCTGCAGAACACAGGACAACATATTGGATATCACCTCGCGTCTAGCTACGTTAAAATTATCAGATAACTAAACCCACCTCTATGAATATTTTTCCTATTTTCTTTTTTCTTTTTCTCTTTTTATTTATATTTTTTTTTACATATACTTCTCTTTTTTGATATTTTGTTTTCCTCTCTCACATTCTTTCTCAGTGAATATCACTCCCAATCGAGAGCCCGACAATCAAGGCTATTACACCGAAAGCCAAACCCAAGGGGGTAGTAATAACCAACAAAAGAAGAATTCGCGACCCAATGCGAAGCAGCGTAAGAGGCACGTGAAAGTCTTCAAGGAAAGCCAGGGTCAGCGTTGGTACTCTGACGCCGACTATTTGGCGAAACAGGTGGAAAGAGAGGCCATACTATTGGCCATAAAAGAGAAGCAGTGGAAGGTCGAAGAAGCCCGGAACCGCTCAAGCACCACCCTCGACGAGAAAATAAAAAATTTAGAGTGTGCATACGGGGAGTTCCCCGCTTTATGCATCGCGTGCACCGAAAGATTTAAACAGAATTTTAAGATCCACAAAAGGAAGAAGGAAGAAAACTTAGAGCAAATAATAGAACGAAATATAAGTAAAATCGATCCAAAGCGACGATTTGTAATTAGGAAATTTTTAGAGAATTAAACATCAATATTTTTTTTGAAACAAGGCTAATTATTTAAGGACCTCCCCCACCCAAGTTCCTGGGCACTTGAACTTTTTTTTTCTTTTTCTCTTCTTTTCTTGTACCTTTTTTTTTAATTTGTTTAATGTTATCCCCCTTTTTCTTTTCTCTTCTTTTAAATTGATACTTCGTGAGAAGCGACAATTCATCATTCAAGGAAAAAAAATTATTAAAATTTTTATCAAAAAATATATAATTACAAAAAAAAAAAAAAATATCGTCAAGAATAAGCAAAACAAAGAAGAAAAAAAAACAATAAAAAAATATATAAAAAAATTATAGATAAAAAATAGAGAGAAAGAACAAATACATAAAAAACATATCAAAATAAAGAAAAGAAAAACAAAATAACGTTGTATGCGAGTTCGCACCTTAGAGGAAGAAGCCTCTGAGTTTTTTTCGCAACCCAATTGGAACATTTTGAAGAACAGCTCGACCAGCTAATCAAAGAGTTGCATGGCTTACGAATCACTGATCTATCGATGACGGGGAAAAGACTAACTAGGAAACAAGTCGCTAAGGCGTTAAAAGCAGAAAAAGATAAGACGAAATTGCCGATCCCTTTACCCGTAGACCGCGCGTATCTCGCTCTCCCCAATACCAAAGTCTTGACTCCCCTATCAACACTCCCCTAATAGTAAGTGAAGACGTTACAAAAGAAGACGTTACACCGTCATAGGGCTGGGAAAAAAACAGAGGGAGGTTCTAACAGGATGGTAGTGCCAAGATTAATGACGCTAGTTGGAATTTTTATTATGAATGAGGTAGTGCAGTATCATCGCATCAAGAAAATCAAGCGAACCAAACCCCGAAAACCAACATAATATCTAGCCATGAATGGGACACTTTTCAAGGAAATCTACTTACATCTATTCAAGAAGATACAGGGACAGATCAGCCCGATCATAAGGCCAGGGACAAAGTTTCTTCTGGACCTCTTAGAGGGAGAAGGAATAAACTTAGCCTCATTCGTAACCTCCAGCATATCCCGGCACCAAAAGGAGAGATACAAGCTGCAGGAGGGAAACAAAATGATACAGTATCCTGAGGTAACACTAATTTACGATGGAATGACCTCCGATGATTGGACTGAGGAGATGCAGCTCCGCGAATCCATTGAGTACGGTCGCTACGCCATTGACCACCTACGAACGCTGCCCCTCAGATATGGAGACGCTTACTTCGGGTCCGTCATTTCTGAGGGAGACTGCGCCGTATGTTACCAGCCGTTACCTGTCTGGAGAGACTGCGAAGTATACCTGGTCAACTGGCTGGTGGGTAACACTGAGGACGTGTATCCAGCCGCCTGGGAGTGCAGGAGCCCACAACACCAGAAAGACTTAAATAACTGGACTTCGTGTAGGGAATGCCGAAACCAGCCGCCAATTACCATCTTCCGGGACGAACCCTGGGATGATGAATACACCAACTTGCGCTGCACAGCGTGGGATGACTCCCCTCGTGTCTGAAACGAAAATGTGCAGTTGCCACCCTATTCAAAGGGGCAGTGCGAGAAGTGTAAATGGCCCCTACCCCTCTGGAGAAATTGCTTCGAATGTATGAGTACAATAGCTAATGGAAACCTCGCAATAGAACAAGTGGTAGAGCTGTTTTAGAGCCAAGCACACAAACGAGAGCTGGACGAACCAATTCTCTGCAACCGCTGCAGGGGATTGCTACCACTTGCCATCAACATCAGGCAGGACTATGTGCAGGAAGACCAGGACTTGGAAATCGGCGGATAATTTTTCCTCTCTCTTCATTTTTCTTATTTTTTCCCTTTTTCTCATTGTAGCCTCCCTAATACCATCTTTCCAAAAAATCCTCGTCTCTTTCCACGGCAAATGATGATTGGTAAGGCCGAACATTAAGCCAAATCTCATTGGCATTGGGCAACCATACTGATGTCTTTCCAACCCCCCTCCTACTCCCCGTCCCCCGTGGCACAGAACAAGAGAAGTAAATAAAAATTTAATAAATAAACACCACAATCAAGAATCGGGCATTTGCACTTTTAAAAAACACCATTTAATAATTTATGACGCTTCTGCCCTATCTTTATCATACTGTCTACCTTAGTATTTAATAATTATTATTACTTATGATTCAACATCTAATATTTATAATCAAATATAATAGTAAATATAAGTTATATATAAACATATATATATATATATATATATATATAGATATATAAAAAAAGAGGGGAAGGTAATAAATAAATAAACAATATAAAAAACACAAGAATAAAAAAATTATAGAATAAATAAAAAGGAAAAAATAAAAAAAAAAGTATAAATATATAAAGCGATAAAATCTAGGCCAGTACCATACCTAAAAAGCAGAGTTCTTAGAGATTATTCTAAAAGGTCGGATTATTGCCATATGACCAAATCTTTTTTTGAAAAGCTATACAAATCAACCTAGGAATTGCATAATCTACGGGTCGCCAAACAACAAATGACCGATAAGAGACAAACCAGGCAACAATTCACCAAGGCGTTGAAATCGGAAACAGACAAGGACGAAATTGCCGACCCCTTCTCACGTAAACCACGGGTATCCCGCTCTCCCCAAAACAAACGTCTTGACTCTCCCATCAACACTCCTCCGAGAGTAACTGAAGACATTATTCCCCCTCCACCCATCCACCAACCTTTAATCGATCTAAACATCTTGGATCAAGACTGCCCTACAATGGCTCAACCCAATAGAGCCGTTTACAGTAGAGACGCCGGAAGTGAAAGCGACCAAAAGCCCATCTTCCAAGCTTCTCTGAAAGATGCTCTTAGCGTAGTGCCCGAATTTAATGGAACAAATATTACATTAAGCGAATTCTTAGAAGGCTATAACGAAGCCAAGGAAATACTAGGGCTTTACAATGAAGCAAACCTAGTAAGATTAATCCGGAGTAAGGTAAAAGGAGAAGCACGTGCTGCCATCCTCGGTCCACCTTCCCAACTATCGAGTCTTTCAAAGACTTCCAAAAGGATATTTATGTGTTAAGTAAAACAGAACAACAATTATAAGGAGAGCTTGGCAACGAATATTAACGTGACAACGAGAGTGTCCTTGCATTTGCCAACCGCATGAGAGATTTAGGAGCACAAATTAATGAAGCTCACCGAATAGCTACCGCAGCCTCGATCACGAATTCAGGACGCAAACAGAAATCCACATAATTGAATGTCTTAAACAAGGGTTGAAACCGGAAATAGAAAACAGAATGAGGCCCACTGACAACA
This sequence comes from Chalcis sispes, assembly GCA_949987625.1. NCBI lineage: Eukaryota > Metazoa > Arthropoda > Insecta > Hymenoptera > Chalcididae > Chalcis > Chalcis sispes. The sequence goes on along the minus strand of OX465096.1, from coordinate 66,219,528 downwards.
TATCGGATATCGTAAAGAATGTGATACTCATCAAACGGCAAATCGCCGCTAAAAATGCCCTTCGCGATAGACAAAGGCCCAATAGAAGAGGTTTCTTTCATACAAGCTGGGAATCCGCGAAACTGGAGCCAAAAAGGGCAGAAGAAACTAGATAGGAGACCCGACCAAACAGGTCGACAATACGCCGGTTTTGTAACAAACCAGGACATTCGGAGCCAACCTGTTTCCTCTAGGCAAGGACGTGCCAAATTTGTAGAAAGCCCAGCCCCACCGCCAACCTCTATCGCAACGACGCAGTGTAACAAGAACAGGCGTGTGGTAGCCGTCTGTCAACTATGTAATAAGCCCGGACACTTGGCACTCACGCCTCACGCGCACAAACAATGCGCCACGAGCCGAGATTCGGTGTTTTAAATGCAACATGCCAGGGCACACGGCTACAGTCTGCTGTCAACAAAAAACATCAAATTTGGATCCCGTGCCAGAGTGCAGCTATTGTCGGATAAAAGGGCACACTCTCACCGAATGCCGAAAAAAGAAATGCAACCAGGCAAAAAACGAGAGGAGCCTCCCTCAACAGAGCGCCACCAGGAAGGCCCCACAAACTCAAGTGCGTTCAGCCCTCCGGATAGAGCTGGAGGATCTCGGTGCAGAATTAGAGAGAGAGAGAGAGGATTTATCGCGCACCACTAAATTCTTAAATAAAAAGTGAGTTCGGATTTAAATGTTTTAAAATCTTTTCTTTATCTTAAAATCCTCCAACAGAATTATTGGCCGAAACGCGGCCGACTATTCTGCTATCCACTATCATCTTAGTAGAACCTTATCCAGAGCAACCTTAACCTATCTTGAGGCTGATTCCAATTTCAGGAACCGAGCCTCCTGCATCTGCTCAATCCTGGAAACACCCACCTCTCCCAAACAAATGTTTACAAACTATATCCTCTGCCGCCCCGAGCCCATAAGCTTCAATGTTTAGGCTCAAAAACGGCAAAATAGCAGTGTAGCTTAACCACAGCTAAAAGAGTAACACCCGACGTTACAATATATATATATATATATATATATATATATATATATATATATATATATATATATATATATATACATATATAATTTTATATTTTTATTAATTTGAATTTTTCCTTATTTTTTATAAATATTATTTCTTTTAAATTTAATTATTATTATTATTTTTTTCATACTTTAATTGTTACGTCACGTAACAAAAATATTACCCTCTCGATGTTCGTGAAACTCCCCGCCGATGAGCTCGACGTAAACTTGGCTGTCTAACAAAACTACATTCGGTTGGAGATTCACTGCTTTCGTGACTGTCCGTCGATTCAGTTCTTCCATATTCCTTACGAAACCAGTTAACTAAAAATAAAATAATAAATAAATAATTAAATAAATAAAATTATCAATTTTAAAAACCATTCTTGAAAACTTATTCAGATTAATTCAATGAAATAACACAAAGATATGAAACGACACAAAGAATATGTTTTTGTTAAAACGTTTAAGTTAATATGTATTAAATATTTTTTTTTTTCACATATTATTAATATTTCTAAACAGTACAAGAACATCATATATATAAAAATTTTATATTTACCAATTCCGCCAATTTTCAAGCGAGCGGCTTTACGTGACTTTCTTATACTGAACGATGGCTCACTCAAATCTAAATTTTTTTCGCTTTGCCTTGGAGTTAACATATGATGTTTCTTCCTTAAATTTCCTAACGGACTTTGACTGATTTTTGCATTTTCGTCACTTAGCTCAGTTTCAAGCAGACTCTATAAATGATATATTCGATGGTTATTTAGTAAAAACTTATAGCTAATATGGTAAAACGGAGTATGTTTTAAAGGCAAGTTCTTGAAATTTTCATGCCGCTATCTAAGCAAACTTATTACGGGCTTAAATGATAAATTATATTTATTTTTACAGGAACTATTCATCTTCTAATAGAAAAAAATTTATCAAAACTTTTTTGTTTAATTCTACTATTAATTTATTAACTATAATACTATTAACAACATCTGGCTAAAGAAGTTTATTAAACTTTGTAAATTAAATATTGAACTAAAATCTATTGAATTTCAAGATCTTACCAATACCTCTCTCTTATTACTGTAACACACATTTACCGCACAGGTGGACGATGTACTTCTTTTCTTAAACAAAAATTTTCTCGTTCCTCTATCGTCAATCGTATAACACTCATCTGCTCCCATGTCAGCGTTTTGTTCTAAGTCATATGGATTCAAATGCCTGTAAAGCGAATAGTTTAAAGAATGAAATGTTTAATATTAAAATACTAATATGCATATCAATTTTTTATTCAGCTGCTACTCATTTGAAAAAAATCTCAGTTCTACATAGGACGTTAAATTACACGTTATTAAAATATCTTTTCGCGGTGTCAAAACAAATACTTAAAAAAAAAAAAAAAAAAAAAAAAAAAAAAATACGGTTATAAGAAAAAAAAGAGTCGCAATGTAGTTCAACTTTTAAACGACAATTTTCTTTTTCAATTAAATTAATAAATACCTTATAACTCTTGTCGTCTTAACTTCGCTCTTGTATTTTTTATTCGGTCGATCGGCAGAATCAAGTATACAACTCAACGCAACTCTACGGAAAACACCGCCATGAGCTTCCTTAACGTATGTTATCAACTGTCTCAAATCGCAGTATAAGGATATGTTATCCTGAGATTTTAAATCCTTTAACATTTCAACGCAACGGGTGACCAAAGTTTTAAAAACGCAGCCCATGATTTGCGACTCGATGTTACGAAATCTGTGTCCTATTCCACCGATGCCGGAATACGCAGCGCCAGTGCTCGCCGACGCCGATGTCGAGTTCTGAGTGTTGCCGCTTCCTGATCCTTGATTGCTTATGTTAGAAATACCACTCATCAGTCCAGCTCCGAAATTCGTCGCGTAACTACCTTGAGGAACGGTATCGGGTGATTTACTGGAGCCTCGTTTCTGATCTAAAATTCATTAAGTTTTATTATTAAAAGAAGAGATAATCTAAAGATTGTAAAAGAAAAAAAGAATTATTTTTTAATAGGATTCTTACTCAATGGAGATAGTAACGAGCTTGGATCAATACAAAATCCGACGTAAGCATGAAAAAATTCAATGACATCTATAATCGGTTTGTCCGTCACGATAGTTTTTAAAAAATTCGAAAACTGCTTCGAGCTTGCTTTATGCAATTTACTAAGAATAGTTTGAATTTGAGATCGACAAAAGTCAGCCTGGGGACCTCGAATTCCATCGGAGCAACCGTGTGGACAACCCAAATGACGTAATATACGAACGACGCAATTCATCATTAAATTGTGAGCTGTTATTTTACTTTCTTCTTTTTGAACAATACTGTCTGGTGAATCCCGTTTCTTACTTCCGTGATCTGACTTGTCTGCTGCATCTATAAATTGATACTATTAATGGTATTGTTTTATATTTTACAATATCGTTAAATACATATGAACACGTAATACACAAAATAATACACAAAAATATTATTCTTTCAGCAATAATAAGTATACCTTGATTATTTTCCATTGTTTCATCTCTTAAACATTGTTTAAGGACACCCATATCCATTAAAAGCTCGATGAGATTTAAAATTGATTCACAAGTTCGAAGTGTGCAGCTTTGATTATCGCGTAATGTAATATTGTGTATGGCCTGTTTATAAATAAATTTTACAATTAAATAACGATAATAAAAAAATCAGTATACTCGTAAGCTTTATAAAGTCACATGATAATGTGCGCTTTTTTTTAACAAGGAATTTAACGTCACAATAATAACATCACAATGTAATATAATATGATTATTATAATTCAGCTACATTGTAAAATTGAAAAATTTTCAAATCGAACTAAAATGTTGGTTAAAAATATTTTCTCAAAGATTAAACATCGTTACCCTTAATACAACTTGAAAATCAATATCCCCATCTTTTGTTATGTATGAACTTGAACCAGGAGCTTCAGGCATTTCATCACCTGAATATGTAATATTTGAGTCCGTTTGAGATCTTGTTAAACTAGGCTTTCTGTCGTATATAGGCCTTCGTCCATGATTGCTGATAACGTCTAATTGGCTATCGATAGAACCCTATATAAGGAAAGCATTGTGATTAAAATAACGTAGTTTACTCATAATCCAATTAGATGAAAACAAATGGAAAATTATAAATTATTTAATACAAATTTGATACTTTGTTATATTTTTGATAATTGTAAGACAATTAGATATGTTGAATAGGTCAGAAAATCAAGAAAATATCATTTTATTATTTAGATTACTCGGTGATTAAAAATAATACCGATAGGCTCACACAAAATATTTAGAAAGAATAATAAGTATTACGTTTCGGGAAACATCGTACAGGCGTAAGACTGCTCAGGCTGTCCATAGGATTGGGATGAATTTATAATTGTTATTTTTTCTACTTTTAACCAAGACCGATTTTCAAATTGTCATTTTTCGAATTTTTACTTTGGCCTAGCTCTCCACATTACACATTGAAATTATTGAAATATACATAAACGCATACTTTTAGGTGCTCTATTTACTAATGTAAAAAAAAAAAAAAAAAAAAAAAAAAAAAAAAAAAAAAAAAAAAAAAATTATTCGTAAACGGAAAATATTAAATCACTAACCTGCCGTCTCATATAATCGGGCGAAGGTGTTGGTGTATGTTCTGTTACGGTAATAATAGGATTTGGTACTCCACAAGATTGACTATAAAAACGATTCTGTTTTCTTTCTATTTTCGTGTCGCCGATGTATCTAAAATAAAAAAGAAATATATTGTTTAGAATTATCGATGCGTGATTTGGTAAATAATAAAAATTTATGGGATCATGCTGATTGTCTAATTTAGTTAACGTTGTTTAAGCTGCGTTTTCTACAATGGATTTTGCAAACAGGTTTATATTCTGAATTTTTTTTAGTGCATCCCATTTAATTTATTTCTTTTAAATTATTATATGTATGTGCATATTATTCATTGATGCTTATAATTAATTATTAAATGATTTCACGTAAGAAGATCGTTTTATTTTGTTTGAAAATATCGTTTTATTACAAATAAGTAATTTAAAAAATTCATAAAAAAATATTTTTACAATAAATCGTCAAATTTACAAACCGACATTAAAATTTTTTATATAATTTTAAATAAAAAGAAGTTCAAGAATTTAGAATTTGTAAAAGTGAAAAATTTTAAAAAGTATTTTAAACAACATGTATACAAATTTATGAAAGACAATTCGTATAGTACTCGTATAAATATTATTTTACAAAAAGTTTATAAAACATATCTTTTGCTTGATTTTCATACTCTGTTAACTTTTTTCTCTTTAATTATAAATTTTTATGATTTCATACAATTTTAAAATATTTTAAAGCTCATTATTAACAGTTTCTTTTTCTTTTTAAATTAAACTATTATATTAAGATATAACGAATTTTACGATAAAATTTTATAAATTGCATTTCATGCAAATCACACAACATTGCTCGCGAACTGTACGAAGCAAAATTTATCGCGACCTATGTCGCGTACAAATTTATCAATACATTACGATGCGAATAATAATAAAAAAAAAAAAAAAAGTCTTTTAAATGAAATATGCTCAAATCATTTAAAGCTGTACGAATAAAATTTTTCAATTAAAAATAAGTGCGGTTTTCGATTGCATGATAGCACGCATCTACGAGTAAAAGTTTATCTTCTAAACTAAATACTATTAACGAATGAATGTGCAATATTGCAAAAATAATTTAATATTATAGTACACGGGAATAATATTAAGAGCTTAAAGATTGTAAGAAAGCTTTTTATAAGCAGCTATTATACTCGTTTTTAAAATGCGTAAAAAAATTTAGTAAATGTGCTAAAAATAATTACAAACAATTATTTTTGATATAAAATTTTATATATTAAATTATTATTAAAAAATAGCTAATCGAATTAAAGCATAATAAACTATTCTGAGTATCAGAAAAATTTCAGCTATTTTGTTTAAAATTTAGATTTTTTTTTTTTTTTTGTTTTTTAATTAAGTAGATCAAGATAGTAGTTTTATTTGATAAGTGTCAAAATACATATTTGAAAATGTTCATTTAAAATTATTTGAATTGAAAATTTTAATTCACAGGAACAATCGTAAAAAAAGTAAGATATATTCGAATCACTACTTGTTAAAGATAATAAATAATAACGGCTTATATGTGTAGTTCTGAGTTCATAACATTAACATAAATTTTTGTACGATTCTATTTTTATTTATAGTTATTTACAAATAAAAAATGTATAACTTCTTAATTCTATCTATGTTTAATGATAATTCATAAGTAGAGTAAGTAAAGGTTTAAATTATTTTCTAATATTAATTTCAAAATAATTTCTGTATTTATACAAATTTTAATGAAAATTTAATAAAATATACCGTACTTTCTTATCCATATTTAAAATTTTAGTTTCATCGCTTACCAAAACATTTTTTGTATCACATACGAAAACAAATAAATATAATTAAGAAAAACGTACAAGCTCATCTTAAGCATAGATTTTATCGTAACACACGTCAACTTCTACGCTTTATATTAGGAAATTTGAAAATATTTATTACCAAAATGCATAAAAAAATAAAGATAATAATTCATTTTTTTTTTATATAAAAATAACATTTCTTTTTTTATGAATATATAAGTATTCAATAAGTTTTTTTCTATTCAGATATAAATTTACTACAAAATTTTGTACTGGCTTAAATTTTAATTTTAATCTATAATTATTTTATTTTTTTAAAATGCTCATAAAATTATTAGCGTAAAGTTATCATGCAATGTATACATATATATATATATATATATATATATATATATATATATATATATCGTGCTATTATATTATAAGACTAATATAGAAGTACTGTGATGTGATATTTAGAGTAAGAAGCTTATTTGGACTTTTGTAAACACGGGTGCAAATATTAACGAGTTATTTTATTATCAATTTGCAATTGCTATTTTAATCACAACTTTTTTCTTTATAAGGAAAATATTTTAAAATTATATGATTTATCCTTATTTTATCAATCGACGAAGCTCGTGATAATTATTAATCTTATATAGATACTAATTTCTCGGTTTTAAAATTTATAGAAAAAATATTTAAAGGTAGAATTGACAAAAAGTACACGATTAATTACACCCATTTTTACATCGTGAGAGCGAAAGGAAAATAAAATCGTAGTATGAAAATATAATAATCGAGGAATAACTTTTTAAGAAAAAAGCATTTAAAACTTACCCTCCCGCGGTCAGCTCGTTAATTAAGCAGCTGAGCACGAGTTCGGGGAGAAAAGACGTACGACAATGAAAGAAACGGGACATACATAGAGAAAGACATAATGAACAAATAAAATGTGTAATGTTCGCTATACGTAGATTGTTATTGATTTAACTATTATAGTAAATAGTAGATTGAAAATGAAAAAAAAAAAAAAAGTAAATAAAAAGATTAGTCAATGCTAATTAAATGTTGCTAAAGTTATACAAGAATACAAGAATATAACTATTTAAGATTTATCGATAATTTTAAAAGATAACTCTAGTCAAGTTCAATGGCACGATAATCAGAAATTAAAGTAAAATTAGTAATATTTTATACAGTCATCGATAAAATTGTAACATTTTTTTTTGTCATGCAACTTGAATAATATGTCAAAAAAAGTTTACGCTAAATTTAAATAAAAAATTACAAGTATACTACAATAATAAATTAAGAATTATAGTCATATAAAATTATTTTACGATAAGATGTTTATAAATTATCTAAAAATGATTATGAAATTATTTTATTTTTTTAGTTAAAATAATAAGTATTCTAAAATTTGCCAAATTTTGATAACTTTTGTATAAATTTACCTAACGTCGATTAAATATGTTAAAAATTGTCGCTAACTTGACAAAATTATATTTTAAAAAAACTATTATTTTGAAATTTTTTATAAATGTCAGCAACATTCGATTAAAATTGAAAAAATATTCGAAAATGCTTAAAAATTTAACAGAATTAAGCTGAAGTATTAGCAAATGTTTGTAGTGATGGATAAAATTTAAGAAAAATTTTTTAACAATAGACTTAGAAAAATAATAATAAAATAACCAAATGAATAAATAATCAATAAAGTTTATGCGAAAATTTTATTCAAATTTTATTTTCAAGCGTTGTTGCCAAAAAATCATCAAACTATTTCTAATTTTGCTTATTTCTAGAGATGAAAAAATTTTAGTAATAATTTAAAGTTAAGCCACGTCAGCTGAATTACGCAAAGCAAAATAGAAAACTTTCTCTCTTTCTTTTTTTTTTTTTTTTTTCTAAATTTTAACTATATTGTAACTAGCAGAATTTTTACACTCCAAACGTAAAGTAGTTTAAATATTAGAAGTAATTTACGAAAGTAAAATTGTGAAAATACTACATAACAAAGAATTTATTGAAATATATAATAATTATTAAAAATACGTTCAAGAACAATTTCGCAAGTAGGATCAAATTTTTAATTTATTGTACTAACTATAACGGGCATAATGAAACTATTGTTAAATTTTTATTGTTTCCATACACAAATTATAATAGAGTAATCAAATAATCAACAAACGTATATTTTTATTTTTTAAAAAAGTATTTTATTTCTACGTATTGAGATAAATAAAAATTAACGATTGAAAGCAATAAAATTAACATTTAGATAAATTAAGAATAAAATTATTCTATAGCCTAAAAATTGAAATATCAACTAAAAAAATTTAGCAATAAATATTCATACAAACTAATTATTAATAATGGCCATTTAATATTTTATTGCTCCGAAAACGATATTAAAATATAATATCGATAATTGAAATGATAAATGAGAATTTTTGTCGAAAAAAACCCTACTTCTCATATATGTATATAGTATAGCAATACAATGTAAAATCTGATTTAAATTATGAAAGTTTGAATAAAAAAATTAATTTATAACGTATCTGTTTAACGTGTTAAAATTAATTGTGATGTTTCGGTCAATATATCACTTATTCGATATATTTGAATACAATTAAATTAGTATTTTATGATACAGATGCATGAATGTAATAAACGATTAAAAAAATATGAGAATTAAAATAATTGTATTAATGTATTTCGGATACATTGTGTAAAACATAAAATAACTATGCAAATATAACGTAGATTTAGTAACGCACCTTAAACTCGGCATGCTTTTTCCCTTTATGAGATTAGTTGGATGTTCTATATAATCGGGATCCTTCGCATCAAAGATTCTTGAACAGATCGACGGTTGTCTTGTTAAATGATCTTCGCCTGTATCTAAACTTCTGTGGCATTCCTATTATTGACAAATTTTCATGATATAAAAAAAGAATATTTTCTGATTAACTTTCTCAAATAATAGTAGTAAGATTATTTATTGAGATGTATTCGTTATATATTTATATAACTTTTGTGATCGGTCGAAAATAAAATTTATTTATAGAACCGATGATCGAATGAATAATTTAATCTTGATTTTAAAATTTTTTGACAATTCTTAATTTATATATAATTGTACGATTTATTGAAACTCACCTGCTCGAACAATATCTTTGCTGGCTCTTCTTGACCGATTTTTTCTAAAGCTTTTTCAGATTTCGAAAGTAATTTAGTTTCCACAAATGCCTTAAGATCTGCCATTTTCATGCGTTTTTTTGTTTTTTCACTAGCTCTCCTGGTATGACTGATTTCCGGATCGTGAGTTTTGTACGAAACGTCCCCGTAAGATGTTATATCTATATAATAAACAAAAAATATCGTCAATATTTTGTTTAAGTTTATCAAGATTTTCTGACTATTACCTGCTGACAAAATTGAGTCACGAGGATCTTGTAAGTCCGTAATTTCTCTACCGTCTTCTTTCTTTTTACTTTCTGGACTTTGGTAAATTGACACTTCAATCTTTGGAATGGGCAAAGAATTACTTCGGCGTCGAGGCATTTGTTGTACAGAGCCTTCTTCATTTATTCTTCTTAAGCTAATGCACATTGCACAAATAAAAGTGTAATTATTAAACTGTAATGATTATTCAAAAGAGGGAAAGCCGGCCGAAAGTTACGCGATAAAGCATTCATGAGATATTTTTCTCGCGAAAGTTTTAAATCTTATTTTAATACAGATATTTCATAAATAGTCAGTCGAAATTTAACAAGTACATCATTTAAATGCACTTTTATTCAAAACTATATTTATTTAAATTTATAAACTCAATCGATTTAACGACACGCTGACTCATTGAATAACGGCATTTTAAGGATTTGATGTTAATCAAGGTGATAAAGCTTTCTTAGTTTATGCGTATTTTAGATATAATTAAATTAGATTTTCTAATTGGCTACTTCGCTATAATTATATGTATGTTGAATAAATAAATGGAATATATATATATAGAAACATACAGTATTCTTTAATTTTATTTTTTTTTTAATCAAAACGTTGCTTCATTAGTATTATAATTTACTTACCGATTATATAAAAATTGTAAAGCCCAAAAGATACCTTCCTCTTGCCATTGAGAAATGAAAAGGCATCTTATAACTGCGACATCCAAAAACGTTGCCGCGCGTACATCCATATCAATCGCGGAAACACGCGATTGTGATTCACCGGATAAATGGGCAGATTTTTGTCCTCCTGATTTTGACTTATTACTATCCGTTCCAGATTCTTTTTCATATCTTCCAACTTTTTCATCTTTGTCTTTTGAATAATCACTACTTAATTAAAAACAAAAAAAAAAAAAAAATTAATTTTTTTTATTTTTAACATAATAGATATAATATAATAGATATAATATAATAATGATATTTTTAAAGCTTTTTCAAAATTTTTGTATAATTTTTGTAATAGTTTAATGAAAATCGTTTTTCGAAAAACTATAACATCTGCATATTTAAAGAGTTTTTTCTCACGTAAAATAATAAAACAAAAAAAAAAAAAAAAAAAAAAAAAGGAATACTCGTAATACGATAACGTAGAAATATTACATACTATAATTGTGTTAAAAATTTATTCTATAATAATGAAAGTTTGTGAATGATATAAATATGTTTACAATAAATTAATCATAATAAATCAGTAATTTCTTCACTCTACCTCGCTTTTTCACCGACTGGTTTTTCATCAAATTGTTTACATGTATCTAATTCCGAAACCGCAGTTATTTGTTCTATAGTTAAAGTTGGTTTTGATGAACAGGTTGTTCGACCCATTGCTACGTGAAAAATGCTCGCTTCACCCTAAATTAAAATAATATTTTTATATATAAATATTTAAGAAATATTATACCGCAAAACATCCTACACGATAACTTACGGCGAATATAGTTGAAACTTCTTTCACGCCGTCTAGCATTCTTTCCGATTCACTTAATGATGGTAGAGTAAATATAACCTGAGATGGAATATAATATTATATTAAATGACTTGAAATAAATAATGTTAATGGTTATTTTAGTTTCTTAAAAGAAACGGCATATACATAATTTGTAATTTATAATAACTTACCACGTGCTCATCTTCTGTACTAGAACTTTCTTCTGGAATTGTTTCGGGAAATGATTTATCTTTTGGTGATGATACCCAAGAAGTCTGAAGAAAAAAAAATATATTATAAATACTTATACGTGGAAAATAAATATTATGAATAAAACGGACAGATTTCAATAAAAGCTTACATCATCATCTAAACCGCGAGCTGCAGATGAAACACCTTGATCGGAAAATGCCATGCTAGCGCTTTGACTTGGAGGACTTTCATTAGCTGAAAGAGGATTTGTATTTTATTTATTAAAAAATTATGTCGAATAATTGTTAAATTTAAAAGTAGATTTTTTCAAAATAAAGGTAACGAATCGAATGTGGCAATGAAAAGTCTTAGATAATTTCGTTCTTCATGTACAATACCCGCAACAGTTGCTTAAGTTAGAAATAGAATTGCATTGCAGATCTTCTTTTTTTTCTGAACATGTGATTTTTAAATTATAAAATGATAAATCTAATTCTATAAATCTTTATAATATTGTACAATTGACGAAAAAAATGAAAAATTATTTCAAATAAAAAGCAAAGCAAGTTACTAATTTTAATCTTAAACAATGTTTCCTTATATTACCAAATAATATTAAAGTTGATTAAATTGATTATTGCTTACTTACCACCAACGAAAACATCATCAGAAATATTCTGAGGTCTCATTGTTTTAGTCATTGTTTTCCACAAAGCTCGTGGCTTTGGACGACAATGAGCAGTAAAACATGGAGTTTCGGGATGTCGATATTCGTACAGAGGATACCATATTTTTTGACCATTTTCTAACCGGAGATTCCCTTTAAAATCAATATCTTTCAAATGATTGCACAAGGGTACGAAAAGATATACGAACAACTGTAACATAGTAAAATTTTATTTACGATTGCTTTATAGTTTATGAATAAATTGTAAAATTTACTATTTACGGTGGATATACTTACAGTCATTGTTGGTATTGAAAACAAATAATAAAAAGGATTATTGAGTTCACCATCTTGCTCTATGCATTCTTCGGAAGCATCAAGAATTATCCAATGAAGTATGTACAAAAGTGTCGTTTCTAGGGGGCCAAGGTTTTGAAAATCTTTTCTATTGTAAAATAAGAACGTTAGTTTTCGATATGTATATAATATTTAACAAAGATAATAGAGTAAAATATAAGAACTTTATATATGATGTAAACATTACATTAAAATCTTTTATTTGTTTATTATTTTACAAAAACTTAAGGCATTAAATTTTAATTTAAAATATATTTGCAATGCTATACTACGTACATACAACAGAGACATGCGTGATCACTCGAACACCACGCAGAGTCGTGCCGAATATTTTGCTTTTCATCTCGCGAATGAATTCAAGCTCATTCAGGACGCTGTCAGTTTCAATTTATTAATTTTTTTTTAATTTATTAGTCGTATATCTTCTAGCCTAGTGTTTATCAACATTCCGGTTTTATCGTCACGAAAAAGCATCAAGTAATTCCGATGATACGGAAATATCGAGTAGGCTTTAAACGATAATTGTTCGAATGCATTTGAAATCGCCTTTCATATTTTCTTATCTCACTAGTTGATTTCTTCGTTCTATTCAGAGATAGTGTCTGAAAACTAATACGTTTTCAATCATAGAAAATGGGTAGGGTTGTGCTACTCCACTAAACGGGCTTTCAAGCGGATTTACTTATTTTGATGGAACGACGGCCATTTGGCCCGTTACTTCTGTTTCGTAAACCCGCTGTAGTTATTAGAACCGAGTTATTACGAGGATCGCGGCTTCTTCTTACACACTGAATCCAGAGGTATTATTCCAGGGTTAAGATACGCAAACGAAAAGGGGAAGAAAGATCGCGAGTTAGTCGGAGCGTCCGTAAGGTCCTCTCGTGGTAAAGAAGACTTTCTTTCACGGATTAACTCTGTTAAAATAAAAAAGAAAAAGCTCTGTCTCGCGGGCTCGTTTTATATCCAAAAATAAATCATGAAAGCGATTCACATGTTTTAACATCATTCGACAAAATTCGAGGTTCGCCAGACATCATTACAGCAATTACTTGATACTTTAGTGAGTAAATTAGTACGTAGGTTTTCTTTAAAGTTACTTATGTAAATTTCTTTCAATAGATAAAATAAATTTAGGACGATACTTTTTTACCTTGTGTAATATTTGATATCATTTTCAAAATATCTTTAACAGTTATAAAGTGAAAATTCTGGCTTTTGAATATTATATTTTCGATAAAAAAAAATTTTTTTTTATATAAAAAATTTTTCAACTTTAAACTGAATAATTTTTAAAGTTAAAATAATAGCAGCGTTTTTTTTATTTTTTTTTTTAAACTCACTTGTTGTTTAGAAGATTAGCAGCGGCGTGCAAAACGTAAGGAAAAGCTGCTTGAATCAAACGCCATCGTGGCACTGTGCCCAAAATTGTTCTCAAAGAAGGTGTCAGCTCATTGTGAATATTTTGGACAAGGACTCTTTCCATAGACTGTTAAATAAAAATATAATAATTTTATCATACATGTATATATACATGTATATTGTATCTAAAAAAGTGATAAAATGAATATTATTTATTATAATGAGTTGAGCTGATTCAAAATGAATTAATTTTCTTAAAAATATTTCTACTGAAATGATTTTTTTTAATTAAATAGTACTTAAATGATAAGCAATAGTAGTGTAAGTACTTACTTATTTATAATAAAACAATCGAAAAAAAAAAAAAAAAAAAAAAAATGAAATGACGATTAAAAATTACAGTAATCTTGTGATATTGCAGATTATATTGCCAAGGTGAAAGAAAGAAGAGAAGCAATATAAAGAAAAATAAGAATAGAATATTTGATAAGAAAAAGATGAAAATGTAGTAAGAAGTGTAGAAAAAATAAGGATTATATAATAAAACTTATCATTAAATGCAATTTTGACTTACCGTACAAGCTTCTTTCATTTCCTAAATTTCAGCATGCGAATAAATAATAATTAATTATTACTCAACATAGAAACACGAATATTACCGTGTAATTTTATTTTAAGAATTAATATTTGAAAATAGAAACGATTTTTTTTTTTCTATAAAACTATGTAAATTTTTTATTTTTATCAAAAAGTAATACAGTGTGATTTTTTTTTTTTTTTTTATTTAACATAAGCTCTCAATTAGTTCCTACTTTGTATTTTTTTAGTGACGATATAATAATTGGTAATGTATCTCTTCTAGACAAGTTTTAAAACTCACATGATGTCCAGGTGCATGTTGACAAAACTGCGGTGATCAGCAACAAAAGAAATTAATAAAATGTTATTACGATGCCCTATTCATTTTTTTTTCATAAACTATAATATAATATTTAATAGAAAAAATTAAGAAATTCTTAAAAATCATACCACACACGAAGCTTCATGAACTCTGCCAAGCTTTGCTCGGATGAACGGCCTAAAACACAATTTTGTAATAAAATTACGTTAAATCTTTAAATTGGTAAATTGGTGCAATCTATCTTTACAAGATTTTTTTTTTTAAAATTCCTTTATTTTGACAAATTGATTAAATTTTTCAATAATAATTATTTAATGATCACATTTGTTTATAAGCAGTGGTGTATATTTTAAAACAATTACACTATATTACATTTAGTTATTTTTCAATCGAATAGAAACTAAAAAACGATAAACTTTTTTTTTCTTACAATAAGTGCAAGTTAAAGATTAGCTAATCATAAATTTTATTCGAAATTAAATTTATAAAAACATTATGAAAACTTACTTGAGTTGACGCCATAAATATAACTGTACGGGAATAGGCAATTGAGGTTCGCACATGGTGTTGTCGGCTGATCAAAATAAATATACCAAGTTAAACGTACACCGATACAAATAAAATTTTATAATTTTTTACTCAACGAAAGTAGTTTCATTTTTTTAAAGGTCTTCACCTTTAATATTTTTTCATAATTGTTTTCCCTAATTTGAGTCTCGGAAAAATAGCACCCCTCAAACAAAACAACTAATAATTATTATTAATGCTAAAATTAAAAACAAAAATCGTAATAATTTAAATTATCACACTTTACTTACTGTATAAATCTAGTTACGCTTATTGCAATGACAATCGACATTGGATATAAGTAATTGAAGAAAGTGTTGGTTTGTTGCGCAACAATTTTGAGAATGCTGAAAATCCATTTTTGTTCGTAAAATTGATAACTTTTTCAAACCAAAACTGAGATAAAAAATTAAATTGATAATTAAGTAACTTTTTAATATGCGTCTTTGTTTAGAAATTTTAGGTCACATCATTCACAAAATCTTTTAATCGTTTACAATTATTTATTACGTTTATATAACCACTTTGCGTTAATTAATAAGTACTAGTCGTTGATTCCCGTAAAGTTTAAAAATTTGTATAATGAACAAAAGCATAGACGTTGACCGACTTAATTGTTTTTCCAATTAAAAAAAAAAAATTTAAAAGTCGTATAAAACAAAAATGTCGGAATTCACACAATCAAACAAGATACATTTCTACTGTTTATGTAGAATTTTCAAACAAATTAATGCAATAGGAGAAAGAGAGGAAGAGAGAGAAAGAGAGAGAGGGAGAGAAAAAAATTAAAAAAAAAAAGTTAACCAGGCATTGGACTGTTCCAACGTAAAAGGGTGTGCACCATGAACGGAGAATGGTGACAAATTGACGACTGGCCTCACGAGAGAGAAGAGACGACACGAAGAGAAATAAGGACGGAGAACGCGAAGATGCGTACGCGTGCGCGTGACAACGGACGAGGCAGTGCGCCGTCGTTGATCGATCTGAAAGTACGAATTTACGGATGCTGGGAGGGACCGACTCGGCTTGAAACTCGGGCTGGATTTTGAAAAAGTTTTCTTTTTCATTTTTTTTTTTTTTTTTTTTTTCCATTTTTATTTTTTATGGAATGGAGTTATTGTTTAGAAAAAATTTGATATTCGATATAAAGTTATTGAAATTCATCTCGAGATTTAATAGTAAACTAGAATGAGAAGTAATTGCGTCATGAATTAATATAACCGACGCTTTTTTTGTATTCAATGCAATTATTTAATAATGATCTTTTTTGATTTTTTAAAGAATTGAAAAAATTGAATTCATTATTCATTAACATCTGTTTATCTACCAATTTAGAAAATAAAAGAAAAAAAATGCGGATGATAATATAATTTTATAAATATTAAGAAAAGAAAAATTATTAAAAATTTTGTAAACGATAAAATATTCTTTAAATTTAGATTAATTAAATTTTTAAACATGTTTTTATTAAAAAAAATAGCTTATAATTTTTTTACACCTTGTAACGTTACTTTTAAATACCGTATTTTGAACTTTGTCGGTACAGATCCTTCCGTTATTACCTGATGACATTTTTTTTCCTTTCCTTTAAAAAGCAATAAAATTTTTATGTAACTAAAATATAATTTTTTTATAATAAAAAAAATAAAGTCGCACGTTTTGATAAGAGAATTCGCCATTCCGTGAAAAAATTTATATTACATGCTTTTAAGAATAGAAATATGTGTTACGTGACGAAATTTTAATAATTAAATTGAATAATTAAATTAAATAATAATAATTAAATTAAGAATTTATAAAAAATTAAATCAAAATTAAACGGTTCAATGTACCACTGCAACACATAAATGTGTACGTTTAATGTGTGAAAATGCTGAGCGCGCAGTTCGACGAACTCTGTACAACAGAATGTTAGAATAAAGGTGGGTGATACTTGCACTCACGCTGCAAATTGACTCCTGTGGAAAAAACCCAGGAGACATGGAAAATAAACGTATTCTTACCGTCAGATATTTTTCCACACACCTTTAGAGAGTTGTGTTGCTCAACTCGCCTCGGCGCACACATTTAAACAAATAAAATGTCTAAGGTTGCATTTTAGTCGGGAGGCGCGGGGGAGGCTCGGGAGTCCACCGAGGCTCGCGCTGATGCCAAATAAGCAAAAATCCCCACGATGCCTCCACCTCAAGGTCTTTAAATATGAGTACCAACGGGCCGCGGGGGAGAGACGGTTAAAAAGAACAGTACTATCTAAACTCCGCCGTAACGTCGTTTAAATTTTTTGAGTCTTAATATGTACATTGAACAATATTCCATTTTAATAACTTTGTCTAAGTTCTATCTCGGTTTCGGCCGCGTGTTGCGTGTATTCGTGTACTGCCAGAAAAGTGACGTTCACTAACTGTGTCAGTGTGTTAGTATAAATTCTTAAATAAAGAATAATAATCGAGGCGAACTGTTTGTGGTAATTACTTTGAACCTCAATTCCTCATCCCACGGGCACCTTCGGATTTCCAGGACACGATAAGTTTCAGGTAAGATTTTACTCATAATTAATATGAATGTTAACTTGATTAATTTCGCTTTTCTTCTCTGCGCCTGATCCTCACTAAAGAATGGGGTAGAGGCTGTCATAGTTGTAATCCGCGGCAACCTGGGTCCCTTCGGTTCGCGATGCGCGGGAGGGCCCGTACGGGACGGGTTGGCGGGTCCCGCATTAAAATAAATATTAAAATTCCGTAACGTACGCGTAGCCCCGCACGTAACAATATGCAAATAATTTATTTTTTGATGTCAATAAGATAACTTAATAAGCCATATTATTTTTTTTTAACAAAAGAAACAATGCATAAATATTATTATGATTCAATCAAATAACATAATAATTAAATTATAATATTTAAATTTTAAGCATAACTTAATTATCTAAGGTGTGACGTAACGAAACTGATATAATATTTTAATTATTCTAAAATTATTTTATTTTAATTTTAATTATTTTTAATTTATTTCAATTATTTTTTTTATTTATCTTTATTTGTTGTTTATCTTTAGCGCCTAAGCACAGAAGCTTATAAGCGCGAGATGGCTGTGTTACGTGACGAAATTTTAATAATTAAATTAAATTAAAAACTTATAAAAAATTAATTAAATTAAAATTAAACAGTTCAATGTACTACTGCAACACATAAATGTATACGTTTAATGTGTGAAAATGCTGAGCGCGCAGTTCGACGAACTCTGTACAACAGAATGTTAGAATAAAGGTGGGTGATACTTGCACTCACGCTGCAAATTGACTCCTGTGGAAAAAAACCCAGGAGACATGGAAAATAAACTTATTCTTATAGTTAAATATTTTTCCCACACACCTATAGAGGGTTGTGTTGCTCGACTCCCCTCGGCACACACATTTGAACAAATAAAATATCAAAAGTTGCATTTTAGTTGGGTGGCGCGGGGAAGGCTCGGGAGTCCACTGAGGCTCGCGCCGATGCTAAATAAGCAAAAATCCCCACGATGCCTCCACTTCAAGGTCTTTAAATATGAGTACCAATGGGCCGCGAGGGGGACAGTAGTGACCAAGGAATAGGAGTACTGTAATTTCCGTAGTACGGTGAATACCTCGTCTTGATTTTGAATTAGTTAAATCGTTTTAATATCATAGTACTTAAAGCCAGTTATTAGTTTAAACCATTTATTATTTGATCGGTTCTATCTTTTTCTATTGTTCGGTCTATCATCCCGGTTGCTGCCGTGTACCGTGGTGTGTAGCGTGACTGTTGGATATTAAAGCTAGTGAATTAAAATAAAGGAATTAAGGAGATAAAAAGAAAAGCAGTGTTAAAATTCATTTCTTGAACCCTTACCCCATTTCAAGACAACAGGCAGAGGTCAGGGTCTCCATCTTCTAAAGGTAAGTTTCAACTTTTTTTTCTTAAAATGTCTGATTAATTACCTATCTATAGGGCAGAGGTCGTCATATACATAATCCGCGACAACATGGGTCCCTTCGGTTCGCGATGCGTGGGCGGGCCCGTACGGGACGCGTTGGCGGGTCCCGCAATAAAATAAATATTAAAATTTCGTGTTGTGCGTGTAGCCCCGCACGTAACAGGCTGAGGTTTGGATTACGAGATTTTGTAAGGAGTGAGTGTGCGTTTCAGGATTAAGCAGATGCAGCAGGCTCTATTTCAAAAACGGAACCAGCCTCGAGCCCTGCTCTGGAGAAGGTTCTGTTAAAGGGTGTGTTACAGGGGGAGGAACGATCGGCCGCTTTTTGGCCAAAAATTTCTTCGGAGGAAAAAAAGAATAATTGGAAGATAAAAAAAGAAATGAGAAAGAATAAATACAAATAAACTTACTTTATTTAGTAAAAGCGTAGCGGCAGGCGATTCTTCTCTCTCTCTCTCTCTCTCTCTCTCTCTCTCTCTCTCTCTCTCTCTAAGGTTTCAGCTGGTATCTGGCGGTTGGAGTACGAAATTGTATAAACGGCAGCGACTTGGACTCGACCCCGACTCCGAGTCTAAGAACGTCGGAGAATCCGCGGGAGTAATTATTTCTTCACATGTACGATGTTGGGCAAGTAATAAAAAACCCCCACATTGGATCTACGAGAGAGGCTTGTGCAGGTAGACAATCGAGCCGTGGTCTAATAATGTTTTTGTTTGGTAACGCAATCTAAATCCATTATACTGTTTGCTGTTTTTTTTTTTTTTTTTTTTTTGTTTTTAATAAGTTGACTGCTTAGGATCGATAATATATCGTCGGTTGTGCGGTGCGGAGTAAGCGCACAGATTAGTGGAAAGTTTAGGTAATATAAGTGTAAGATTTTGATACAACTAGGAATGTCCTATTCCCAATAGGGATATATGTCCGATTGGTAAGCAAGTCTTTTGATCTCAGGATAGATCATTTAACGTCGCGGTAAACGAGGGGAGGACTATTTTCGGTTCGTTAATCGAGCGGGCCCGTACGGGACGCGTCGGGTCATCGCGAAAATTAAAATGAAAAAAAAAAAAATAAATAAATAAAATAAAATTTCATATGTGCGTGTTGCCCCTCACGTAATATAAAGAAAAGCAAAATATATATAAATGTATATATGTAATATACCGAAGCCACGTACAGGTAACAATTAATATCTCTGTGGGTGTTACATTGTGTGAATGTACTGATTAAATAAATAAATAAATATTTAGACATACGAGTAAACTAAATAATAATTATATCTATAGTTAGTATATGATTCATTATAATTTTTGTCGTAATGTATCCTCTCAACCTCTTTAAAACACAATAAAAACCTCACCACTTAACCAGAAGAACTATGCCAAGAAAAAGTGCAACGTCTGCATTAAAATAAAACCGAGCGTGTCAAACGTATATGTTACAACCGATTATACTACGTTCGATTTTGGATCAATAAACGAATACAAAAAGCATAACATTAATTTTACAGTTAATAAAAGTCGGATAATTATTAGGAAATTGACAAAAACAATTATTAGGAAGCAAGAGAAAGTATTATTAAAATAGACATTACTGAGAAAGGTGATCAAAGAGGCACTGGTCAACGATTTCGCACTACAAGAAGAAATAGAGTAATATAACTATATTATTGCTAAAAGAATAAAAGAGAGACAAAGAAAACAGTTATATCCACTTAATACATTTTTTCATAAATTTATCATTTACAATTTATTTCCTTTTTGTTACAGCCAGTTCTAACAAGAAACTTGATTTAAGTGGAGAGGGCAAACGGGCGTCAGGAGGAAGAATATGTTTCGGGGAGCTAAGAGAATAAACCGACTATTTCTCTCTCGCCTATTTGTTCAAGCAAGGGTTTAGGGTTTAGGCGGTGGACCAATAATTCCTGGTACATGGCTTACTATGAGTTCGTCCCGAATTAGTGTCTATCAAACCACGAATTTCATCGAATGACGTTAGAACTCGTGACAGATTTAGTCAACGAAACAGATTAAGTCCACGAAAGAAAGTCTTCTTAGTCATGACAACGAAAGGACCCTACGGATGCATCGAGAACTCGCGATCTCTCTCTCTCTCTCTCTCTCAATTATCCTTTGTGTGGCCTAGCCCTATACTAATATCTTCGTGATCTATGTGTCAGGAGAACCCATAACTCTCGCAGCAGTTTCTATATCTAGAATGGTTCTACGCGTCAAGGAATATGGCTACGAACTTAAACCGACGCAATCATTTTGGTGTCCAGGTCATGTTTCCAAATAACCTCGCTCGTGTTTATTTTTCTCCAAGGACTTCTAAGGTAAGTGCCACGAATTTTTATATCATTTATTATTATTTATACCATTTTATACCATTTATTGTTATCCTCCGCAAAATTTATCGCGTCCAAAAGATATTTCACAATTGTGAAACTTTTTAGTAATTATTTATTTATTTATTTTTTTTTTCATTTAATTTATTTGAATAGACAAGAGAAAGAGGGAGACAGTTTCATTCTAAATAGAACAACTTTAATGAATATCTCAAGAAAATTTTTAATATAGAAAAATAATCGAAACCAAATACAAGGAGACATTTTGTTACGATTCACGAAAGTTGTATTTTCTTTGATCGTCGGGCGAGACTCAACAAATTACAGGGAATGACGGTGACACTGGACAAGCGAAAATCACTCATTGAAGATTCGCGAGCGAGTCTTTTGCAGAAAGAAGTGCGGGCCCGTCGACAGTCTTTTTCCGTTTTTCGTCTGCTTATAAACTAATAATAATTATTCTTTAGTATTGGATATTAATAATTCTTTACATGATTTAACGTAAGTTGAAAATTGTTTAAATTAATTAGTGAATCTCATAGTGTAATCTCAAGTCTCGATCGCTATATAAAGGAACTTATTAGGTTAAAATTTAATCCATTTTTAAAACCTTGCTTTACAACCTAAATTACAACTCCTTAGACACGGAGACCAGATCAATTAGTAGGCTTAATGAATCAATCAGCTAATCAAGGTACGATTTAAACTATTAGTACTAACGTCATATTGCATTTATAAATTGGTGCCCCAATAGGACAGAGGCGTTCTTTCTCATTGGTTGATAATACACTTTAATAAAATACCTAGATTTTGTTTGATTAAACAGTGAAAATTAATAGAGCGATATTTAAAGCGCAGATCGTTTTGGTTCGCGATACGCGAACGGTCCCATACGGGACGTGTTTGTGGATTCCGATATAAAATAAATATTAAAATTTCAATGTGTCCGTGTTCCCCCGCACGTAACAAATAAATGGAAACATAATAAAAATTGTTATAAATTTGATAAACTTCGAACAACTTTAATAAATAATAATTCCAGTCTATCGTCTGCAAACATGAAATCACCAAAAGCACATTATCTTCCGCGAAGCAATTAACTATTGTTAACGTTGACTATATTTTTATAAATCGTAATAGGCTATCGAATTTCTAAGATTATTTCCTCTTCTTTTTCTTTTACGGAATGCATGTTTTGCAGGTGTAGATTGAATTAAGTCAGAAATTATCAACAATTTAATGTAAATTATTATATTATGAATACTGACATTATAACTGTTATATATTTTAATAATAAAATTTAACATTTTTAGTAAACATCTCATGCCATGCCGAAGCTTTTAACTACAACCTGAACGTTTTTTCTCGATGTTTTTATCTTATTTTTTATTTAAAGTGAATTAAAAATTTTTTTTTGACTTAATGATTAATATTTCTTTTTTTTTTCTTTCAAAATTAAATATAATCTTATTACTTTAAACAAATAATAACAAATTTTCCTCGTAGTGCGATGAATCATCGACGTTACAATCACTTTTCTCCGGTTTAAGATTGTAGTAACTTTATTTACACCACTTGGCTCATGGGATTATTTTCTTTTTCTTATTTTTCTTACATTATTCTAGAAGACATGCATACCACCTTCGTTTATAGAAGGTGCCTCATTTGCTGGGAGAGAAAACCTCGTTTAAGAGGCCCCCAAACACGTTTACCACATTCACTCTACCTCCGTTTATAGAAGGTGTCTCATTTGCTGGGAGAAATAACCCCATTTAAGGGGCCCCCTATCATTCACGCTTCACATATACCGATTCGTTCGCACCTAGAATTACGTAAGCGATCAGGTGAAGTGAAAATCTTCCCAAAATTGCCAAAAATTTTTCACAATTCATATTAATATTGTGATATTTTAATCACTATTGGTAGATTGTCAAAAGTGATTATTAGCCTAATGATACATATGCGTATTAAAAAGTCTTTATTTTTTAATAAATATCGATGTATGAAAATTGTGAAAGAGTTCAAAATCAAGTTAAATCTTGCTATCTTCTGAAAACTTTTGATTCTGTATTAGTAATTAATTATTGCAAGTAAGTTTTCGATAGCAAATATCGGTATGGCATGACATTTACGAATCAATAATACTTTGTTTTTACAAAAAAAAATTTGAGCATTTTATTCATATACGTTATGAGCGTAAGCATACATGAATAGAATAACTCACTATATAATATCTGTATCCATATATATTTATATATATATATATATATATATATAACTATTTA
Source organism: Chalcis sispes (assembly GCA_949987625.1). NCBI lineage: Eukaryota > Metazoa > Arthropoda > Insecta > Hymenoptera > Chalcididae > Chalcis > Chalcis sispes. The sequence goes on along the minus strand of OX465096.1, from coordinate 66,195,442 downwards.
TGTACATGATTTATTTGATGAATTGATTTATTTAAACTAATTATTATAATTTGTAAAAAAAAAAGAAAGAAATTATTATTAAAGTACTAGTATTAAAAAAAACTTAATAACCTATCACAAATCGAAAAAATTTAGTCAACATTTAAATTTGATTTTTTTCTTTGCGAATTTTAAACTCTATAGAAATAAAGAAAATTAACTGAACCTAGAAAAACCATTTCCTAGATCAAACAAAAGCTACATCTATGGTATTTTATATTCAAAGAATTTTTATTCACAAGAAAAAAGTATCCCATCAGCTCTTGCTGATTTGATAATTTCTGTTTATTTTATTTTTAGGCTTAGACTTTCGTTCGGTAGCCTGGAATGGAATAAATGGAAATTGATGTTTTTAATAAATTTAATTTCATAAGCAATGTTTTATCTTAATGTAATAATAGTCGCTTTAAAGGTGATTCACGCGATTAATCATGAAATTTTATACAATCTTATATCTCAGATGCATTAAAATATGTAATAATTTTATATAATATTTAATTAAATATTTAATAAAAGACTAATTACGAATATTTACAACCAATCGTAAATATTTGCCATTGTTTAAATATACAAAAAAATTCATTTATATAAAATAAAAATAAAAAAATTAAAAAATAAAAAAAAGGTTGAGTGTTTTAAAAATGATTGTTAATTTTTTTTTTTTTTTTTTTTTGAAAAATGAAATTTATAATTTTTCTTTAAATTTCGTATGTTGGCCGTGAATCAATGCTGTGGATTTTAATGTATTTAAAATATTCTTTTTCAGTAGATAAAGACTTTGCTTAACGACTGGTGCTTTTTATAATACTTTTTTTTCCGTCCCCTTTTTACGATTGTCGGTTAGCCACGGAATCAATAGGGAATCTAATTCTAATAATAATTACTTAAAGGAAAAAATCTATTACTTGACAGAAGGTAAATAAACACCTTCAATTTAAAGATTTTAAAATCAAAGTTAATTCATAATTGTGTATTGAAATAAATTTATAAATGCTAAATGGTTAAACACTATTACCTAATTTTGTAAAGTTTTATAACATAAAACAAATCTTAACATAACACAAATTTAGGACTGTTACGTGACAAAATTTTAATAATTAAATTAAATTAAAAACTTATAAAAATTAATTAAATTATAACTATATAAAAAATTGCTATAAAAAATTAACTAAATTAAAATTAGAATTAAGCAGTTCAATGTACTACTACTGCAACACATAAATGTATACGTTTAATGTGTGAAAATGCTGAGCGCGCAGTCCGACGAACTCTGTACAACAGAGTGTTACAAAAAAGGTGTGGAAAAAACCCAGGAGACATGGAGAATAAACGTATTCTTATAGTTAAATATTTTTCCCACTCACCTATAGAGAGTTGTGTTGCTCAACTCGCCTCGGCACACACATTTGAACAAATAAAATATCTAAGGTTGCATTTTAGTTGGGAGGCGCAGGGGAGGCTCGGGAGTTCACCGAAGGCTCGCATCGATGCAAAATAAGCAAAAATCCCCACGATGCCTCCACCTCAAGGTTTTTAAATATGAGTACCAACGGGCCGCGAGTAGTGGACGGTTGAAAAAGAACAGCAGTAATCTAAACTCCGCCGTCTCGTCGTTTAATTTTTCTTTAAGTCTCCATATTTTAAAATATTTTGAACAATTCCATTTCAATAACTTTTTCTAGTTTCATCCCGGTTTCGGCCGCGTGTTGCGTGTGTTAGTGTATGCTGGAAAAGTGACGTTCAATAACTCCGTCAGTGTGCTTGTATAAATTATTAAATAAAGAAACTATAATTGAGAAGAACTGGTTGTGTTAAGTATTTTAAACCTCAATTCCTCATCGCACGGGTATCTTTGGAATTCCAGGACGTGCTAAAGGTTCAGGTAGAATTTTACTTATAATCGTTATTAATGTTAAGTTAATTAATTTCGCTTTTCTTCTCTGCGCCTGATCCTCACTAAAGAATGGGGTAGAGGCAGTCATATTTATAATCCGCGGTAGCATGGGTCCCTTCGGTTCGCGATACGCGGGAGGGCCCGTACGGGATGAGTTGGCGGATCCCGCATTAAAATAAATATTAAAATTTCGTGTTGTGCGTGTAGCCCCGCACGTAAAAAGGACTAAGCATATCATAGTTGTTACGTGCGAAGGAACAAGTTTTAGTCTTTGTAGACTCCCGAGCCTTCCCCGCGCTTCCCGACCAAAATGCAACTTTAGTTCATTTTATTCATAATATATTTCATTTATTTTTCTAAGTGTTTGTGTGTGTGTGCTGAGAAGAGTTGGATTACTCGGCTCTCTATACGTGTGTTGAAAGAATGTTATTTATTCTCCATGTCTCCTGGATTTTTCCACAAGAGTCAGCTTGCAGTGTTACTGCAAGCTTTACACATTTTTTTAGAAGAACCAACACACTCACACATTCGTTGAACATTTATGCGTTGCATTTAGTCTATTAAGTTTAATATTTTAATTTTAATTTTAATTTTGATTTTTAATGTATTTGTTTTATTAATTTTACATATTTATTAATTTGATTTTTTTTTATAAATATAATTTTAATTATTTTTTATTAACATTACTTTAATTGTTACGTCATGTAACAATAGTTCTTTATCACATATACATATCAAGATATAAAGACGCGTTTCACGTCACCGCGTGCAAGCCATCTGAATTCACATGGTTGAATAGATTAACTGTGTCCGAGAAAGATAATATCAATACTTTTTATTTGTGTTATGTGATGAAAAAAAAAAAAAAAATAAGGATATCAACATAAATAATAGTCATGGATGAAACCATGATCATCGTCTTTTTATTCTTTAACAGTTTTCGAGTGAGTGAGTGTCAATGATGTGATAAGCGAATGAAATCAGTGTTAGTAAAGGGAAAATCTAAAGTAAAATAAATCGAATGATTAAAAAATCGCGAATAAATAAAGAATTGATAAATGATGAAAAAAAAAAAATTAATAACAAGAATAATAAAATGAAATGAAATATAATGAAGCGAAATAAAACAAAATAAGATATACCATATGTAATAAATGAATGAATAAAAAGATGATATAAAGAAATAAATAATGGATAATATGAATGAATAAAAGAATAAAATAAAGAAAAATAATAAGTGATTAAATAAATAAAAAAAAAAGAATAATAAAATGAAATGAAATATAATGAAGGGAAATAAGCGAAATAAAATATATGCGTAAAATAAAATAAAAAGTGAATAAAATAGTGAAAAATAATAAATATTTAAACGAAAAAAAGTAAAAGAAGAAGAATAATACGACGAATTGAAATTATATAAAAAAAGATAAAATAAAATTGTTACGTGACGTAAAAATTAAAATTAATCAAGAATAAAATTAATTATTAAAATTAAAATTAATTAAATTAAAATCTTAAAATTTAACAGATTCATAGTTATAAAGATATATCGGAAATATTTACAAATTTTATCTTATACCAATGAAAACAAATATACAGTATATAGATGTTAAATGCATACGGTAATGTGTGATGACGCTACGCGCTTTATGCAATAAAACGTCTCTATATGACAATGTATTGGTTCCATTATAAAATGTGTAATGCTTGCAACAATACTGCAATTTAACTCTTATGGGAAAATCCAGGAGACATGGAGAATAAACTTATTCTTATAATTAGAGAATAATATTTTTCCAAAACACGTATAGAGATCCGAGTAACCCAACTCCTATAGGCACACACATTTAGACAAATAATTATACCAAAGTTGCATTTTTGTTGGAAGACGCGGGGAAGACTCGGGAGTCTACAAAGACTTATGCCGATGCTTAACAAGCAAAAATCCCCACGATGCATTCGCGACCGAGTCTTTAAGTATTGGGGAATAGCGGACGCGCGGGGAGAGTTTTTCGGGAGTTCGTCAGTTCATCGATTAAACGAGAGTTTTTTCGTTCGTCCGGCAGCGCGTCATTAGAACGAGAATTTTTTTTTCTGATTTAAGAGTTTTTCAGGGAGAGTTTTTCTTTTCGATTTGGACATCGATCGAGTGATCGGTTTTTTTTTTTTTTTTTTTTATTGTATCAGTATTTTTCGTAGATTTTCGGTGTGTAAAAGGTACGTCGTGCTGTGTGGAAGTGCAGTGAGTTGGAGTATAAAGCGAATAGTATAGATAAATAAATTTTTGAAATAAAGATAAGCTTTACAGAGGAGATTGGTATTTCACGCGGGGATCCAAAGCGGACTTCGAGAGTCCAGGAACAACTACTAGTCGCAGGTAAGAGTTTAATTATGATTCACAATTAATTTGTATTTGTTTGAATTTCCCTTTTTGCCATGTCCGGGTGTTCCCCTATCAGATGAGGCAGAGATGTCTTCGGGTATTCCCGTAAGTCGTGACAATAAGATTAATATAAATATTAATCTTATTAAAATAAATATTAAAATTTCAATGTATGCGTGGTCCCCCGCACGGAACAAGTGGCTTATGTTGATAAGACTGGAGCTGATTGTGTTTCAGAAAATTAAACTTAGCGAAGAGCTATACGAGGGGAACAAGAGAGAGAGAGAGAGAGATAGAGAAAGAGATCGTTCATAGTCAAGTTACTTTGAAGAATGAGTTTGTAACGAACAACGTAGATTTGGCATTTCCTTGTTTACTAGCAGCTATTTAAGCTTGGCCAATAACTGCAAGTAGAGGTACAAATTCTAGACGAGCTCGAAAATAAAATGTGACGAGATATTGCAAATTGTCTGATATAGATGTGCTGAAATGGACGCCGATTTTACCAGAGTATAATGTAGACGTATCGTAGCAACGTCCAGTGGACACTACGGAGCTGCACACATAGCTCGGCTTACATCACACCGCGAACAACGAATTACGCTATGTATCGAAATTGTGGCATCGGTTAAATCGTTGGACATTCGCAGTCCATCGTGCATTGTTTGTCAGAGGTTTTACGTCACCGATCGACCAACGAATTTAAAACTTTCAAATTTCTAGTAATAAAAGTTTTTGAAAGAAATGCAAAATTTATCCATATGATTCGTATGAAATTCATATTAATATTAAACAGAAAATTTCAAGAAACATTGGCTTAAAAATAATATTATAAAAGCTATAATTTATGCATAAATTTTTTATAAATTTAATAATTAAAATAGAATAAACATAAAAGTAAGCAGCATTGTCTTTAAATAATTTTAAACAATAAAATTGACGCTTCGTTCGGCCGATCGTTTATTAGAAAAGGAAAGCAACTGCAGCGCTTGCAAGTCAATGGTTTTAAAAACTGTTTTTGGAACATGCTATTGCTGTAGTATTTATAATCCTAGGAAGAATAAAGCTTTTCCGGCTGGTTGCGTTACTCGTCTCTCTCTCGTGATTCTCAAATATCTTCAACGATTCGGCGCGCCATCTGTGGCGATAAAATGAATAAGCGCGGCTCACTTTACTCGCACTTCTGGTTCCAAGCTGGTTGAGTGAGCATCGGGATACCCATTCGAACTTATAAATAATGGTAAGCGTTGAATTTTTTGAATTTTTATTTCTTTGAAAGTGTATTTTTTTTCTTTTTATCATTTGAGTACCTTAAAAAAAAAAAAAAAAAAAAAATGTTGCATTTTATTTATCAACAGTTTATTTGTAATATTTATAAATGACGAATATTTTATTTTATTTCAGGCTGACCTTTCGCCCAAGGATGTTGAGAGTGAGTACCGACAAGCAATGGATTTTTCTGAAAAATAACACGTTTTTAATGTTGTCGACTGCTTCTAACCTAAACTAATAACAGTGATAGTGACTCATTTACATTATATTTTATAACATTTTCAAGTGCGCGAAAGTTGAAAATGAAGTTGTTAACTGGAAGCTTTTTTTTTTAAAGAAAAAAAAAAAAAAAAAAAAATCAGTTCCTGGTTTTTCATAACAACTTTTGTGTCGAGCAATTCAAAAATCTTATGATATTATGTGTAAAGACTATCTTATAAAATAAATATAAAATAGTATGAAATCTACTGCTTTTAACAACGAAGTATTTTATGACGCTTGTTTAATTTATTCAGTATGTTTGTAAATATTTCCGAATAGAAATTTTTTGTATTATTTTGATAAAAAAAAAAAAAGATATTTCAAGTTGCTTCGTTGTAATATTTGGAGGGCTTAAAATTAAAAATCACTTTTTGATATATTTGATTTTGATAAAAGCTTTAAAAATTTTTTTTTTTTTTTAAAGAAATTATTTCCATGTTGATAAACTTTGGTTATTAAATATATATATATGTATATATATCTTTTTTAAAAGATTTTAAACGTTTCGTCCAATAAAGAGTTTATTAATTATTTCTTTTTTTCGAATAACTTTTTAACAAACATCGATTTAAGTATGAAAGTTCATTGTATTTCATTAATAATCACAACCAATTGACGTCATTGATTTTGATTCAATACATACAATAATCGCGAAATAATTAAAACTTATCACCTTATAAACTTATGTGTGACTATAAAATTCGTGTAACTAGTCACTATTATTATTAAACGAATGTAAAAAGTCAAAAAAAAAAAAAAAAAAAAAAAAATGTCAAAAAAAAAAAACGTTCGATTACGCAATATATATTACATGCGAGTAGTTTCGTTCCGTTACCGTTTCAATTGGGGTATAACGCATTCCGTTGTTAAAAATATCTCAGGCAGTGTTCTTATATGGCTACCTAGGGGTAATCTGACCCAGTGCTTGAATGTTTGTAAATTTAGGTGGGAAAGGATCGCTAAAAATAATACGAAGCACTGGCTAGTTTTTAACTTTCGATCTTTTCTTTTTTTTTTTTTTTTTTTGACTTTTTAAATTTTGAATGTAGTATATAGATTGCTCAAACTGTTGGCGTTAATGACAAATTCGTAAAACTTTTGGATGAAATTTATTTTTCATAAGCAGCAGCTTTCGCTATTTTTCGAAATCATAAATTTTATTAAAATATTTCGCAAGTTTTAATAACTTCTATTATAATTTTAATTAAATATTTACGTGTATGTATTAACTGATGCTAAAGTATTAATCTATTTAGTACTAAAAGATTCGACTTAATTGAAGATAGAAGTATAATTCAAAACGCAGTTATAACATTAGACTTAATTATTATTAATAATTTTTGTTATACGTTTACGATCGCTTGCATTACTTTATAATTTATTATGAGTTGATTATTTTTTATGATGATTTAAACAACTTTATGTATGTGCGTAGATAAAATAATCATACTGACAATTTATTGCACAAATAGTTAATTAAAGATTTAATAAAACTTTTAGAATTTAAATAAAAAACTTTAATGATTAATTATTAAATGTATTTATTATTGAGGAAAATTGTAACGCGAATGAAAAAATAATTAATAATTAATTTAAAAACGAGAATTTGATTATCGAAACAGTGAAGTTAAACTCGAGGGATATTTTAAGACACAAGAAAATATTAAGGTATAACTAAAAACGGAGCGATATCGTTTAACGTCTATTTTGGTGCGGTCTTTAAAGGAACGTTGATAAACTTTTTTATAAATTCTAGATTACAATTTAGCCATTGTGTTACGTGCGGGGGAACACGCACATAATGAAATTTTAATTTTAATTTTAATGCGGGACTCACTAATCCGTCCCGCACGGGCCCGTTCGCGCATCGCGAACCGAAAACGATCTTTAATCCCGACAATCTATCGCCTTGCCGGAACGACGCCTCTGTTCCGTAGGGGCATTGGGAAAATTACTATATGACGTACATTTTAGTAATTTCAATCTTACCTTATTTATAATCGAAAGTTATTGATAGAGCAGATCCCTAGGCTTCTAAATCTTTCAGTCAATCGAATATATGTATGGTTGTATAAATATATTTTTATTAATGATTCCTAGAATGTGCGATGATGACACGGCATTTGGTATAAATTATTCTCTTCTTTTCATAAAAATAAATATGCTTCACACTTTCGCATAACGCGTCACGAATCTCTCACTTTGTAATTATTTTAATTTCACAAAAGAAATAAAACAAACAAAAAAAAAAAAAAAACTGAACCGAACTCCCGAACTACAAAATTCTGAACACACAAACTACCGAACTACCAAACAGCCGAACTCTCGAACTGACGAAAAAGCCCCCGCGGGTCCGCTCTTCCCATATTTAAAGATTGGGTCGAGGATACATCGTGGGAATTTTTGCTTGTTAGGCATTAGCATAAGTCTTTTTAGATTCCTGAATCTTCCCCGTGCCTTTCAACAAAAATGCAGCTTTGGTACATTTATTTCTCTAAGTGTGTGTGTGTGTGTGTGTGTGTGCCGAGAAAGTTGGGTTAATCGGCTCTTTATACGTGTATTGGAAGAATGTTATTCTCCATGTCTCCTGGATGTTTTCTACAGGAATCAATTTGCATTATTGTTGCAAGCATTACACATTTTATATAGGAACCAACACACGTTCATATAGAGACGTTCCATTGAATAGAACGTCATCACACATTACCGTATGCATTTAACATCTATATACTGTATATTTGTTCTTATGGTTTTCATAGGTATAAGATAAAATATGGTTTCTTACATATCTTTTACTAGTTCGATTGATTACCAATTTATTTATAATTATGAATCTATTAATTGGTTGATGAATTTATTTATAATTTAAAGATTTTAATTAACTTTAATTATTATTTATATATAAGATTTACAATACGTAATTTTCCCAATATTTAATCATTTTAATTTTAAGATTTTAATTTTCACGTCACGTAACACATTGCGACGTTGAAATATAAAACGATATATTATTATTGTGTATTTGAAGACGTATACGTAACTTGGAAAAAAAAGTTTGCGCTTTACTTTAAAAATAGCGCGCGGTTGAGCGTGTAAATACTCGCGTTGCAAAACTTCTAAGCTAGCTAATATCGAATCTATTTTTTCTTTTTTTTTTTTTAATACAAGTTGCCAAGATTTTAAATAAAGTTCTGGTGCTACCGGTGGTAATTTATTCGATCAATTAATTTGTTATCCTTGTGCACCGTGTTTATTTAGTTTATTATTTTTCGAAGCGAGGCTTTTAAAAGCATACACCATTTTATAAATTTAACTTTGTTTCTGCTAAAAGAAGCCCACTCTTTTTTTTTTTTTTTTTTTTTTCGAAACTGTATTTTACATCAAATTGATGAATTTAGCTTGAATAGTTCTGAAATTTGTACTGTACAAACTTGATGCAGTTATTTATTTATTTTTATTACTTTTAACATTAATTTTAAAATATTAATTTATATTTAATAGTTTTGAATTTATAATTAATGACGAATAATAAATTTTTAAGCGATAACGATTATACGATTATATAAATTTATAAAACTTATTACGATATATTAAGATTATTATGATTTAGGTTTTTTTTTTACTGGAAAATTATTTGGGACAAAACTTAAATAAAGTTTGAAATTTTTTAACAGTCAGCATTAATAATTATCAATAATTTTTTTTTTTTTGCTTTTATTAATTAAATGAAATATTTAAGTATTTTTTAACATTTTTAACATTTTTTATTTTTGTGCTTGTAAAATTTATTTGCATTAAGGTAATTTTCTAGATTTGAAAACGATATGATCTCACAGATTGATGATTAATTAGGAAAATTTATTACAATTTAAAATAATCGAACATCAGTAAATAATTGATTTATCCGGAGTAAAATATTTCATTGAAGCTTTAAAAATCTAAATATCAATAATTTTCAACAGAGGCGGAATTCGCATTCTCGATCTACGATGCGGACGGCACCAACGTCATCGACTGCATCGACCTCGGTAATGTTCTTAGAGCATTAAACACCAACCCAACAAACGTCACCATTGAAAAGCTTGGTGGAACGAAAAAGAGGGGAGAAAAAACGATGACGCTGGAAGAATTCTTACCGATTTTCAGTCAAGTCAAGAAAGACAAAGAACAGGGCTGTTACGAGGACTTTGTCGAGTGTCTCAAACTGTACGACAAAGCTGAAAATGGAACAATGCTTGGAGCTGAATTATCTCACACTCTGTTGACATTAGGTAATATTATCGAACGTCGTTGATTTTAAACGAAATCCAAGCTAAACTATAGGAATATTAGTGTTAAGCGAATTAAATATTTGCAAATTGCAGAATTAACTCTCAGTTCTTAAGATATTTCTTATGAAATTTTGATAGTATAAAAAACAAATATCTACTTAAACGTATTATCGAATCATTTTTTATTCATATCGACTTTAGTTTTCACTGAAAACAAGCAAAACAATTTTAAAATCATAACCGATCTAATTATTCGTCCTTTTTAATGCGTAGGTGAACGTATGTCTGACATGGAAGTTGAATCGGTTCTCAGAGACTGCATGGACCCAGAAGACGACGATGGATTTATCCCCTATGTTCGTAAGTATCGTTTGAATAAATTCCACATTTGAGGAATAGTAATAGTTATTATTTATTTTTTTTTTTTTTTTTAATCGTTTATTCCATTACTAAATTTTTCATCCACTGCGAGTTTAAATAAAAATATTTTAAGCAAAAGATAAATATTAAAATAATTATTCAAATTAATTAAAAAGATTTTAAATTTAAAATAAATATTAACGTATACCTTAAGCATTTGGTTGATAACGATATGACAATTTTATTTTTAAGACATTGACAATTTTTCATGTAAAATGTATATTTATATAAATTTATAAAAAGTAATGTAAAAAGCAAATTCTCAATATGTTGCTAATTATTATTAAAACTTGAATAATTGTACGAACAATTTTGAAAAATCAGATTTTATAAAAATAGAATAAAATGGCGAGAACTTATTCACACTCCCAATAATAAATAATGATTAAAATACATTTAATAGATATTTTAAAAAATTATTTCAAATATTTTTATATTGATAAATCTTAAAAGTAAAAAAATAAAATAAATAATTGTTTAAAGATGAATTATAATATTTTATAGTAACAAACATGTTTAAATTTTATTTATCTAAATAAAGTAGCGTACTAAAATTATTATTTTTAATATCCTTCATAATTTTTTTATTTATTAAATAATAATTTACTTTTGATTCATCGCAAGTTTACTAAAAAACTAATTTAAATAGTTTAAAAATTCAATTTTAACGTAGAGAATATTAAGGAGATTAAAAGTAAAACTTTCAACGTTAAAATAATAAGTTGTTTTTCACCGAATACTTAAGGTTTACTCTAAAATTTAAAAACTTTATGATATACAAGATTAAAAATGTAGTTCTAACTTGAATAATTCACGTATAAATAAATAAAATTAAAAGCGTCCCTACCCTAACTTTAATAAATTATCTAGAAGTATTAATGTAGAGTTGTTTAGTTACTGTTATGAAATTTATTAAAAATGTATGTGGCAATTGTCAGATTGATCCTCCCTTGTATGAAAACAAAAGCACGAATTTCTTCTTTTTTTTTTCCCCAATATTGCGATCTCAAATCAATCAGGGTCTCAGATCGGGCAACGCTATTTCGATGGAGGTGAAGGAGTTAATTACCGATATCCTTGTGTAACAACCCCTTAAGTTTGATATCCCTACTTGTACTTTTACAGCATTTGTCAAGAAGCTGATGTCGTAAGTCAAAACGGCCATCGGTGCAGAAGTTATCAATCGTGAGTAAGCCCCGTAGATTATCCTTACAGCTTCAGCTTCCTGCTACTAAATCTTGATTTATTTTATTAATTAAAAAAAAATAAAAAAAAAAAAAAAAAATCTCTTGCCTATAATCATAGTACAGTTCGGATATTATAGTTTTTCATACATTTTCTAAAATTAATGTCAATTTTTATTTAGTTAAAAGAAAGTTATTTTCACATCAAACTTTTTAAAAGTTCGGAAAACACGTTTGATTTTTTTTTTTTTTTATTTTTTTTTTTTTGACAATTCAAAAATACTGGAATAATGCGTCATAGAAAAATCTAAATTTTTATTTTTGTGCTATACGTTAAAAAAAAACTAACGTTTTCATGATAAACATATCGAAAATGAAAAATTAGGACATTTTATAAAATTTAAATTCGTTCGTGTACTATGATTGAACTCTTAGCTTGCTTAATGTTGTTGTCTATGGCAATTTGTAGGAAAATCGCAACGTTGCAGCGCAGAAGAGATGCAGCTCAAATCGATAACTACTTGCTTGCAATTAAAAGAACAATTTTTCAACGTTTATCAAAATTTATGTTTCTCTAACCAACTATATTTTATCTGTATCTTTATTCTTTATGTTCTCTTTATCTTATAATTTATGATACTTTTTATTTAATACTTATATTTATTTTCATCTATGTACTATAATTTAAACTTTATTTATGTTAATAATGTACAATACTTTTTTTTTTTTTTTTTTGTTTTCAAATTATTTTTATTTCAACGTTTTATAATATAAAAATTTAAATTTTTACAGCGTTCCTCAAACGATTATGCGAAAGAGTGGATGAATAGATAAATGGGAAGAAAAATGCGATGTCAATCACCACGATCATCTTCAAGACGAAAACAAAAAAAAAAAAAAACAAAAAAAAACAAAAAAATAAACGTTTGACATATTCAATAAACCATCGATATCTTCTTGGTGTACAAGAAGATGTATGCTAAATAGCCCAGCATTTTATCACATAAATTGTAAAAACGGGATAAAAACAAATATTATCGAAGCAACTAAAGATATATTGCTTATCAAAATCTATCCTTCGAAATAAGTTTTATTTGGTTTAATATATTCGATTCGACGTTATTTTTATTTAAAACTTAAAAAATAATACTACAGTGTAAGAAACCAAATAAAACAAATATAATGTATTACTTTAATAAATTTCAGTATTTAAAAAAAAAAAAAAAATTTGAAAATATTAAAAAATAAATGTGTCTTCTTTGTTCCCTGTCATATCTATTCATTGCCTTGTGCATAGATATAACAAATTTTATTTAGTGAATTAAGTATTTATAATCATTGTTGTTAATCACTATTTTTATTGTAGTATTACTCTAGTAAAAAAATATATTTTAACATGAAGATCTATTTCGTATTCGGGTAGCATTTTTTTATCGAAACTGTAGTTTTATTTGGAAATGTAATCGACGTAACGAAATCGATATAATATTTTAATTATTTTTAATTTTATATAATTTTCTTTTATAATTTTAATTATTTTATTTTAATTTTAATTATTTTTAATTTATTTCAATTATTGTTTTTAAATTAATTAAAATCATAAATATGATTTTTAAGTGAATATAAAAACCTGATATAATATCAAGTTTGACATAGACGCGATATGACGACGTTGCAAGGCCTATGCATGTCGTTGGCCGTGTGACTCTCCGCGCAATGCATGAATTGAATTCTGTGAAAAAAGTCACGGAAAAAAGGAACCTTGCAAAAGTCAAGGTCGATGTCAATACCACTTACACATGCATAGAGAGCCGAATAACTCGACTCCTGCCGGCGTGCATACTAGTGTTTATGGAAGAATAGACCGAGTCTTCGAGCCAAGAAAAAAGCAGACCCTCCCTCCAGTCGTTTTTCTAATTTTGATGAAAAATCATTATCTATTCAATTCGAGTTAACCGGTCGAATTTTATTAAGTTAAATTTTATTCGTCAATTCTCGTTAGTTTTTTTTTGATAAACTGCACCGTGCTGTGTGGGGGTGAAGTGTATCTGATGAATGTCAGAGAATAAGAGAGATTGTGAAAATATATATATATATATATATATTAGATACAGCGAAATAAAACATATAAACAGGACATTATGAATAAAGGCGTACGTTATGATATGTATGCTTTATACAACGGATCGCGTTATCTTTACATTAGAATGCATCGCTTCCTAAATGACAAGTATAGAGAGTATGATAGCTGTAGCGACATAAGGCTCTTTGCGAAGAACCAAACCAATGCACGTAGAGAGGAAAGTAACTGAATTCTTTTCAGCATGCACTCGATTGCATTTGCTTTGATCGCACAGGTGAAACTCTGCGATTTACTGGAAATCGTCGATGCCGGTCAAGCAAAAATTGCCACGGTGAATCCAAAACCGAGACTTTGTGCAAAGACTAGAGCAGGTTCCCCAGTCAGTCTCTGTTAAGTTCTCGGTCACATTTTATTTAACACTCAATTAACTTACTTTATTTAACACAAATTAAGTAATTTATGAAACTACTTACTAATTTTAATTGAGTAATTTCGAGGCGCTAAGACATTTCGCTGTAAAAATCTGTTTCTTCTTTCTTTTTCGATAAAAATAAAGAGTTAAAATCAAAGAAAATTAAAATAAAAAATTAATGCTGTGGCGTGGTACGTAAAAAGTGAGTTAGGAAAAATTACAAATTATATTTATAATAGATAATCTAATAAAGAAAATACAAAAAAAAAAATATTACCGCCTGGACTTTAATTAAACAATCATCTCAAACCAATCGGACAGTACAATTTATTTCTTATATTAATCATTGATTTATTACAATATTCCATCTGTTGGGAGCTGCGCAGATTGATATGTTCAACTAAAGTAAGAAATCAATTATCGATATTACTATTACCTCTAAAGATATATTGAATGAATAAACTTGTCCGTATACGACAGAGGCGTCCTTCATTTTGGGTTACAATAGAATTCAGCAAAGATCTTGGAAGTAGTTTGATAGAATTCTTATAATTAGTATCGCGATATTCAACAGATCATTTCGGTTCTCATCATTCGGTTGATGTGCGAACGGGCCCGTACGAGGTGGGTTTGTGGGTCCCGTATTTAGTAACCGTATTTGTAATCTTAAATTTCATATTTATAGTTTTTCGTTGTAACTTTTTTCTATTTTTATTTATTTTTTTTTTATTTATTGGGTAACGTAGAGACTTTTGCGGCCACGTGCGACTGAAACGCGAGACGCTACTTCCGCTAAATTGCCGCGATAGCATCTAATGAATTGTGGAATTCCATCGAACGATCTCCGAACTCGATGATCAAGTAATATATTTTAATAAAGAGCGAGTTTGCGACCCCCCGGTTCTCTTTTTATACTCGTTCATACGAGTAATCTTTTCGTACGGTTCGCGCGGGCACGTCTCTGTCTCTCTGGTTTCTCTCGCATCGCGTTGTCTAGCCCTGCGAGAATATCTTCGCGATTCACGCGTGATCCGAACCCGTGATTCTCGAAGAAAACATCCGTGCCGGGATCACGTAACAATTGTATTTATATGTATTTTGTTTTGTAACGTCGGTACACGACCATTCGAAACTAGAATAGCGCTCAGCGATACGTACGACGAAACAAATGTCTTGGAAATAATAAAAGACGAAGACAGTAATGTGGCTACGAAAAACAGTTACCTGACTTCAGAAAATGAGATAGTGATCGACCTGGACTACCAGTTCGAGTCAATCGCCGACTTTGGAGACCATGGGTCTCTCGAAGAACCCGAAGTTAAGGAAAACATCGAAAACTATTTGCGTACCGATCACCTAGACAACTATGAAAGGTCATACGTAGTCGATTTAATAAAAAAACAACAAAGATGTGTTCTACCTACCTGGCGATAAACTTCCGGGAACAGACCTTATTACACACGAAATCCCCACGACTGACGACATTCCAGTCCACACAAAACAATACCGATTCTCACATTCGTTAAAAGACGAAATAAATCGGCAGCTGAACGACTTGTTAAAGGTATGAGTCATAAAGAACTCCAATTCACCCCACAACGTTCCGGTTTGGGCCGTATCAAAATAGCCAGACGAACAAGGCCGCCCTAGATGGCGCATGGTATTAGATTTTCGGGCCTTGAACGAAAAAACGATAGGCGACTCATACCTACTTTCTAATATCGAAGAAATATTCGATCAAGTGGAGTCGGCCAAATACTATACAGTGCTCGACTCGGCGTCAGGATTCCACCAGACAAAAATGGACCCGACGTTACACAAAAATTTTCGGAGGACCCGGGGAGATTTTTGAGGTAAAGAAAAAAATTGATTTCTTTTTACCTTAGAGGGGACGAAGCTATACTTTTCTTTCCTTTCAATTTCACTTCATTTCTTTTTAACATAAAATATATACAAAATATAACATTGCACAAATAATAAAAAGAAAGTGAATAAAATAATACATCGTTCAATAAGTCCCGAGACTAACAACGAAAACAACATTTTTTTTCAAAAATCTTTTTTATTTATCAATATAATCTCCTTTTAGAGCGATACAATCTTTCCAACGCCTTTCTAAAATTTCTATACCATCTTTATAGAAGGATTTATCCTTTGCTTCAAAATAGGCTTCAGTTTCGGCAATGACCTCCTCATTTGAGCCAAATTTTTTTCCCTGGAGCATTTTTTTGAGATCAGCAAAGAGCCAGTAGTCGCTGGGGGCTAAATCTGGCGAATACGGGGGGTGGGGAAGCAAATCAAAGCCCAATTCGTTCAATTTTGCCATTGTTTTCATGGACTTGTGGCATGCCACAATGGTGCATTGTCTTGGTGAAAAAGGATTTTTTTATTCTTCATGTGCGGTCGTTTTGCTGCGATCTCCTCCTTCAAACATACCAACAAGTCAATATAATAATCACTGTTGATCGATTTACCTTTTTCCAGGTAGTCAATGAAAATCACGCCATGTGTATCCCAAAAAACAGACGCCATGAGTTTGCCAGCAGACTGCTGCGTTTTTGGACGCTTTGGGCGGCTTTCGCCAGCCATGCGCCACTCAGATGATTGCCGATTCGACTCCGGAGTGAAATGATGTATCCATGTTTCATTTATGGTCACGTATCGACGCAGGAAATCCTTTTTATTGCGAGTAAATAGCGATAAACAGCTCTCTGAATCGTCGACTCGTTGCTGTTTTTGTTCCACTGAAAGCAATCGCGGCACCACTTGGAAAAAACCTTTTTCATGCTCAATTTTTCATGAGAGATTGTAAATACGCTTCCAGATGATATCTGTGTCATTTCTGCAATCTCACGGGCCTTCACTTTGCGATTTTTCATTACAATTTTTAACACTTCACTCACATTTTCCTGTGTAACGGCTTCCAATGGCCTACCCGAACGTTCCGCATCGTTTGTGTCCGTACGACCACGTTTAAACTCAGCATACCAACGACAAATCGTTGGTTTGGATGGAGAGGAGTCCGGGTAATGTTTTTCAAGCCATTACCATTGCTGGGCTTCTACGGGGTTTTTACCCATTAAAAAAAAATGTTTTATCAACACGCGAAACTCGCTTTTTTCCATTTTTCAAATAAATTACTAAGTGACTTTACTCTAACCTCGATAACTCTGCTGTCTGTGATCCGATCGACGTGAAATTTTTACACGTTTCATGTAAAGGTTTGCACTCTATGGAAACGTGGCCAGTTTGGTACTACTAACACCATCTATGGGTTAGTCTCGGGACTTATTGAACGATGCGTTAATAAATAATAAAATGAAATGTAATACATGAATAATACGAATGTAACGTCGGTACACGACTTCCGTTTTTTTTTCTCTTGTCAGCCGATAAGTTTCTTCTCTGCCTTTCCTACCACGATAAAGCCCCTCCACAACTTACGCGACGCACTCTCCACTGACATAGACCGTTGTGACAACTAACCTAAACTCAAATCGAGAGTTGAATAGCCGCTCTCGTTAAACTCAATTTGACTACGATGCAATTTTCTTACAAACAATCACACACAAGTAATCAAAATCATGCATACTACAGCTGAAAATAATGTTCTACTTTTTAAGTCGGTCAATACGAATTTCATTGACATCCGATATACAAATTTTTGCAAAGTAATTCTTTCTTGAATAAACATCTATAGCGTAATCACGAAATAACCTGGAATGTCACGAATTCCTCTTGCAAAACCCTCATAATAATTATTTTTATAAATTATTAATTAGTTACATAAAAATTTTTTTTTGTTTTAAATAAATAATTAATTTTAATTAATAGGCCAATGTTCAGCTGTTACATGCATCTATTTTAAAAACATTTCTCTAGTTAAATTTTTAATTTATACAGCGACAATTCACCTATTCTATTTATTATTATGTCACTATTTTATAGTGAATATTTATTATTATTATATTATTTTATATATCTTTAATAACTGTCTGCGACATGCGTTTTTATAAAAATATTGGAGTTTTGTAATTAAAATTAATTCTTCGATTAACTCCCTACAGAACAATTATTTTCATATTATTACTGGTAATTACAATATCAATTTACAATTACATTAGCATGTCGTACACTTATTAAATAACTCTTGGAAAATAAAGTAAACCAAATAAGTACTTCTCCAACAGTCCATTAATTAAAAATTATAACTTCTAAAGAATGATTGTTTAAACTATCATTCTACAATTATTTCTTCTTTTGTAATAATAAAACACTTATAGCAATCTCTTCTTTATTATTTAAATACTCATTCTTTATCTAATTATGTAAAATGCGACGAAAAACTTCGTTCTGTTGTAATATGCGTTAAACCTTAAATGGCACACGATCATACAATTTAAATTAACATAATTTTATTGTATATAATAAACCTATGTAAAAACTCTGTAAAAATGGATCATCTCTCTCTCTAATTCTCACTCTCACTCTCTCCAACCGAGAAGCCCGCCAGGAAGAGAGGGCCTGAAAAACTCGGCTTCTCCCCGAATTTCCCGGTCAAAGAAGAAATTTGCTGAGTAGCTTCTCTAACGCATTTAAATACGGCACAAAATAATCACCAAGCAGCAGACCTCAGGCAGCACTCGAGGACCCACGTACTACGTAAAACATTATTACGGAAACATTACTACGGAAATATTACTACGAGGAACATTACTAAGGAACAAGTTACACTACTACCAGCAAGCAAGGAATTATCACTACGAGCAGATCTTAAGCAGCTACAAGGAAACTACTAGGAAGCCACTAGAAACAGCTACGCCAAACAGACTATTCAATTTTATAAATAATAAGAAGACGACGAGAAGTCAACCACAGCAACAGAGAGACAGAAAGAGAGAGAGAGAAGATCGTCCTTATTCTTTGCATCTCACATTCAATAAAAAGTAAGTGTATCTAAGACTGTGTATTTTTTTTCTTTCATTTCCAAAGAGATAGTATTAGCCAGAATCGGCTAAATATCTCTATCCAAAGAAAAACACTTAGTAGGTCCTTTACAGGACAGCACATAGGCCAACATCGGCCTATACGGTTGTCCAGTCCCAAATTTCATTTCTATCCCTAAAAATTCTTACAACTTTAACTCCTCCGCCGACCCGAGCCCATAAGTTTCAGTACTTAGGCTTATAAAGGCAAAAAGCAGTTCGCGTTAATTTAAAACGCGGTTGAAACGTCAACCCGACGTTACAACAAATTTTATGGAGGCCCCGGGGGGATTTTGAAGAAAAAGGGAGAAGAAATTAATTTTTTTTTTCTTAAAATCTTCAGAGGAAACTGCGAGTTTGTAAGAGTTCGTCCTTTTTATTTTCACTTTTCTCTCTATCTTTGTACGAGATAATAACGAAACGAAAATAAAAAAAAAATTATTGTGACATATTTTAAACAAATTTACAAATAAAATTAAAAGTAGAAGCATTAACAAAACAGAAATATTAAATATAAACATTATAAATGAAATAAAAATCGAATCTACATAAAAAGAAATAAAATAGTGAATAAATCAATATAAGATCAAATACAAAGAAAAACTCAAATTAAAAAGGAAAGAACCCGCCCCTGATGAAACCCAGGAAAGGCCTTTGTCACCCAAACTGGTGGAACCAATTCGAAAAAACCCTAGGGGGAGACTAAGCAAAGCCAAACCTTAGACCTAAGAAAAGCCAAAATGTTTGCCAAAATACGGAAGGATACGTCCAGCGACCCAAGAAAAACATCAACTACGAAGAGAGCGAAGACGATGATTCCGACGAAGTCGCGGACCCCAAACCCTTTGCGCTTCCATCCAGACCTCGAGTTAACAACGAGGAAGATTCCGATCCCGACGGAAAAAAAAACAAAAACAATTGAAATGCATAGGAATAAATAATAAAAGTAAAAGATATAAAAAAAATCAAAAGAGAATGGAAAAAAGAACAACCTAAAAATAAATAAAATATATATAAAGATTTCACTTATATTTACAATGAATATCTAATTATTTAACTTCCTCCCTTTATCCCCAAAGAATGGGGCAGAGGTGATCATTCCCGTGATGCATGGCAGCAGGGGGTCTCTTCGGTTCGCGATGTGCGGGCGGGCCCGTACGGGACGGGTTGGCGGGTCCCCGAAATAAAATAAAAATTAAAACTTCATTGCGTGCGTGTTCCCCCGCATGTAACAGACTTTAACCTTTACCAAGAAACTAATATTGGTTTGATTATAGATGAATCCAGGAAACCTTTTCTTATTTTTCTTAATAAGCCAGGTCCATGCAATGATAGGTTATGATGGCGGGTCTCGGCACCTAAATATAATCACAGTGTCGCTGTTAGAAGTAGGAGAATGCGACCTTCCCAACAAGCCCGTCAATGTGATGCGACCATATATCCAGCTTTTGCAAATTAACGAATATACCGAGATTAGCGTCTTCCAATGCAAATTAGAAATCCATAGAATAGTGTACCATTGCGGTTTGTACTCGCATAACTCAATCGTTCAACACGGCGAAAACGATTATATTTACGAAATAAGCAAACAAGCGTGCCAAGAAGCACATGTAACCGAAATTCTAAAAGGAAATAGCACATCGGTGCATTCTATGACTTTTGCAGGATCCTTATCAGAGGATGGGCGATGCAAGGGAGCTGTTTACATTGGCCTCTATGGATCATGGAAATCCGTAGTAGTACAAGGCACAATAAAAATAACGCTTAGAGAGCAAAACGCTCAAGTCGGTGTCGACCAAAATAAACCTAAATTACACTCCGGTCTATCGTGCACCCTCTTAGATGGATCTTACATGGATTATGAGAATGGATTTACATTTTGAAACGCAATCCCTAGCGACCAGTGTAATTTCAGTCAATATGGAATCCTATACGAAGGTATAGCAAATAAACTTACTGACGCAGAATTTACCACCAAGCGAACTATACATATATTCACTGTCGTCGAACGACACAACTTTCGCGTTAGTATTTAAATCATTCAAACACGTTTGCGGTTACCAAGTGATTAGAACAGAGCACCCTAAATTAATTATATTCGAAACGATTAAAGGAATCTCATTCGCAAAAAAGGGAAAGGTCTCCGTAGAAAATTTAGACATTTTTTCCTATATAAATTCAAAATTCGTGTATGTAGAAAAACATATTCGTTCGCAAATAAAAACGCTGTACCGTGATACCCTCCTGCAGAATAGAGCAACAAACTCTGGGGAATGCTCTCAGAACAGCCATTCAATCGCCAGACATGACGTCAGGTGAAGTGGTGCATATCATAAAATGCATTCCTGTCAAAGTGAAACTACAACATAGCGATAAATGTTATTCAGAATTGGAGGTATCAAGAGACAATACTACCCTTTTTCTGATGCCAAGAACACACATTTTAGAAGCAAAGGGAACGCAAATATCATGCAATGCGATTCTCCCAGTCTATTATAGAATCAACGAGGAATGGGTTAGAATCATGCTTCGTCCCACCGAAACAAAGTCACCAACAATACTAAAACTAATGACCGGTGTGTCTTGGAAATACGTTGACCCTGGAGCACTTGCCACCAGCGGTATTTACACCGAAAAAGATTTAGAAGAACTTAAAGATCGAATAATGTTCCCAGTAGAAGTTCCCTCTATCATCAACGAAATCATTCGCGAAATTAGCGGGCACGCGATCACTGATGGTGACGGTACTATCGGGCGTCTGCTAAACGAAAACGCAGTAGACAGAATCCTTTCATCAAGATGGAACTCGCTGTGGAATAAATTCACGACTTTCGGTACCGTAAGCGCAGAAGTCATTTCTATATTAGTAGTAATTCAAGAAATCAAAATGGCCGTGGGAGTACTAGTTAATGGAGTTCTGCTTCATAAAATGTACGGGTGGTCCTTACACCTGCTAGAAGTATGCGCCCCACGCTGAACTTTTCGTTCAAGCCATTTTGTATTATCATTGTAAAATGAAGAATTTTATAAAAATTCATTATAGTATTAAGATGCCCATAATTGACTGCATAATCAATTTTTAAAAAATTCTTCATTTTACAATGATAATACCAAATGTCTTGAACGGAAAGTTCAGTGTGGGGCGCATACGCCCCATACGGCAGGAAACGTGTTAAATGTCAAAATAAAATTTCTAGAACGTTATTATTATAACATTTGGAAACTGTTTAAATAAGTATAATAATTTATAGTCGAGTATTATTATATTCGAATAATTTTATATTTACGATCAAAAATTTAAATGGACATTTTTAATTTTAAAAGTCACCTAATACAAATCAATCAAATTAATCGCTTGTTTTCAAAAGTGCGAAAGATCATTGAATAACGAGAGATGCACAGCTAGACGGTGCGACAGAGCGCGCGAGAGTTTGAAACACGTATATAAACGATAAAGAGAAAGAGAGAGCGCGAGATAGGTACGCGTCGACTCGTTGAGGCGGGCGTAGGTAGTCGAGAGAGAGAGAGAGAGAGAGAGAGCCAAGCAGCAGCAGCAGCAGCAGTCAGTCAGTCAGTCGACTGAAACGCGTCGCAGTGCAGAGCGCAGCCTCGCGTCTTTCCGAGCCTCACCTCCCCGTTAGTGATATCGTCGACCCGAAAACGCTCCTCACCCTTCCATCCTTTGTGTACAACAGTGCAGTTTTATATATCGTATTTTAATTTTATTTTGTGCTTGACACAAATTTTAATAGTCGATTTGTGTAAAACATTCGGGATTTTGCGCGTTTCTCTCTTTCTCTCGATACTGTGTTTCTTGTGTATTCCATCTATTTATCGAAAGTAAATTTCTAAAAGAAGCCGGAAAAACCGAGGGAATAGCAACAGCGATAAAAGAGAAACCCGGTGGGAAGAGCAAGAAAGAGGGAAGAGCAAATCTAGAGGTTGAAGGATGACGGACGTGCAGCAGAAGCTCGGTGATGCTGCCGCGAAACTCGCTAGCTCGAATTCGCCGCAAACAGGTGAGCTTTCGACGAGATAATCCTACAATAAAATCATGCCTTCTCTTTCTATCTTCTCTCTTTTTTATTGCTCATCAATTCAATAGTTTGCGTATATAGCTATGCACTTTCTGTATTGTGCATTAGCATAATACAACGCGATCACTGCATATCGTTAATGTTTGTGTTTTTCATAAAAATTTTTTTTTATAGAGTACAAAATTTTTATTAGATTCTGCATAAAATATTAAATTAAAATTTTTCATCAAAATACAGACATTTTTTTTTTAAATATTTTTTTTCTCTCAATGAAATAATGGATAAGTTATAAAACAACATAAGCATAAAAACCTAATGGTCATTTAAAATAAAAAATTAATGATTTATCGCAAATATAATCCAATTTTGTCAATAAATATTTTTCGATAAAAAATACCTGTCCAAAAAAGATTATCAGTATACCACATTTATTGATAACAAAAGAAATTTAAGATTACGCGACGAACACATTTTTAAGAAATAAAGATATTCGAAAAAAAAAAAAAAATCAAGAAAAAGAAAAAAAAAGAATACTTCTAAACGAAAAACCTTTCCGCGCCGGAATATCCCATAAACGCACGGAAGCTCACGCAGCCGTGGTACAGCAACACAGCAGCAGCAGCAGCAGCGGCGGCAGCAACCCGCGGATCGATGAAGATTCTGGAAATGTCGGGGAAATCTCGCGCGCGCCTCTCCGATAAAACATAATGGCTGCACATATCGACACGCCAAAGAACGAGAGAGGAAGAAAGAAAAAGACGATGTAACGCGCTCGCAATTGCGTAACTCTCGCGCGCTTACGTATATACGCGTGAACACGTAACGTGTTGTGTATTAGAGATGACGCGACACCGAGCGATGCCCAGGTGTATTTTATCTGTTGCGCGATGGACGCTGTGTTGTTCGCGCCGCTCCTAACTTGCTCTTCTATTTGATATCGTCGCTCGTTCGTCGCTCGTTTTTTTTTCGTGGCTTCGATGACGTTGAAACGATTTTTATTGTTTCTTTTATAAAAAAGAAGCCGCTTCTTTTTTTTTTTTTTTTTTTTTTTATTATTTTCGCGAAAATTCAATTATTTTGTGTGGTAAAATTTTAAAGAAAATAGTCTAAAGCTTATGGTTTATTGTTCAGGCTAGTTAGCGGCTTTAATCGGTGCAAAATGTTTTATATGTTTGCTTTTTTATTTATTTATTTATTTATTTATTTTTTTGTCTTTAATTTTTAATAAACAAATAAATAAATTTTTAATTTTAATAAATGTTCTGAAAACAATAATTTTTTTATTAATTCAAAAAAATCGTAATACATAGAATTATGCATAAACCTGCTTATTACAATTTTTTACGATATTGTGTTTAGTCTAGATTATGAAAGTCTAATATATGAGGATAATCTTTATAGTTTTTAAAAACTGCTTAGTCATGTAAATATTAATGCCACACCTGATTACAATGCAACAGAGGCTACTAGTAAGAAGTGTGACATAACTCGGAAAATATTGTAAATTTCAATATGTAAAATGTGTTTACACTTGACATATTTAGAATGTATAATGAAACAATGCAAAAAAATGTAGTGTTAAAAATACACTGTGTGCAATGATACAACGCTATATATATTTTAATAATTTATGCTTCGTATCGATAAATAAAATAAGATGTATCAAAGAAATATTTCATGTAAATATTATAAATATGAATGTGTAATTTTAAGTATGATATGATATAATTATTACAATAAAAAAATTAATAAATAAATATAAAGTACAGATTTACATTTATTTATAGATTTTACTGATATATTTATCCAAGCTTATCAAAATAGAAAAATATGTAAACGAGCAAAATAATAATCAACTGAGTAATTGAAAATAATTATTATATGAAAAACGGTATCATGTGAATCAAGAAGTAGACAAGATAATTGTGAGAGAACAACAACATTAAATGTTGATATTTCTTTTCTACAAAAAATAATTTAAAAATGTTTTGTTCTATATATATTCATAAAAAAAAAAAATAAATAAATAAATAAATAAATAAATAGGAATGATTCGATAAATATTACATACTAGTGTATTAAATTATTAATTATACTTATTGCATAAAAATAAAACTGTATTCTTAATAAATATCTCTGAAAAAGTAACTAATATAATTAATAAAAATATAAATTTAAATATTAAATCATAATTATATTATTTAATTAACAAGAATTAAAAAATACACAACATCATAAAGTAATATGCAAAAAATACTTACATATTTACAGTTTTTAATTTTGTTGATACTTCACTCCACGTACATCATCAAAGTCTCGTGTTAATGTTTCCTGAAAGTTTTTATCGCTGCTTAAAGCGCAATTACGTAGTGTTACTATTATTAAACGACGGCAAAGATTCAACATCACTTAAAATACATACATTTGCCTTATCTATTACTTTAACACTTTTTTTTTTTTTTTTTTTTTTTTTTGCTCGTGTACTTTATTACTCTACGTATCTTATCTATGAGTAATTTACTTTTTATATTGAAAATGATAATAATAAAGTTTTAATCTAAAGTACACAAATATTAACGATTATAAAACATTATCTCAATTTCTTAATAATGATATCGAGTAATTTATCATTAAATAAAAATGTTTACTTTTTTATTTATTTATTTTTTTTTTTTATTAACTTGATTGAGCGAAAAAAATTATTTTGATAAAAAATAATTTAAATTTAATGAGCGTATAATTAAAATAATAGTTTCATCAAATGATCGCAGTCGTATTTTATTTGTGTCCTATTATTTTCCAACGATTAATCTAAACAATACTATGAATCGTTAAAAAATACTTAATATAATTGATATTACAATTTAACAATGTAAAAGACGTAATTTTTGCACGATTTCAACGACTTGTATAGTATAATGGATTAATGACTCGTTACTTTAAATGTAGTCTATCTGCATTCATACGTAATACTACTTATATTACAATCGGATAATGTGCAATAAACTTATAATGATAGATATTTTTGTATCTTCAATTGTTTCACATGGCATTAAAAAATTTAACAAAGAATTATTGATGAAAAATATTTTGTCTATTAAATTATTGTATAAATTATGTGAAGAATTTAATTCGTTTAAATTAAAGTTCAAAATTACAGTTGAATTGTATAAATTTAGCCAGCTGTCTCTAAATCTCAAGAGGTTAAGAAAATTAATCATTGAAAAAGATTTCCTTGAGTCACATAAACTTAATTTCATACTATAATTCACATATAAGAATACTCGTACGTATAATTTCAAACGAGTATTTGTCTTACTCGAATGCGCAACTGGATGAAAATCTGGATAATCGTAACGAGTGATGCGATAACAATCATAATCGTATTAGATGATATAATTAAATTAGACAATAGGTTAACGATCGTCGGCATAATAGTCAATAGAATTAAGTAATACGTTCGATGCCCCGGCTAAGCTCATTAATTTTACTCTGCACACGTGTAGCTTCTCGAGTGTAAACTACTAAGTGCAGGTTAATGTCCTGAGAGAACAAGATTCTGAAAATATTGTTATTGGCACCGAGAAAAACTGTGATTATCTCGTTTTAATATTGTAATTTTTTTTTTTTTTTTTTTTTTTTTTAATTATAAGTAAAATAGTCGAACAGCTTTAAAAAAAATGTAATCGTTTAATGTAAATAATAACACGTTTTTTTTTTTTTTTTTCAAAAATAATTATGCATTAAAATTAATTTTTTTTCTTTCTATGTTTATAAAAAGTAAAATAAAATAAAATATTGCGTAATAATTTTTTAAATGGATTCTAGAATATTTAAAAATAAAACAACTTATTTTAATACATATCGTATTAGTAGTTGAATTCGATAACGCAATAACATCGAAAGCATTGAACAGCAATTAATTATTCTATTTGAAGAATAACTTACAATGTGCATCGTTAAATAGCAATGAAATTATTAAAAACGAATGCGAAAATCTTTGAAATTCCGCGTCGCTCATTGAATTTACAAGAGAACGCACACATACACACACATACGTATACATGTAGGCCAACGTTCTGTAAGGGCATTAGACTAGAGAGCTGAGAAAAACTCCCACGTCGCTGTCACTTGATATAAAACGCATGCGAATTATTCCGTGACTTTGTTTGTTACCAACAATAAGACAATTATTTTTCTTTCCATCTTTTCGCTCTCTCTCTCTCTCTCTCTCTTTTGTTTAACTAGTGTTGCTCTACTCCGATTGCATTGTCTTGTAAACCATATTTGGGATATTTTCAATTGTCGTAAATTTACTTTAAATAATTATGAGACAATTGTTAATATTTTTGACAAAGTATTTGAAAAAAAATTTAATTATTTTCATGCATGCGCAATAAAAATTTATAATTTTTTCAATTATCGATAATTATAAAATGAAGAGTTTTATATAATTGTTTAAAATTTCTTTTCATTTTAATACATATTCATTCGATGTATTTAGAGAAGAATAAACGTTGAGTTGCATATAAATAAATAACAAACTTAGGTTAAATATGCAGACAGGACGTGTAAATTGCTTTCTGATTAATTTGTATTAGAACAGATGCATCTAACGCTGTTACTATCGTTAGATTTACGTCTAACGTTCTTACTAATCAATGAATAAAAGAAATGAACTTATCTTGTAGATGATAGCTATATTGTCCTATCCTATTATCAGAGTAGATACAAGGAAAAGGCAATATAATTTTTAAACCTTCGGATTTTAACAATTTACCACTATCTTTATTTTTAATTACTGCTTACACGATATCAATATATATATATATATTTGAATAATGATACATAGTTTTGAAACGTTAATCAAAATACGATCTTGGCTATAAAATTTACTAAGTACAAATTGAGTATATATACATTCTCTTGGTCCAAACGATTACTATTTTGTATCAATTGACGACTCGGTATAGACGAAGTTCGATACAGCGTCAAATTAACATATTTTTCAACTGGTTCGAATAGATTTGTTTGTATTTCAAAATTTTCTCTTCTTTTTTATTCGGCATTTTATGTTTTGAATGAATGAACTACAAAAATAAACTACACATGATTTAAAAGAAAGGCGTAGCAAGCAAAGGTATGATAAACTGCGCAGTTTATACATTTTCGTTAAATTGACTTACATTTGATTTGGACTCATTGTGAAATTGTGTAAATGCATTCTTTTTCAGGTAAATTTTTATTAATTTTATCTTATTACGTATCTAATTTAAAAACAACTAAACAGTTCTTTGTTTTAAAGTTAAAAAAAGCGATCTCTAAAAAAAATTTATCGAAAGTTTAATTAATTAATACTTCTTTTTAATTGAAATCTAAAATAAAAACATATTTATTGCTTACTATTTTAAATTTTAAATTTTTTCATCGATCAATATTATTAAATAAATTGGCTTAAATAAATCATCGCAAAAACTATCCTAGTTTAAGTTACAATTAAAGAAAGGAAATCGTACCTCGAGTCTAAAACGCAAAAGCAAGTCGCGACAAACTAAATTAATCGAGAAACGATGAGACGTGGGCGTCTCTTAAGCTCGCACGACTTGTGCAATTGTTGCGTTTTAATGCGAGACGAAAAAGAAAAAAAAAAAAGTTTGTCATTGAAATGTTTACAAGTCAGTTGTGAGAAAGAAAAAACTGCGAGCGATTATATTTATCGAGACGTTTTTGTAAATTGTGAAATAAAAATTTGGTTAATTAATTTTTGTGTAATTGATGAAATTGAAAAAAGTATTTATTTTACAAAAGTTTTTTTGCACGATTATTCTTTGTTGAAAATATGATAGTCGTACTGTAATTAACATCGGCGGATTACTGCTTCCGGACGATGCATTCTAATGACACAAATATGACTGTATTGATTATTTTTTTACATAATGTTCATTGACGCATAAAAAAAAAATTCACGGTTTAATAATGTATTTACACATACATATTGTTTTATAGATTCACAAAACAAAAGTGGAGCGCGTTCACATTCGAAACAGTAATAAATAGTTATTAGCGATAGTCAAAATTAGCCCTGAGAAAACTAAAATTCATTCTCAATCTCTCATCGACTTACTTTTTCGGGATGACTTATGTCGACGCTTACTATCGACAGCGTCGGTATATCTATATGATTCGCGTTGATTAACGGCAATAGAAAATGAGATAAGGTCGTGTATCCCTTTGCACGTCGCTTTGACCTAATTTTATTACCTACGCACTCAATTTGCTCTCGCTTCGCAATATTATCTAGCTTTTAACTGTCTACCGCTTAGCTTTGTTGAAATGTTACGTAACTTTTTCTTTCTCGCGGCATTTAAAAAATTCGAAAGGTCTCGGTGAATTTGCAAATGTGAGGATTTTCATTGTGCGCTTGGCCAATTATCGTTGGATTGACATTTATTTGGCAATCGATATGAATATTTCGCGAAAAATTAAAACCTTACACCGGCAAACTTTACCTTTGACACGTTTAGTTTGTGAATAATTCCAATGCAACATATATTTAAAAGTATACAATATTAATACTAGTTTCGCTTCAAATGTTGCGGCCAACTGTGATTGTGTTTTTATAAAAGGTCATTTTACAGTTTAATTACTACTCTACAATAATTTTTAATTTTTATATTTTTTCACGATGAGACTGTTCTTTCGCTCTTTGTTTCCATCTTCCTTCATAAAATGAACTTTATTTTTGACAATGCTTATTCGTATATTCATCTCCTCAACACCTTATTTTCATTTCCGTGCTAATTTTAACATTATTTTTGGCAACTTCAATGATAGCTACGGATAACTTAAAGTTTATTACAAAAACTTGTAGTTTCTTTGTAAAATCATCAACGATCGTAGTAGCAAGAAAACCAGTTATAAAAAGTCCACTGATATCGATATGGATATTGATATTTTGAAAGCGTCATCCCGGTTTAAGTATTACATGTACTTGCATGCGATAGCTAGCGATGGGCAAGAAAACCATTTTTGCGATTGACGCTGATTGATTTTGATGGACAGTTCTCTCTTACTCTACTTAGACCGAACTCAAAGAAGGTAACTGTAGCAAAGATGTAGAAGGAAATTAGGAAACGAACGGCCTTATGAAAAGTTTAAGATCGATTCTTTGACAGAGAAAAAAATAGTGCAAAAAAATCGATCTACAAAAAAAGTAAACGAATCTATCTCAATTATAAAAATTCTTTATTTTAAATCCACATTTTTGGAGACTGAAAAAGTCAGGCATAACCTCCTTGAGCACATCCGATCTAATTAGAAACAATAAGAAAAAGTACGAACTATAAGTTGTGACCCTTTGATTTTTGCAAATTTATATTCATTTTTCTCAAATCTTCTGAGTTATGTGTCACTATTATCGTCACCACCTAGTTTCCCATGTTTCAATTCTCCTAACTTCTTGCGTCGAGATCCTGGCAATTTAAACTTTGTAAGCTCCATTTCTCGGCCTTTACTTCTTATTCGTCTTTTTTGTGCTCTTGGGGCTACTCTCTGTGTCCTTTCTATTTTTCCGGATGTTGATTTGTGGGACTTCCACGCGTGCCCCTCTAGTTCTGGTTTTTAAGCTATATACCCTCGTAGATCAGAGGAAAAAGAACCAAGGTAAGAAAGTTATTCGGGGCATGACTGTTTGAGGATTTGGTTCCTCTAACCGAAAAAGACGCTCATTACTCTTGTATTCTACGAAACCCTTGCAGAATTAAAACAATCTGGGTCAGGTGGACTCTAGTTTTTTACGAAGACATGTTTCCTCATTGAGTCAAAATTTCCTATAAGCTATTCTCACGATAATTTTGCAGCAAGAGCATTGGATGCGACAAAAACATTGTTCGAGGAGCAGTACGAGGACTTTAAATGATTAATTAAAAATAAATAAGATAAGGGAAAATGACGAATGGCTTGTGTTTGTTTAATAAATAAGTAGAAGATGAGATTAATCGAAATTTAGTTTGAAGTATTTTGAGAAAAAAAGGAATTAATTTATGATGATTTAGTTAAATAGTTACGGACATAAATATATTATTAATGATAATATTATTATGTAATAATGATTTCTCTAATAAATTAATTCAGTGTAATATATTAAATTACGCGTTTAATTATTTTAAATAAATAATGTTGCATAAATATATTATTTAATATCAATAAAAATTTAATTATACGGAAGAGAGTAGAAAGAAAAAAGCGTCTCGAATATTCATTATTTTAAAAGCAAATAATCAACGTAGAACATGCAAAAAACTGCGTCATTTCGTATACGCATACCATGAAAAAAAAAAAAAAAAAAAAAAAAAAAGAAAGAACACATTCGAGCAAGCCAAATCTCGAAAAACCAGAAAGAAAGTACAAGAGGAGTGAGTAGGAAGTCTAGCCGTACCCATAGACACCCAGTGAAATCAATGAATTTCACCAGTAAAGATCGGCACGATATGCAGTTTCGCCGTTTTTGGACGTAGCTCGACGATATATACGCGTCGCGTACCGCAAAGGGGAATACAAAAAGAAAAGAGAGAGAGAGAGAGAAAGAGAGAAATAGTCCAGAGAGAGAGAGAAGGAGGTCTTTGCACTTGCCGGCGAGTTTCCCGGTAGTAGCAGCGTCAATGGACCGAGAAGATACGTCGGTGGCGTAAATATCGCGGTGTCGAGCTATATCACGATTGGGTCGATCGTGCCAACATCGACGCTGACTCGACGTCGTGCTTTGAGGATGCATTGCTAATAAAGTCGCTGGCAGAGATACAAAACCCTCGTACGTCTCTCTCTCTCTCTCTCTCTTTCTCTCTCTTTGTGTTTGTGTGCGTATATAGTCGAGGAAAAAACGAAGCACTTGCTCGGTCAATTCCGTTCTTTGATAATGCAAGCCCTTTTTTTTTTTTTTGTCTTTTTTTGTGAATTATTTTTTGTAATGGTAATTTAAGATTGAAAATATATGGATATGTAAATGATTTAATAAATTATATTTTATGTGAATTTTTTTTTTTTTTTTTTTTTGGATTGCGTAAACTTACAACGATACGATAAACATCGAAATAAAATAGTTGATTTTGATTACCATTTAAAGTGGATAATTTATAAGCAGGTATTATTGTATTCTGTTTGTTGACTTGATTATAGAATCATTAGTAACAATCAAATTTCCGCATAAAATAATTTCGTAACGCAATATACAGAGTTTGCTGTGTAATAATAATTCTTAACAAACAATATCATCAACATGCTATAAATTAAAAAAAAAAAAAATAAGATAATTACCATAAAAATGTTAGCAATCAATTTCTTCAATCGTTTTTATCATAGACTGTACGCCTAATAAACTATTAAGTACGTCACATATCAAAGCGTAGGAGTTTCCTCGCTAACGAAGTCTCTCTTTCTCTCGGCACGGTAAGAACTAGAATCACGCGGTAAAAGTGATGCTCCCGTTGATAAGTCTTCATCTTTGAACGGCGGGAAGCAACTAATTATAAAAAATTTTTTTTTTTCTCTTCTTTTTTTCTTCCCTTGGATCAATGAAACGATTCATGTTAATGTAGCACACACGCTGTAGATGTCTTTATTAATTGCGTTAAAGAATGTGAAACGTGAGCTCATTTAAATGCTTCTTTAACTGAATAAAGTTCGCTGTAGGTTTTAATTAATGTTGGAATATAAAATTCATTTTTTTTCTTTTTTTAAAGTTTAAATAATGCAAGTCGTTGTACTTAAAATGTTGCGATTGAAAAAAGATATTAGTTTAGACAGTACTTAAAATTTGTTTTATTTAAAAATAAAAAAAAAAAAATTAATTGTAAGATATTTTTTAATGTCAAATAATTGAATTAATTTTTTTGAATTTAATGTAAATAAATACAACATTAATGTAAAATTTATTTAATAATGTCTCGGTTGTTATAAAAGTATCCATATAGTTGTAAAATAATCCGTTTTATTGTAAAATTATACTGATGTTTTTAAAGCTACAGATTAGACGATCAATGCTATAGTATTATTAATATAACTGAAGTGAAAAACAAAAACAATTTTCATTACCTCTGTATATGTATATTCTTAATTAATTTCAAGAAATAAACTTTAATTCATATAAAATGAAAAAAAAAAAAAAATCTATTTATCTAATTATCTAATTTTCTAAGGCTAACTAAGTATTAAAGATTATTCAACTACAATAGATCAGAATATTTAGACTTTAAAAATAGCTTACAAACGTTTATTTCGCTTTGAATAGAAATCTTGAAATTCTATTATGATTAATACTCGACCCCAAAATAAGTGCAATTGTTACGTGCGGGAGAACACGCACATAATGAAATCTTAATATTTATTTTAATGCGGAACCCAATAACTCGTACCGTACGGGTCCGCTCGCGCATCGCGATCTGAAAACGATCTTGTTGTCAGCTTTAACTTACGGGAATTCCCGAAGACATCTTTGCCCCATCGGATAGCACGGCGCACTTTGTGCACACGGAAAATCGAACGGATGAGTACGACTCGTTCAATTGATGCAATGCCGGACGGCCGTAAAAACTTTCCCCACGGGTCCGCTATTCCTCAATACTTTTAAAGACTCGATCGCGGATGCATCGTGGGGATTGCTACTTATACAACCTTAATCTTATTCATAAAATTCGTATTTCTTAATTAGTCTCTTTAAAAATATTACATATTTTAATGAAAAGATAAGAGTAGCAGTAAGATAGAAACATTAAATTTACTTTATTCATTTTAATTCTATATTAGAATTCACTTTTTGCGTAAAAACAATAAAGAAATTTTCAGCGTTAACGGTTACCCGGCGCCTCCACCAAAAATTCTAATCGTTGCTGGAGCCTCGTAGTTCGCTTCGGATATCCGCGCGAAAAAGTGATTAGTTGGAGAAATCGGGAGCAACTCAATAAACAACAGCTATATCTTCTGTATGGTTTTCAATTACATTTAATTAATTCTAATTAATAGTAATTAATTTTAATTAAAATTTTAATTTTAATTTAATCAATTTTATTTTTGACTTTAATTTTACGTCACGTAACAGCAATTTACTTCGATTGGATTTATTAAGATAAATTATAATATCTGTCACTGTTTAAAATTGAATAGTCGGACTTTCTCGTTTTTATAACTCTTTCGGTCAAATTAAATTTAAATTTAAAAATTATTAATATATTTCAAAACGCTTTACGACGATGAAATTGACATTTTATGCGTTTTCAATATTATCGCTATCTAGATTAGTAACAATAGAAACTGCATCAGATACAGCAAGCTATTTTTTTCTCCGAAGGTATCAAAAATTCTCAAGAGGGAAAGTTATATCACCGAGCGATTATACTAATAGGTAATCTCAGAAGGATTAGACAGTCTTGTATTTCAATTTATGAAATAATTAAGTTCATGTCGTATCATTAACACTTACAATAATATATAAAAGACGATTGGTAAGAATTATAGAGCTTATCCGACAAAGCTTCTTATAGTATTGCGAAAACGAGCATTTAAATGGAAAATATAATTAAAGTATAATAAAATTTATCATAATTATTCGAATAAATAAACGATGTCGTAAAATGCTGATGTAGAATTTTATTGTAAAGATATATTGTTGCTAACGACGAATTTACGTTTAATTTTATTTAATCTTCGAGATTTTACACTTTTATATTACCATTGCATATAGTTTGATATCAGTACCCATAAATAAAGTAAAATAAATTTAATCCGTTTGAGATAAATGACTTAGATCGCTCAAAAAATATGAGGATTTTTATTTATTTATTTCTTTCTTTTTTCTTTTTTTTTTGTTTGTCTTTCGAAATTTTTGTTCAAGATTAATTTTTCTATTTTATAGATTGAATATAGATAAGGTTTAAAAAATACCTTTGCAACTTTAAAAAAGCATCCAAGGTAAATAAACTAGGTAAAGAGTATCCCATTAAGGATGTGATTCATATTATTTTTAAAATTCCAAATATTCAAAGGGGAAAAAAAAAACTTCCTCTTTTTTTTTTTTTTTTTTTTTTTTCTAGATCGTCAAAATCGCGATAACGATGAGAATATACGCGGCCCTATTCTTAACCAAAATATAAAGTTTAATGAGTTTATCCGAGATTAAAATCAATCAACGGCCAAACTGACTCACATCACGAACTCGTTCCTTTTATCCTCCTCCCGTTTAACGGGGAACTCGATTGTACATCCGCACCGGCTGTGTTTGCACGATAATAAACGTACGAATAAGCTATGACTTTTGACCTACGTAATAATTACGTTCGATTAAGCGTTCGTACATTTACATTGCCTTGACAATATAAGTGCCGATGAAGAATAGACAAATCTAAAGTGCCATCGCCGTGTGCTCCGCATATTGATCAAACTCTTTCCGTGGCGACTTTTATATTTTCTCTCTCTCTCTCTCTCTTTCTCTCTTTATTAAGGATAAACATTATTAGGCTGATTTTATTTTCTTTTCCTTATTTTTTTTATTTCACCCAAGCTTTCGCGCGTTGACTTTTAGCATTTGCGATCTTAATCTATTAATATTTTATGCTTTTATGATAGTGTATCACGACTCGTTTGACATTCTTTGTTTCTTTTTGTGAAATTTTTCAATTTATTTTTAAACTAATTCTATTATTATTTATCGATTAAACTTTATATTTAAAAAGGAAATTAATTTTTCAAGCAAAATTGTTTCATTAATCTTTTATCGAGGGGTAAAAAATTATAAATAGAGCTTTGTTTAAAGTAGAGATTATAAATTAAAACATTTGATTAATATTATTCAATTGTTCAATCAAGTTATTTCATTATATAATATATATATATGATACTGCAAGTCAATTTAGCACAGAGATCCATCGCGTCTAGTCTCGATACACGCAAGACCACATGGACGATCTTGAACGACTAGCCACGAATTTTTTATGTCCTAATTATTGTAATTGTTAAATTGGTATCTAAGTATTCAAACTTTTTACAGCGCTTCTTTTTTTTTTTTTGAGATCCAGAGATTTGTATACAAGATGTTTTATCGCGGACGTTTTAGGGAGATTGTTGGCTTTCGAGAGCGATGATTAAAGAAAAAAATAAATAAAAAATAAATAAAAAAAATTCGGTTAGGAAATATTTAAGAAGGCACGAAGCACCGAATATTATAATACAAATATATATACCGATGATGAATAAACCTGAAAAAATCGCATTAATTTCATTTCTATGATTTTTAAATAATCTATCCCAAATTTTATTTACGAAAACTTTGGCACTTCGAAGCAAAAATATCAAAAAAAAAAAAAAAAAAAAAAAAAATCGACCAACTCTCTCAACATAAAAAAAAATATCGTTCTCGATGTAGCCAGAAAAGCCCATGCGCGCTTACAAAAAAAATAAAGCACCGTTAATGCTTTCACGAAAAGAGTAGGTACTCGTTTAACGGTGAGAGAGAAAGAAAAAGAGAGAGAGAGAGAGAGAGAGAGAGAGAGAGAAAAAGAGTCATGGAGAGCAAGTAAGGGAAAAAAAGAAGATAGAAAAAAGATTCTAAAAACGTATATATACGCGTGCGAAAAGGCTCCCCCTTTTGGCTCGACTATACGCTTTTCTTTTACGCGGCCTTTCATGTTGATGGAGTCTCTCCTCTCTCTCTCTCTCTCTCTCTCTCTCTCTCTCTCTCTCTAGTTTACGTGCGCACCGAGCTTGAAAATAATGACGCGGAGACGCGCGTGTATAAAGTTATACGCTTGGAATGTGCCGAGGGTCGAAAATGATTGTTAATGTTGAAATTTATGATTTTTAAAGGTTTCAATTTATTTTAAACGAATGAAAACATAAGATCGGT
The DNA here is from genome assembly GCA_949987625.1 of Chalcis sispes. Classification (NCBI taxonomy): domain Eukaryota; kingdom Metazoa; phylum Arthropoda; class Insecta; order Hymenoptera; family Chalcididae; genus Chalcis; species Chalcis sispes. The sequence continues at coordinate 66,158,310 of OX465096.1, read as the reverse complement.
AGTGGTGTGTCATGATTTTTACGTTTTTATAATTGCAAATCTATTTTACGTAAAAAAAAAAAAAAGAATTTAAAAAAAAAAAGAAATATTTTTGAATATTTATGCATGTCTATTAATTGCAGAATATTTTTACTGCAATAATTGTTGAAATTGTTCTTAAAAATTTATAAGCTAATATAAAGACATTACTTTTGTTCACTTTTTAAACTTTCGATTTCGATATTATTAAAAGTATCCGTGAATTTATACGATTATAAATATATCTTAGGCAAAATTTTTGAACACCTTGACCGATTTAACCGAAACTAGCTGCGGATAATTACACGCTAATGATGATACTATTTCAAGAATTATCTACTCGTGTATATTGAATTAATCTTATTTCGATGCTCAAAAAATCTTATTGCACGAAATTTTTTTTATAAATTAAAATTTTTTGTCAAAATTTAATTCTTTATCAACATTTTATTTATTATATATTCATTTAATTAAGAAATGTTTAAATAAATTTCAAACGTAGTTTTTAATTCATTTTGATTTTATGAAGCATAAATCATTGTTTATTTGTCTTTAAAAAAAAAAACAAAAAAAAAAAAAATTATGTTTGCGTAATTTAAAACTAGTCAAATAATAGTGTTAAAATTTTAAATTAATATAAATTAATATATTTACTATATGAAATAGATACAATTTATTAATAAACTTGTTGAGTAACCGATTATATCCATGAAACTCACTGTCATCTTATAGAGTAATAAGCACTTTGAATAAATCATTTTTTTCGAATACTAATCATTTGTTGGATTGATAATAAAAATAATAACTTTCATTAAATATATATGGCGTCATATGCATAACATCCGGCCCTGACACAAATTCTAAATTGCGTATTTAAAACATCGTTTCGCGAGAAATAAACTTTTAATCTCCGACTATTCAATCGTAAGAACTAAGTTAATAAATATATTTGTCAATCTAAAAAATAAAGCTATAAATTATCAAAAAAGTAAAAAAAAAAAAAAAAGAATCAAGAGATAAATACAATAGCGTTTTTCCTATCGCTAAAAACGAAAAGTCGAACAAGCAAGTAAGAGACAGAGAGAGAATGAGCGAGAGATAGAAAGAAAGCCGAGAGAAATTTAGATCAGGGCTTTAACGAACGCAGCGTACAACGAGAACATATAGGAGCAGCGACGATACTATTCTCGGTGTTGTCCGCGATTGTCGTCGCACGCGACGACGCGCTTACACACATCTATATACATACCGGCGACGATGCGGAGGTGCGCGGCTCATTACGCAACTCACGCGATCGCGTTCCTATACCCGTATTGCATATACATATAACGAACTGACGACCTAACCTAATGCTCGACGACCTTGGGCAGCAATAAACCGGCTCTTTAATAATCCTCCTCCTGCTTCTTCTCGCTCTCCCGGAAATGTTGAGCGATAAATTTGCTTTTTAATCGGACGCTCGTACCTTGTTTTTATATGTTTTGCTTGCTTGTGTTTTTGTGCGTTGGTTTTTTTTCCCGCTACTTTTTTCTTTTTTGTATTCTGATATTCGTTTTTTTTTTTTTTTTTTTTTGTTAAGTGGCTATTGTTATGTGTTGTTGATAGCCTCTGAGAAATTACGTTAAATTAATTAGTATTAAATGTTCGACGATAAATTGTGATAAAAATCGCAACGCGATTAATGAGTAAAAAGTATTGACGAAATTAAAAAAGAATTAAAATAAGATAAGTTATGTGTACAAATTAGACCAAGAATTAAAGTCAAAATAACGTAACGCTAGATATAAATAAACAAATTTCCGCTTCAACCTTACTTATCGGGCCGTTGTTTGAAAGCCGACGACATCGGTATACCGATAGGAGATCCATGCGACGCGGTTACGAGTTTACGATGCGGACGTGACGTGTTTCGAGAAACGCGCTTCGAATCGCGCGACACTTTAAATCGAGTTGCACTCGACGTATAGAGAAACGTACGTAAAATCACGCTAAAGTAAACGAGAGTTTTATATCCATAGAAGATTACCGTGATAGATTTACTTGAATAAAGAAAAATGATTTCTTTAAAATAACTTTCTTTTTTTGAATTATTTTGCTTTTCTCAATTCAAGAAATTAAACATTGCTTGAATAAGCTAAAAAATCTTCATCCACGAATTTAACTTTTTAACAGAGCATTTGGTTTTTTTTTTTTTCTTAAATTAAGTATTGAATACTTCTCAAATAACCCAAATATATATATATATATATATATATATATATATATATATATATATATATATGTACCAGACTGTTTAATAAGTTTTGCGGTTCGATAAGAAAAACACAATTTTCCAATACGATATCCCATATTTTTCTACGATTTCTGGTGTTGTTGCTGTTTTTGGATGTCCTTGACGTGGATCGTCTTCAAGGCTTGTACGACCACGTTTAAATTCAGCAACCCATCTTTCTACTGTACTAATTGAAGGCGAAGAGTCCTCATACACTTTCAACATTCGTTCATAAATTTCCTTTGCTTTTAAACCTTCCAAAAATAAAAATTCAATCACTCCACGATACTTGATTTTTTCCATTGTAAAAAAATACTGTGACACGTCGATACTAAATGGCTTGTAAACAAAGAATGAATTGATAGATTGAAATGAAACTTCACATGCGTTCATATGAAGAGTGTACCAACATAACAAAAAAAAAAAAAATTTAGACTAGTAGTAACACCCTCTCTTATCGACGAACCGCAAAACTTATTGAACAGCCTCGTATATGTTACGTGTGGGGAACACGAACATCATGAACTTTTAATATTCATTTAATATCGGGACCCACCAACCCGTCTCGTACGGGACCGCTCGCGGGTCGCGAACCGAAACAAGGAAACTCTCATCGTCGCGGGTCTAAATCTAGCTACACATTGCTATTGAAAATGCGCACATAACGTTATCGAAAAGGACGCCTTTGTCCTTTTGCATAAAGGAAACCAGATTAAGGGTATATAAGGTATTTAAATTTGAAATTGACGGCATTAGAAATAATATATTAACTCTTACTTGGTCGTCGTCGTTGATTCAAAAGCTAGGAGGCAGCCACTTAACCTCTATGTACAATAAGAGAGGGAAAAAATAAATCTTAGATGTCTCAGGGGTGTAATGAGCTTTACACTAGGACTCCTATTAGATCGTAAGTGATTTATTTATACACCTGAGGTATTAAAATTGATATCCACACACCGCCACAATTCTAAGACCAGTAAGCGTAAAGAGCCTTGTATCGTTACAGCCAGTCTACTCTATGTACATTTCAGTTAGAGAGCGATGCACTATAACGTAAAAGCAATGCGATATGTTGTATAGATCGCGCGTATCGTAACGTACGCCTTTATTCATAATGCATTTTATATAAAAGAAGTATACTGTTGATATCGCGATTAGAACATAGTCATTATATAGTTTTATTAATTGAATTAACCCATGTATATTATTATTAAAAGTTACTAAATGAATAATTATTAAAAAAGAAAGAAAAAAAATTGCTTTTGAGCGTTACATCATGTAATAATGTTTATTATAATTTTAATTTCAATTTTAAAAATTTTTTATGTAACTTTTGCTGCTAAATTCTAATTTAGAAAGAAAAAATCGAGTAGCCACTTAATGACGATATCTCAAAGCAAGAATATTAAAACTATAAGAGCAGAAAAAAAAAACATTTTTCTTTAGAATAATTTTCTTTAGAATAGTAATAAAAATAGATTTTTTTCTTTTATAAATAAAGGTAACAGGTGTAGATGGAAAACACAGCTTTACCCGAATAATAAAGTAAAATTAAAATAAAGAGAAAGGCGGAAAAAGATCACAATATGAGAAAACGTCTTTGTACATTCTATCGTGAGCAGTAGTAAAAACCATGCATTATTCGCTAAATGCAAATAGTACGCACATACGAGAAGACAGCACAAGTAAGGATTAAGTAATAAAAACAGTTCGGGGCGGCAAAGGAAGTACGATAAAAAGCTGAGAAACGTTTTGAAAGAAAATAATTTAGACGGTAGACGAAAGTAAAAAAAAAAAAAAAAACAGCGCACATGATTCCACTCCTTACACGTACCAGTCAACTTTTTCTTTTTTCTCTTACATCGCGACGCGAGTTTAGCGAAAGCGAATTGCAGCCGCAAAAAAAAAAAAAAAAAAAAAATCAAGGAGTGGAAGTGGATAAATCGTGGCCTAGGTGTTGGTTTGACAAACGCGGTTGACAAACGCGGAAATTTTCAGTTTATCGACACTAGCCGAGGCAGCATTGTTAAAGTAAGAGAGATAGAAATAGAGAGAGAGAGAAAGAGAAAGAAAGAGAAAAATAGACAGACTCACGCGTACTGTCTCACGGTAATGTTAGCATAATTCCAATAAATAATAATTGAATGAAATGAAAGTAAAAATATAGGTTATTCGAGTGAGTGTAGCGAAGAAACGTTAGTTGCTGCGTTAAAATGGTTTGACTGCCGATTAATTATTCGATTTATATAAGTTTCATGAAAATTGATATTTCTTATCGGCTCTTCATTATTTTATCGATTTATTAATATAGTTTTGATGAATATCTTATTGTAAATTATAAGTAAATTATATCTAAGAAAACTGCATTTATTCAGTATCATTTAAGTATACAATTTTTACGTCCGGGGCGACACGCACATCATAAAATTTTAATATTCATATTATGCGGGTCCTATTAACCCGTCCCGTACGAGCCCGCTCGCGTACATCGCGAATTAAAAAGTGCCTTCTATCGGGCATAATTCATATTAACTCATGAAGGGCACCTCTGTCTTATCGTATATTCGATTATCCAAAGATAGGAAGGGTAAAAAATAAATAAATATTGTAAAAAAAAAGAAAAAAAATGCCTATGCTTCCATAAGCCCTAATATGCGCTCCGGCAGAAGTCAAATTACTCGGCTCTCTATGCATGTGTGAGCGGTAAGGACATCGACCTTGACTCTTGCAAGGTTCCTTTTTTTCCGTGGCTTTTTCCACATAATTCAATCCACGCATTGCGCGAAGAGTCACACGGCCGACGACATGCATAGGCTTTGTAACGTCGTCGTATCGCGTCTATGTCAAACTTGATATTATATCAGATTTTTATATTCATTTATTTACGATATTAATTAATTTAAATTAATAAGATTTACTTCACGTATAAGATTTAAAATACTTAAAATAATAAAAGAAAATTATATAAAATTAAAAATAATTAAAATATTAGATTCGTTACGTCACGTAACAATAATTTAAATTTTTTATAAATATTCCTCTTTAATACTTTTGTTATATGTACAGATTAATTTAATAATTAAATTAATTATCCATAATTAACACAAACAAATATATGAAAACGAGGAATAAGGTTGCGTTTTATCGTTTTGAAAATATTTGAAATAAAATTTCTCGTTAAGTAGAAAAGGTACTCGATATAGTCAGACACAAAAATACATAATTACGTAGCTGTATGATATAAAACTTTTAATATGCTTTAAAGTTAGCTGAAATAAGCTAAAAAAAATTTAACATAGACATTTATCGTATTAAATTTTGCTGGCAATTTTGCTATTCAATAATATTGATTTGAAAAAGATTATAACCTGAGTTCACATTATTTAATTGATTTTGAATTTCAAATTTCATCAACTCGTTTTATTTATAAATTTTATTATATATATATATATATGCTGTTAAAGTGTATATATTTATAAGTAGTATAAATATTTACATTGACAGAAACAAGAGATACTAATGAATGATACAATGTAAGACTATGTAACAAAAATAAATCGAGCATTCGCTTAGTCTGACGTAGATCTAACATGTAGATCGATTAATCACATTATTTTAATTTCGTATACATGCGTTACGTTACATTTTTTTACATTTCTATCGAGATAATTTATATTCAACAAAATAAGAATATTTAAAATGTTACTTACGACACAATTATTGTACTTGATTATTTTAATTATTAGTATTATAAAATCATTTTAATTTTAAGGCGGTAGCTTCGTTAATGAATTATGTATTGACATTTCTAGTAGGATACAAGATTTATTGTTTTATCATTTTATTGGGAGGATTTGATTTATTTATTTTCTTATAATTCGCACAGTAAGTTCCCCGATCTAAATTGGTACTATAAATCAACCAAAATAATAACGTCGGGTATCGCTCCTGTAATAGTTTTCATTAGAAATAATTTATGAAGAGTTTCCTGTTCATAAATTTTCTGAACTTATTTCACTAAAATACTATTTGAAATAATAGATTAAGAAAAAGTTTTCAATGTCGCTGTATGGAATTTTATTTCGTGGGATTTCTTTAATTAACACGAGTACCTAATTAACTTGCTGTAACTTTTCGTAGGTTTCAGAATAGAAGATAATTAATAAAGAAAATAGTAAATTTTGAGATTTTTTAGTTTTATTAATATAATATCAATAAAAAAAAATTTTTCTTGAACGCTGTCAATTGATTTGTCTGTCATTTTTCCATTAATTTTCATTTTGATTACATAAAATTTTGATTAAAATTAAAAAAAAACAAAAAGACTTTTTCAATAAAACTATTTTGATATTTTCACTCCGAAATCAAGATAATTACACATTTTTACAAAATAATATTCATCTTTATTATTAATAAGTTCTAATTTTCTTTATTGTTATATTTTCTTATTATTATTATAACATATACCTCATTCATAAAGCTTCAGTATAATTCTTGAGTAAATTGCATATGATCAATTTCAAATTTTATCCTATTTCTTTATTCAATTTTTTATCGCGTTGTTGTATACCAAGTTGCATCGTCAGCAAGCAGTATAGAAGCATATAATGTAAATTATTGTTCGATTTCGATCAAACTTTTATGAAATATTCTGCTTTATCATATTCTTAATTTAGATTATTTTTTCTTCTCTCGTCTCGTTCATTATTTTTTTTTATTTATAATTGCAATAATTTTGCTATATTTTTACCCATTGTACAAGCAGTTTTACTTTAAATTTTTCTATTACTTAAATTCACTACAATTTATATCAAATAAAATACTTTAGAAATCGACGAAAAAAAACACACAAAAGAATTTAAAGTTTAATTATAAAAAAAAAAAAAAAAAAAAAAAAAAAAAAAATGTATCCACGTGACATATTGCCAGTTGCGTATAGCCGGAAAAATAAATTAGTAAATTTTTTAGATTCTAGCCACCCCTGCCAAACAGACTCACTGGCGCCGTCTCACTGGAAATTTTTTTGATACTTGGCTCGGATACTTAACTGAGTTGTAACCACTGCTTTAATATATTTATGTAAATATTTTTTGGAACATAATTTAAACAAAAATTAGTCCTTTAAAAATGTAAGTTGGTAAATAAATTATAAGGTTTAACGGTAGAAAGATTTGATAAAAAAATGTTACAAACTATTATGTTAATATTCTTACAAAAAAACAGAATAGAAAAAAAAAATATCTATCGTTAATTCTTTTAAATTATAAATTTAGAAAATAAAATATTTTTAATTATTAATGCAATACTTTTAAGACACGTAATAACGTTTCAAATACCAATGACCATTAAAATTTTCATACCACGAAATCGAAAGGGTTAACGGTGATCATACCATCATCAGATTCTCTTTTTCTCAACGACTATCAATCCACACCTATTGGGAATAGCAACAAAATCTGTTGAGAATTAACTCGTTGAGTGAGAATACTCATCTTTAACTCTAAATTACCGTTCAAGCGAACTATTAAATTTTCACGTTAATTCAATCGCACTAAAGAAGAGGAAAAAAAAGACAATTTTCTTTTATGCTAATGTTTAATATCTTCAACGAATTGAATAATTACTTTATTTACGATATACAATACAAAGCAGTAATTTTAATAAAAACATGCGCGGTTACTTTTATTTCAAGTAGCCTTTAAACAATGCAACTCCGTATTATTTCATTCAAATCGTCAACGAGTCATACGTATATACTTATGCACCGCATAATAAACCAGAACGGCTCATCGGTGAAAAAGAAAGAAAAAATAAAAAAAAAAAAAAAGGCCGCGGTGTACAACAATCGCGGACTCACCCGTCAGCGCGTTGAATCTCAAGCGAGGCACGCCGAGCCGCAGCAATAAAAGGAGAGAAAGAGACATTAGACGCAGAACATTAAGAGCAAGCGCTACGACAACACACATACATATGTACAAAACGCGAGAGGAAAGCGAACGCGATTCTCCGCTAGTTTCTATGTACATGTATATATATTCGGCTTCGTATATATACGCGAGGACGTTGCGCCCTCGAGGCGCGTACACGAAGGGATGGCAAGGGGAAGGAAACTCCGCGATGTGTGTATAATAGCTGGAGGGGTATAAAAAAGATTGGGGGAGTAAGAGGAGACGGCAGACTACGCCGGGGAATCGATAACAAAGTGGGGAGTTATATGCGCAGCATCCACGACGCGGTGTGCTCGCTCTCTCTCTCTCTCTCTCTCTTTCTCTCTCGATGCGTTCTGTCGAACCTCACCTACTTCGAGATGGCTTCGCTCCCTTTGCCCTTTCTCGTTCCCTACGCTCGTTCTGTCATTGTGCCTTGCTCCCTGGATGACGGTGTCACTAACCTTTCTCTCCCTCTCTCTCTCTCTCTCTCTCTCTCTCTCTCTCTCTCTCTCTCTCTCTCTCTTTCTCCCTTTTGCTATATTGTATTACGAAAGTCCATATTACGTGGGCTGATCTGATATATTTGAAATGATGTGTGGTTATGGTGAATTATTTAAATTTTTTTCAACACCAGGATATTTATAAAATTGAAAAATTATTATTATAGATGAATGAATGTTTAACATTGATTAACTAGGAAGTACTTTGATAAAATGGACGTAAAATATACAAATGCATAACCATTGTATACATCTATTTTTCAACTTTAAAGATCATTAAAATTATATCTATAACACAACAAGTGACAATATTTATCTGAAAGTAATTTATCGAAGATCGAAAAATATGTCTTTTTAATGGAAGTGAAAAAATAATTAATAAGAAATACATTTTTAATATACGATGAAAAATTCTTTTTTTATTTTACCTAGTTTTCAATTAAAAGAAGAATTTCATAAATAAATTATGAGTCATTTGGCATTTTTTATCAACTTTTTGACAGCTGGTTCTCTACCCTCTTTGGACCTGATTCATTAACAAACATAAAACAATATTTTTCACAATTTTTTGATGAAAAATTAAAATATTTACGAAACGCAACTTTTTTTTTAAGTCGCTTATTAAGTGTTTTTATTTTATAGTTATAATAAATATATAAGTGTTTAAAAATTCTAATAATAGATTTTTATAATATTTATAATTTTTAAAATGTTTACGTAATTAATAAAACTTACAATACGTATAGACTTTATCACCATTGCAAACGTAATCTAGAACTCATGCACAAATTGAATTTAGCTATTGAGCTCTTAATTAAAAAAAAAAAAAAAAAAAAAAGTAAAGAAAAAGAAGAAGAAGCTTAGACAAACAGCAAATCTATGCAAATTTAAAGAGGCTCGGAAACTCGAGAGGCACGATATCGTGCACATACACATTTATCTCGACAAAGTCTATAAAGTATAATAGCCGAGAAGCGTTCGATCGAATCTTAAGACGCACCCATTCTCCTTTACCGATACGTATATACATCGTATATTATTATTTTTATTTATTTATTCTTTTTTTTTTTTTTTTTTTTAACGGGACGCACGTCGCCAAGAAGCGTAACTGATTATCGGTCTTGAAGCAACGACGCGTGCCGTCGCTGTACATATATATCGTATTACCGTTCATAGAGACTAATATAAGATACCTTACGAGACTTCGCCCATCGCGTGGCTAATGATCCAAATCGTCGTGGTATATAGCATCAAGAAGGAATGCAGGAAACGCGCGTTTGCGTTTATATATATATGTGTGTGTGTGTGAGTATACACACACACGCTCGGTAATCGGTGAATATACGCGAATATAATTGTTTATTTCCGGCTTTGTGTATCGATTGTGACTCTAAGTGCGCGTGTCTGTGTGTGTGCACGCGATATTTTTTAAGTATTGTTTTGTACGAGTTTGTTTGAGATGTTGAAAAAGATGTATGAAAGATGCGCGTCGCGTCCTTTTAAAATTTAACATAATTTTGGTTAATTGATATTGTGAAGAAAAGAAAATAAGCATTAAAACTTGTAAATAATGCGTTAAAGTTTAATTCTCGTTTCATTAATCAGCGTTTCGCGTTTGAAATTAAGTTCTCTCGCATGATATTTTACACGATTTATTTTAAGCCGTTATTTTATTTTAATCGCATTAATTACCTGCCTGCATTAGTTCCTCACGGACTCAACGTCAAAGGATTTTCGAGCTCTTTAGAAGCGATGGCAAACTGATAACGCAGTACTTTTCAGTGTATATCATTTGTTTTATACACGTTAATCGCATTTTTGGCACGATATTATCAAACATTTTGTTCAGTTTTTACATTACCAATAACGAGTCTCGCTTCTGTGCTTTTGGTTGCTTCTCTAAAGATTTTAGACGCTGGAGAGATTTTAATACACTCTGACAAAAAAGTATCCGAAAATTTGAAATAAAACGCAAAAATATTAAACTTCTTCAATATTTATTGAATCTCCTTCAAAATATGCTCCATTTAAAGCGATACACATGTGCCAACGTTTTTTCCAATCGTGGAAACATTTTTTATAGGCGCCTTCAGCTCCTTCTGCGAATTTTCTTTTATGGCGTCTATGGAGTCAAATCTGGTTCCCCGGAGCGGTAATTTCAGTCTGGAGAAAAGAAAAAAGTCACACGGAGCTAGATCAGGCGAATAAGGTGGCTGGTCGATGGTATTTATCGAGTGTTTGGTCTTAAAATCGTTAATAATCGTGGCTCGATGAGATGGTGCATTATCGTCATGCAAAATCCACGAATTGTTTTGCCACAAATCCGGCCGTTTACGGCGAATATTTTCACGCAAACGTCTCAAAACAGTTAAATAGAAGTCCTTATTGACCGTTTGACCTTGCGGAACGAATTCATGATGAACCACACCACGAATATCGAAGAAAACAATAAGCATCGTCTTCATTTTCGAACGACTATTGCGAGGTTTTTTCGGTTTCGGCTCATTTTTTCCCACCCATTCCGATGATTGTTGGCTCGTTTGTGTGTCGTATTCATAGACCCATGTCTCGTCACCAGTTATGATCCCTCCCATGAACGTGGGATCAGAATTCGCACGATCCAGCATGTCTGCAGATGCAACTACCTGCATCCGGTACTGTTTTTGAAGAAAATTCAGCTCTAACGGAACGAGCCGAGCGGCGACGCGCTGCATGCCCAATTGGTTCACCAAAATCAAACGAGCGGTTTCACGAAAGATGTTGAGATCACGAGCTATCTCTCTAACACTGGCATGACGATTTTCGAGCACAATTTCCTTGATTTTTTCGACGTTATCGTTGGTTGAAGAGGTCGACGGTCGTCCTGAACGAGGCAAATCTTCGACGATCTCCCGACCGTTTTTAAAGGCTTTGTACCATTCGTACACTTGGGTTTTCGATAAAACGGAGTCTCCATAAGCCTTTTCCAGCATTCGCAACGAGTCAGCACACGAAATTTCGTTTGAAACACAAAATTTGAGACAAACTCTTTGTTCAATATTTTTTTCCATTGTAACATTCGCAGACTACCACTGAGGTCGACTGGTTTCAATAGCTGTCGTAAACAAACTAGTTGACAGACCGCACTCATGTTTGGCATAGTAATTACGGACAGTCCTACCAACATACAGAAACTTCAAATACTTAAAAATACTCAACGCGGGCAATTTAAATGAGAATTTCCGGATACTTTTTTGTCAGAGTGTATTACTTAAGGTATGGAAAATACATAAAGGGAATAATTAAAAAAGATTACATTAATTACTTAACCCTTAAATTCTTTATTGATTGTTTGAAAACGATTAAAACTTTGTAATTTTTTGTAATTAACGATAGCTAATATTTATCGTTACACAATCTCCGTGAAGCAAAAGCTTACATAGATTTTGATATAAAAAGAAAACAAAGGGATATTGTATACCTTAAGGAACGATAAAAAGGAGCTTATTCGCGTACAAATATAGATAATCTTTCGGAATGCAAAAAATCGAAAACGTAAAAAAGCGATGATAGCTTACATCGGAGTTTTGTTATTCCACAACTTTTCAGCGATTCTTGTGATTTCGATTTTTTAAGATAACGAAACGTCGACATTAGCGTCGAAGTAGAATTTGCTTATTCATATTTTTGCCTTTAAACGTAAAAAGGGTAAGAAAAATTCAAGCTATAACCATAAATTAATTACTTTTATGCTTATAGTTAAACATTATGGCTTAAACAAACCACAAAATTGTATATATAATCTATAAAAATTTGACAGATAATATTTTTAAATAATTATTTGAACTATAACAATGATGAAAATATTATTTTATAATGAAAATTAAAATGTAAAATTAAATTGAATAAAAGTTGGTAATATATTTTTAATTGTTTTTTTCAAAATTTGTGTTATTAATAATTTATTTATTATTATTATTATTTTTTTTATCACAATCATCCAATAAAATTTTACACACAATTATATAAACGACATAATAAAATAGTATAAAATTTTAATTAAAATACCTGATCGTTAACAAGATTCCAAAGCTCAAAGCAATAAAATCGATTCTGTACCTTTAAGCCAACAAGCATCGATGACGATCGTCAAATGAGCAAAGAGCATATCATCGATCGTTCTCGTATATTCCAGCGTCTTATTATTATTTTTTTTTTTTTTCGCGTCGGCAAAAACGTCGGCAACAAAGCTTTTTGTATTCCACGAACGTCAGCCATCGGCGTGTCGGCGTTCAAGAGGGGCATCTCGTTACTTCCAATGCGCGCTCTTTTCCAAGGCTTCCGTCACTCCGGATTATAAGCCATCCCGCAACACTTTGCTTCTCTGTTTCTATGTATATACGTATATACATATTTTTTTTCTTTTAAAACATGGACACATTGTCACGTATCATACGGCGGGGTATCATGTCTTTCTACCTTAAGCCACCTATAAAGAAAAAAATATTTTAAGTAAACTTGTGACTTTTGCGTTCTTTCTTGAAGTTGAAATATGATGTGTAAAGCTTCTAATACTCATAAAGTTTTATTTAATACATTATAATGTTAATGAGGCAAACAAATATTTTCTGCTTAAATTTTTACAGATGATTTTTTTTTTTTTTTATAATTAAAAGAATTTGTTTTTGAATACAGTAGCACATTTTGCGTTGTTTAAGATTGCATACGTAATAAATATTTAATAACTAAGTTGTATTTTCTTTAAATAACTCATCTGATGCATACGATTTTTGAAAGCTCTTCCGCGGGATGATAATTTTGTACCACTATTACCACTCGATCAAACAAAAGTGATGAAACAGAAAATTAACACAAGATGTCGTGATCTGTTTCATCTGCAAATCGATTGAGCTTCCTTACAACACTGCAGACATTCGGCAACTGCAAGATAACTAGTTGATATCCAAAAAATGTCGTATGTTCGAACTTCAAGTTGACTGCAAAGTTTACATTTTCACTATCAAGTTGGCGTCAATTTACAGACAGTTTGTTATCAACCTACTAGTACATGTTGACAGCAACTTGGTAGCAAAATATAGATTCGATGAAACTTCATTTTTGCATTGGCTTTGAATAAATTTTATATTTAAATGAATAAAATAATAAATCGACAATTGCATTATCGTTATGAAATTGAAAAAAAATTTAATCGCATAAAATTCTGTTAGATTCAAAAAGACTACAAGTTGACAATGAACTTTGCGCTTTAACTTTTGCGATCAACTTGCTGTTGATATGTACTAGAAAATTGATTTCAATTCGCTGATCATTTTGGCGTTAAATTGCAAAGTAAAGATAATGTTAAAAACTTACATAAAATGTTGATAAATTCATATCAGTTTGTCATAATATTAGGTTGGAAACTATAAAACGGGCGTTTTTTGTTCGGTCTGTGTTCAGCTGCACGCCCGTTTCATAGTTTTCAACCTAATATTATGAAATTTACAGATTAACACAAAACTATCTCGTAAGTTGACGCCAACTTGACAGTAAGATTTGAAGATCCAAACTTTACAGTCAAATTGAAGTCGAATATACAGCATTTCTTGAATATCAACTGTTGCCTTGCAGTTCTTCGTTATATCTTACTTCTTTTCTACAGTCGATATTGTAGGTTTTACTATGTTCAACATTACCGACACTGGATTGATATTGTATTAATATTTCTGCATTTAAAAAATATAATGCACGTAATAAAAAATCTTCCTAAAAGACAAAGTACTTATTCAAATGAAAAAAAACTCATTTTAAATCTATAAAGTATAGGTTGCAATGTAAGTAAATAATTAAAAAAATTTATAAAAGTTTCGATTAAAGCTCAACCATCAAAAGTACAAAAGAATTATTTTCATTTCTGAAAATTTTAAATTTTATAAATAAAAAGATAGCAACGACTACTACTATAATATTTTTCATTTCAAATTGATAAAAATCTTTATGCGCATGAAACTTTATTTGACCCGCAAACAAATCGATAGTTTAGCACGTAAAAATGATATCGAACATTCAAAGAAATTTCAGTGGCTATGAGACATATTCCATTATTTTAAAATTATGAAAAAATTTCTGACTTTTCAGCAAACACGCGAGAGCATTGATCTTTAAAGTTAAAGTAGCTTTTTAAATTGTTTATTTTTCTGAACTACTTTCTCTCAACTCAACTTTTATCGTTTACATATATTTTTTTAATGCGTTTAATATTTTTTAACGTTTTAAAAATACGTTAACGTCATTTATAAAATAAAAATATTAAAATAAATTACTTAAATTATCCGTACTCAATGCATTAAAATAATAAATTAGAGTGGTGGCAAAGTTAGTGCGTTTGATTTTAAATTCCGTAATGTCGAAAATGTATCGACAGGAGATATTAAATAAATTTTGGAGATATGTGCTTTCACATGATTTTGAAATAAGCCCAATGAAGCCTTATGACCCAGATAAATATACGTCGAAGACTTCGATTGAGGAGTTTAACAAAAGCTTTGGCAAAATGGGATAAGCTTAATAATGTTACTGATTTCAAGGTTCTATAGAAATATTATAAAAGTGTAGAAATAGTATGGATATATAGAAATAATAAAAGTTAAACGCTTATGAGTTTTTTTTTTTTTTTTACAATTTTTATTATTTCTAAATTATTTTTTTTTTAAATCTTTGGGGTATTTCATCGTTAGTTTTAAAATATTTTAATTATTAATTGTTGTTTTGAAATTTTCAAACAAAATATTATATTTTTTAATATTGACTCAAAATACTATTAAAAAATTAAACCATCTTTTTAAGCGTAAGAGTGAATTGAAAAATTTACAAACATTACACTAATTCTTATCTCTATATTTAGCAATGTAATATATTTATAATTGATCTTAATTATTTGATCAAATTAGAATATTTTTGAAACGAATATATTATTTAGATCTACTTAATTTATTTTATTATTTTATACAATAAACAAGAATTTTAAATCGTCATTAATCAGATAAAAGTCTATCGGTTATTTTATAAATTCATATACACTTGTCGAATACTTTAGAAATTCGTTTGGTGTAAGAAAATCATATTTTACCAAGTTTATACAATCGCAGATAATTTTCAATAGCTTTACGATGAAACAAATAACTTCCTCCTATATTTCATACAAAATTATGCAAATAGAATAAAAATTTTTTTCAAGCTTAAATATATATTTCATTTGCGAAACCAAAAAACGTCACTTTACATTGCCTTCTTCTTTTATTAAAAAAAAAAAAAAAAGCAAGAAAGATTGAAATCGATTTAGTCGATAAAACGAACGCGTGGCGACTATTGTATCAAAAATGAAAATAATCGCTTTCTACCGACGAAGCGCAATCACGCCAAGTGCAAATGTCTCGATCGATAAAGGATTAATTGGAATTCCGAGCCGTGGCGCGCGAGCTTCGGACTTCCGGCCGAGACGAGACGCGATGTCATCGGCTTGTGATTTTTTAAACTAATGCCTCGGCCCTAAATATCTATTTTAATCGTTATTCGTTGTACGTTAATGGGCCATCGATGATTTTATCGCGGAAAAAGTTTGCTGGTCGATGAAAATTTACTTTTTTTTTTTTTGTGTGTAAATACTTGTAAAAAATTTTTCATACGAACGTACGAAATGTAAAGTATATTATTATTAATTATCGATATTTAATAAAGAATCGACGATCCCATAAGTCACAGGATGAATCGTTATCTTGTGGTCTATTTTTATAACAACATTTGTATGTATTATTAATATTTTCCGCATTAAATTTGAAAAAAAAAAAAAAAAATTGCATTTTAATAATCAAAAAACATTTTCAATTTGGTGATACAAAAATCTTACTTTCTCGTTTGATCGATATTACCTGATACTTTTAAAAAAGTCAAGGACATTATAATACATGTACTTAAGTGTCATGATAGCACAAACTTGATGTATTTAAAATTATGTAAAAGTTGGATAAAAAAAATCATACAAGTACAACATAATTAAATAACGAAGGAAAACTGATATTGTACTTTTATTTTGTTTTGTTTTTTTTTTTTTTTTTTTATTTTTGTTACGATTAATATATCGTTTTTAAAGTAATCGTTATCTTTTTTCTAAGTAAAAATAAAATATGTTATATTTTCTCGATTATTATTTATATTAGAATGAAAAAAATCAAGATGCATAATAATGAGTTGTATTTGAACTAAATACTTGCAGTAATTTAAGCAATCGTTTTTCATTTATTTAAAAATATTTCAAAATAACTACAATAACAACGATACAAAATAATAATTTTCATATAAAATTACACACATAAACATATTAAATAATTGTATTATTTTTTGTTTCAGGTAAATTCCAAATTAACGTTAAAAAAGTATGGCAATTTCAAATAAAACATTAAAGCCGAAGCAAAAACTCTAGTAATTATTATTTCAATTTGATAACACGTTTAGAAGTAAGTATCATAAAAAAAAAAAAAAAATAAATAATAATAATTATGCATTATTAGCATATATCAACTAAATAATTATGTACAAGTTTTATGTTGACTTCGTTAAAAGATAAAAATTGCAATTGCGTTAATTATTGATTCGCACGTTGTTCCAATCTCTGTTAAAAAGTTCTTAACTTTTCTGTGAGCTCGTTTCACACTCGAATCCAATTGTTCGTTGTTCGTGTAAGATTTTACTTTGGCAACTTATGCACATTTTTCTTACAGAATATTTGAACATTTTTTATATAAAGTAATAGTTTTGTTTGAATAATTTAAAATTATGACGTCTTGAGGATTTATTATTATAAAAATGAAGTTATAAATACATAATTATAATGTCAAACGTAAGTGTTTCTTAATAATGAAAAGAAATCTTTAGTTTTATTTCTTATTCTTAAAAAATTATTATTTTACAATGTTTTAAAAACTAATAATCCATTTCATATAAAATAATTCCTTAATGTATAATAATCGAGTATTTTATCAACTCGTTAAACACCTATCGTGCAACGTCTCAATAAGTTAATTAAACAAGCTCGAGCGAGTTGCTTAGAAATTTTTGTTTTTTTTTTTCTTTTAAAAATGAAACCCGAATATACCGGACATCGCGTGATTTAACGTCGGCCCTTACAAAGAAAACGTCGAATATAAAACAAGCCATTATAACGCGATTAAAGCCCGATACGCTTAACGCGCGCCGGAAAAAAAATAAAAAAGAAAACCTGGTTGCTTTAAACGTCTTTAAGAAATTAGTAAGTGTAACGTTATGAGACGCTACTAATTTTTCAAGTATGAAAATTAACTTATTTTTTATTTTTATGTAAAATACCGCGAAACTATATTAAACACAAATAATAATAATATATATATATATATATATAGTTGTTGTTGATTACATGGCTTGTTATCGAGACGATAAAAGTTTTTATAAGCAATTACTTCTTTTAAATTACACATTACAGATTGCTTTTTCACGTATTGACTTTAACGTCGCGATAAATGTTAAATTGTATATAAATTTCAAACGGCTGAATGACAAGTTGACCGAAATGTTTTTGAAAAGTAAGCGTACTATATAATTCAACCGCATTCATATTAAAAATAATGAATGGACATTTCGAATTAGTAATAAGGAGTTTATGTGGATAATTACAACGAGATATGTTTTATTTTAATAAATTTATTTTCACCTAAGGTAGGACAAATACACTGGTTATATAATCAGTGAAATTAATTACTTGCTTTTCGTATTCTACGAATTAAGAGTATTTACGATAATGAAACACAAGATTATATATCATATTATGCATTTTTTAACACTTTGATTATTTATGAGATAAAATATTGAGATTATTATACTTGAGGCAAGATGCTTGTTATAAAAAAATGGAAATATTTACAGTATAGATTAGGAAAGTAAATGACAATTAATCAAATAAATCAATATAAAATTAAGTATACGCAATAGAAGTACGCAATAGGTCAAGCAAAAAAATATAATTTTAAAATATTTGTTTTTCAATTGAATTAAAAATGACACGATACGATAAATGATAAAATTAAAGCATAAAAAAAAAAATAATCTTAACGCAAATTAAAAAAAAATCCCCTCAAGATACTCGATTTCATTCCACGAAAATTTCACGTACGCGATCTCGCCTAATCTCAAACTACCTAAGAAGAAATTTACCAACAGCCCCTCGACAAACTTTCGCAACTGTCACACAATACCTACGCTAAAAAAAAAAAAAAAAAAGCAAGGTAAAAGCAACGAGTCCTCGTCGCGGTTGCCGCGCGACTACTGCGCTTATACCAACCCCTCCTAATACCAATATATATGTATATATATGAAAAGAATACACACACATTATATATATATATACCCACAGAATATCGAATAGCACGCGAGCGAATCGCGACTGACTAGAGAGGCTAACGCCTTGCGTAGAACGTCGTGTCCGCGTTGGTTTGCAGGGCGCAGGAGCGAGTTGCGCGCGCCACCCCCTCAGGATATATATATATATATATACATACTTACGAGTATATATTCTTGCGCGAAAGCCCAGAAGTGAGAGAAAGGACGAAGAGGAGTAGGTGAGGTATTAAAATAAAAAAAAAAAAAAAAAAAAAAAAAAATGAAAGAAAGAAAGAAAACGAGAGGGAAGTTTAGCTAACGAAAGAGAGAAAGAGAAAGAGAGAGAAAACGAGGGCTGGAGGCTAGTGGCTCACGGGGTTTCGGCTCGTCCACGACGACGCTCAGTTGTCTGGCAGCTCTGCCGACGAAAGCATTTGCTCGAAGCGATATAACCTTATTGCGACTATATTTTTCTCTCGCTTTCACTTTCTCTCTCTCTCTATCTCTCTCTCTCTCTCTCCTCTCTTTTTCGGAAACGAGACTAAGGAAAAAGAGCCTTTTTCTATTTTTGTTTTGTTCGTCACGTTTTGTGCTTACGAGTACGTAGCTGCGACTGTACAAGAGATAAGGTAAACGGGGGATTCCCCTATTTAAGCATTGGGATTTCTATGTTTATGGTGAGAAATTTAAATCGCGTTCGATGTATCGTTTGTTATAAGTTTTATGGAAATAATTTTTGTTAAAAAAATTTATTTTCGTTCGTTCGGTTTTTATTGTTTTTTTTTTTTTTTTTTTTTTTTTTTTATAAAGAATTGTTTATAGATTGTTAATCGACAGTTGAAATTCGAGTATAGATGGGTTACGCAGTATATATATATATATCGCTTAAATGTTTCTTAAACATTGTATATTTAAAGCGTCGATAAATTTTATTTACATTATTTTTCGAGAATTTTTAACATTTTTGACGTATTTTTAAAAATAAATTTTTGAGGTATTGATAGCTATTGCGTAATATTTTATAAAGATATGAATTTTTTTTGGTAAAATTTGTTACTATTTTTAATTTAAGTCTTTCATAATTTTTTCGTTAAAAATTATTTACGACACATTTAAATATCGGGTGATTATTAATTTCTTTAATTGAAATAATAAAATTTCATTTCACTTGAATCGTAAAAATTTATTTGGTAACAGGTGTAAGTATAAAAATAATCTACTTAATTTATTCAGATTAATTTCGTGTGATTTTTTCATTTTAACAAAAATATTTTCCCTGGAACTTGGAATGTTGAGTTATTTTTGTTAGAATGCGTTCAAATAAAGAAAAAAAATATATATATATATATATATGTATATAAATATATACATATATAAATTTAAATTTCCACAAGAAAAAAAAAAACATAGAAATTTTAAACGATAAACCCATTCGTTAACCACCGCATCCAATATTTTCTTCCTTTTATTTTTTCATCATTTTAACGAAACCCAGAGAAAATATCGTAGGTGTATTAAAGCGTGGATTCTTTTCCTGTTTCTCGCTGGTTTTACAACTACGAGGGACATCGATTTTCTGGAAACTTCGCGCCAAGTGAGAACCGCTTTGGATTTCAATCACTTAGACTACTAATAATAATGTATTTTGCGTACGATCGCAACGACGGGACGGCGAGAAAAAGTCGAGCTTTGTTTTTGTTTTTTTTTTTTTTTTTTTTTTTTTTATGAATAAGCGCTATTGTAATAATAGTCTCTTACATAAAGTCGGCGTTAATGTTTGTTTAAATCGATAAAAATGAAAAATCTTTATAAAGTGCCTTTTACGCAATTATTCATTATTAGAATAATTTCTATTATCCTATGTTCAACTTTAATGCTTTTCTCTGGGTCTTCGTACACGTCAATTTAACGAGAAAAGTAATTGCATTATCTTGTTTTGTTCGCAATTATTTTTTCATTAAATAATTGTTCAAACTATTCCTTTTTTCAATTTTCTTAAAAGTTTCTATGTAATTAAAAAAAAAAAAAAAAAAAAAAAAAAACATTACACGCTAATTATTACACCAATAAAGCAATTTTTCGTATTAAATACGATACTTGTGCTTGTATTACACTTTCACGCACATTTGCTATTAGAAAATCTTATTAATTTGCAATTATTAATCGACAAAGTGCACTTAATGGATTAAGTAACATTTGATTTGTTTTAATATTGTTGTAAATTATTTTTATGAATAAACTTACCTTAATTTTTGAATGTTTTATTTTATAATTATATCTACAATATTCATTATTATTTTGAAGTTTAGTTTATTTTTTTTTTTTTTTTAAGAAAATTTAGTATCGAAAATAAAACGATTTTTTTTACAATCTTATTTTATACTTTTACGAGTATATTTAATTTGTTTTCAATAAAATGAAATGCTTTCTATTATTTTATAAAGTTTTTTTAAAAAAAAAATACATATACTTTTTAGTTGAAAAAAATTTTCATTTAAAATCTATTAAAAACTATATTTATAATTGATAAAAAAAACTTTTGTCGCTGCGAATGACGTTAAGTTATTATTATACCGCTAAATCATCACAAAGTTAGGGATTAATTCGGTAATTTTCAAAAACATTGCATCACACTACGATATACCAAAAGCTCTTTAACGCAATTCAATTATCAAAGTACGAAAGCATTAGCACGTGAGATGTTGTGTAACGTGTAACAGGAAAGATCGGATTTCAAGGCGCATATAAACTAAAGCGTTTTCGTGTTGCAAATTAGATAAACTATTAGAAATTTTCTATTTTCAAGTGGAGTTTACGACTTCTATTAATTACGCTTTGAAAACTGTTTAAACCATTGCCATACAAACTTTAATCAACCTTTGCGGGGGGATATTAGTTATACGTTAGGGCTGAAAATAAATGTTTCATAATTTATTTCGTCGACTTTTTAAATTAGTGATAACGTAAATATAATTTTTAGCGTAAAATTTAATTTTATTATCGATCGTGACATTCATTTTATTTTGTGCATCATTATTTATCTCTAATTTTTATTATTTTTTTTTTTTTTTTTTTTTTTTAAACTCTTACGTATGCTTTTATAAAGTATTAAATCATATGTGAACAATACGTGAATCATGTCGCGTGCGTCAACAATGTAACTATTTAGACGTTATTGCCTCGATACAATGTAGAATATTACAAAGTATTTTTAGTAACAAAAATGATTAAAAATTCGTAAACGTATAGCGTTTTACCGAACATAAATTGCTTGAGCTACTTGCGAGTATTTTATTTCGATTCTATATTTTTGTGCATTCTAATAAAATATCAATTGATATAAAATAATTAATCGATAAAAATATTGAAATAAAGTTTTTGCAATAACAAAACGTCAAATAGTTACGACTAGCTGTAAATTTATTTCTCATACCATGAATTTTCTTAAAGAAATTTTCAAGTTCATGGCCATCTCGATGCAAATACATCTTCTCCCTTCCCATGGCATTCGGTTGAATCCTATATATATATATTTTAATATTAGAGAATTAATTGTTTCCACAATATTTCATGTTTTACACAATCCCATGATTTTAATCTTGCGTAGCCTTTTAAATCTTCTTTTATAATATTGTCCTGAATATTTTCTTAAGTACTCGTTTTTCAAAAAATATAATGTAGAATATTTCAATTATTATTATTATCTTTACAATTTTTTTTTTTTTTTTTTTTGGGTAATAGCCGATGTTTTAAATGTAAATCGATTACATAAATACATGTATTTATTTGTTACGTGACGGATGTCGATAAATTTTTAATAACAATCTAATATCGATTGCTTTATTGAAAATTTTTAATTGCTTATTGAATTTCATGGCACTGAATATATATATATATATATCATTTTTCAAGGCTGCAGAAATATCAGGTAGCAGCCGTACGTGTAGTAATGTTCCTATTTCTAAAATTTCGACGAAATTGGCAATTTCGGTTACATTTTTTTTTTTTTTTTTTTTTTCGACAATATCGACGATGATTCGAGTAAAGTTTTTGTAACAGGTTCATTGAAATATTTCGAAATTTGCAATTAAATTTGTTCCTTAAAAGTAATAATCAGTAAGAAAGGCATAAATAAATTGAGGCATAATTTTTAATATAATTGATTCCATTGACGTAACGAACAAATTAACATTCCTTATCTGTAAAAAGTTACTCATATTTTATTCATCGTTCACCTTATTTATCGTATCTTTATATAAACGAGACGATTACCGAAAGTGTCGATAAATCTAAACTTTATCTTCAATCTATATATCTTCAAATGTTTATTTTTTTTTTTTACTCGATAAATAACCAAAAATAAATTTATCGATCCGTATAAAATATCTACGAATCAACAAGAAAGGATAAGTATACGTTCGCATAAATCAATCTCTCAAACTACGCATAAAAATGGGACACGCGGTAAAAAAATAAAATTTAAGAAAAAAAAATAAAAGCTTGGATTTAAAGAGACGGAGAGTCCGCAAGCAAAACAAATCGAAGATATATTCTCATTCCTATAAAACAGAGCTTAGACGAGTTTACGTGTTCCGTCGAAATCCCATGCACTCCCAATTAGTCCACCAGAATTTCCTCTTTACATTTAGTCTTACAAATATATATATATAAACATATTCGTACACCTGCGGCTCAACAGAAAGAGGAGGACGAATCGATTTAAGAGGTGGGGGAGAAGGAGGAGACCGAAAGGCCAAATCAAATAAATCAGTGAGCCTATGCGTGCCGTCGACAATCGTATCACGCACGAAAACCTTACAACTACGGCGAATTGTACGTACGAAACGCGCAAGCGCGAGCTTTTACTCCTTACGTGTCATGGACTATCCGAGCCGATATTTTACATTTACGTAGACTGGGAATGAGGAATGAAATTTTCGTTAATCGATCCTCTTTACTATTTTCGGGCTTGAATAATAAATGATTCGACGAATTTTGTGAAAATTTTTCATAAAATCATAAATTTATAATTAGCGATTCCATCGACAATTGATATTAGGATTTATTTGACAAAAGGATTTTTAATATTCTTGAAAATAATTTTAATGATGCTCGGTGAAGTGTTCAGAAAATTACAATTTTTTTTTTTTTTTAATTTTTATCAATGAAATTAAAATTGCAAACATTTATATTTTTATATGATTTGTAACAAATTTATAAATATAATTAAACGTTTAAAATATGTAAAATATTTTTTAAGAAAAAAAATTATATCAGAATACCTTTTTCTTTTTCCGCGTTACGACGTAAAAGTAGAGTAAGTCCGTATATCGCCAGACATTTCATGTAATTATAAAAATTTTATTCACGCTCTCTATGAAACTTTATCGCATTAAAATTTTATTCATACTAGTATATCACTAAATAAAAAAAAATCCAACTATATGTAAAATATTGCTAGCAATAAAAATAATATTTTTAATTCGATGGATAATTGGGTGAAATAAGTGGATCATAGAATGCCGGTATCTTTAATGACTAAAACTGTTATTTAAAAAACTTGAAAAAAAGCTACTCATTTGGCATGCAGATCGTAAGATAATTAACAGTCGAGTACACTTAAACTAATCAAGTATCGTTTAAAAACTTGGAAAAATGCCTACCGTTTAATGACATTTTTATTATTATTATTATTATTATTTTTTTTTTTTTTTTTTCTTTCACGTTAACGAAATGAAGAAATTCTTCGCTGCTATTTTTAGATTCTTATTTAAAGTATGTTGAACAAATTTTGAATAAAACTTGTAAATTCGAATTATTTAAAAGATCGTAGGTATTCGTTGCGCGACCCAATAAAGATTTTAGAAAAACTTTCAGAATTAAAAAATTTGTAGGTATTATAATAAATTTAATAATTCGTAAAGTGTAATAAAATGTAATTTATCTTATAAAATTGACAATACACACGTGAAAATTATTATTGTTAAATTTTATTGATACTATTTTTAACAAACCGTATGAACTTTAGTAAATAAAAAGTAAACTGTTTTAAAAACTATTATCGTTATCAAAATTACATTTAAAAGCTATTAACTCAACTTCGATAACCGTATTACAAGTTTAAGTTTGATTCTTCATTTTCAAAATTGCTAAAATTTATATTTGAATTGATAATTTAATGACAATTTCTACAACTAACAAAAATAATTATTTATACAGAATCAATTGATTATCAATAAAAGTAAATTTTTATAGCAATATCGAAGTAATTCAACATAGTAAAAGTATTTAGTTAAATCAATCGTTAAAATAACTTTTTATACTCAGCATAAAATATGGCTTGATTTTGTAAATTGATAATGTAATAAATCATATATTTTATCTAACAAACTTATTAGTCCGTCGTGAATAATATTTGCTTATATATATATATTGAATATATATATATTTGGTTCTTCGTAATGATTAAGTATTCAAACGAATTAAATCTTTATATAAAAATTCATTTATTATTTTAAATGTTACGTGAATATTTGAAAATATCAATTTTACAATAAATTTTATCTTATATGATCGAATAGAATGTTCGTTTCAATCAACGGCAATGAAAAGGTTATTTTTTTTAAACAGTGTGAAATTTATAATAATTTTTTCTTTTAAACTTTTCCGAATTACTAGAAAATTTATCATCTTACAATTTAATAATCAATCATTCTTCATTCAAGATATATATATATATATATATATATATATATATATATATATATATATATTCATAAATTTAAACATAATGCAACTATGATTCCAAATATTAAACTTTGTACGCCGTAAAAAATTTTTAACATATACAAACTATAATATTAAATCTATTTTTAACATGTTACATCATCATATAAATATAAAACACAACAACCACACCCATTACCATGCAACTTCACAATATTTATCGCTAGAAACAAAAAAAAAAAAAAGAAAGCACGAAAAAAATAAAATTCGTTCCTTCGCGCTGTCGCGCATCAATGTACTTCGCGTTTTAAAGGACATGTCGCGCGTACCGCGTTTACAACGGCTACACATAAACTCGATGCCTTTACATGCTTATGCTAAAACAAACAATGGCCAACGAAATGAGCTCGCGCGTGCTCGCGTTAAATTTCCCTCCAGCACACTACTGGATCAATAATGTCGTTGATTGTTTTCCCCCCTTTTTTTTTTTTTTTTGTTTCTTTTTTGGCTTTTTACGCGTGAAAGTTTATTTTTTGTTAATTTTTTTTTTTTTTTTTTTTTTTTTTTTTTTTTTTTTTTGTGACTTTTGTAAACAATTTTGGTTAACTTAAGATAAATGGAAACGATTTTAAATTTAATATACATTAATAATACTCTAAGTTAATTATAAAATGATCAAATAAATCATTTAATGTTTTAAATGTTATATTTGAATTTTAAAGTACGCTTACAAACACATCGATAAGTATAAATAAAATTAAAACGTCTTTTTAAAAAAACTTTTTCTCAAAACACCGATTGAAGTTTACTTCGTTATTTAAAATTTTATGATTTCATCATTTATGCATTTTCGTACTTACATCTTTTACTCTAAGAATAAGTACATTTTTAATTATAAATTAATTTGACATTCGAATAAGAATAAATTATAAAATTATTAAATTATAATACCAGCTTTTATTAATTCACTTATTGACTATACGCTATTGTGCAAAACAAAATAATTCAAGATTTACGGCGTTTACGATACCTAATGAATATGAATATTAAACGAACCCATCGTCGTAATATATTACAAAAAATCTTTTATATGTCAACCGGATTATTTACTGAAAGCATCGATAGTGACCTACTGACCCAAAGTAACAACACGAAACTGAAAGTTCGTCCGATATTTTAGGATTTCTTTATTTGTTATATTACTCAACGAAATTTTTATTCGTTTCTGATTAATCGTTGAAGTAATAGTACTGCGTTAATAATTATATGTAATTTTAACTTGACTTGTAAATAAATTAGTCAATGATCATTTATAATAACGTTTAAAAAATTAATTTAGTTCAAATATTAAATTTTCTTTTTTTTTTTTTTTTTTTTTTAATCATTACATTAAACGATATTAAACGTCAATTTTAACTTTGAAAAAATATTCTTTTTCTCGTTCAATTTTATGCAATCGATTGAAAAAAAAAAAAAAGAAAATATCGAATAAATCTTACCATACCACGCCACATTCCATGACAAATTTCTATTACTATCGTCGAAATAAAGGAGTAAAAACAAAACAAACTTCAAGATTCTCTACGGCTTACATAATTATATATCACGATGACATAAAAAATACAACACTTATCTAACGCTCTTCCCGTCAAAGTTAAAAACATTATTTCGCCTAAAAGCGAGATAAACACACGTTAAAATGAAAAAAACAAATAAAATTTTTCCGTTAAAAAAAAAGAATATATTTATATATATATATATATATATATATATATATATATATGTAGAATCAAAAGAAGGTCAACGGTCGATGGCCATCGCGTATAGGTATGTAAGCGCATACACAGGTGTCGCGTCGTGGCTTACCAACCGGCTATTTTGCATAAAAGGTAGAGAGATATTTCATCATGCACGCGAATTATAAATGGTTTATATACGGGCGCGGTTAAGCTTAGGAGTTAGTCGGCAATGTGCTTTTAATGTCCCTTGCGTTTATTCTATCTGCGTGTGAGAATACGTTTGCGGTATACTTTTTCGATAAGTTTATGCTTGTTTTCTTTCTTTTTTTTTTTTTTTTTTTTTTTTTTATGTATATATATGTACTGCATTTCGTTTTTATTATTCATTAATGGGAGGAAAGATGAGCGAATTGCATTTTGTGATTATTCGAATAAATGGAATATGTTTATCGATTTCAGGCTTAGCAAATGTATGATGGAATGATAAATTAATTGAATGGGATTACATGGCACAGACTTGTATATTTTTTCATAATAAATAATATTTCACAGTTATTCAAATAAAAAACAAAAATATCCTTTATAATTGTAAAAAAGCTACGTTAATGTTACCTACTATTTTTAATAAATGGCTCGTTAGATACACAGCTAGTATGCAAAGAGACAAATTTTTATCCAACAATATTATTACTGATATATAAATATGTATATATATTATTTTAACATTTATAAACTTACATTAACAAAATTTTATTCTACTTATCATTAATAAATGCTCAATATACTTTGACATTGAAATAAGCTATTTAATCAATGCAACAACCATAAATTTTTCTGTAATTTGGCATACTTGCTTTTAATAAATTTACGATTATCATTACAGTTATATTAAAAAATAACATTGTTTCGTAAAAGTCGCATTTCATTCACGTGTATTATACCTGTGTGTTATATCAAAAATACTTGCATACAAAAAAGTCAAAAGTTAATGCGTACGTTAATTCGATGTAATAAATATACGGATATGATAGAAGCAGCAGTAGTTCTCTGAAAACTTTTTATAAAATCTATAAAGTAATATCGTGATTATGAAAGAGTAACAAATAATATTTTTTACCTACGCATCATATACATATGTTTTTTTTTTATCCAAGAAATCATTTTTTTTTTTTTTTTTTTTCATGTTTCAAATACTTTATGAGATAAAATTTAAAAAGCACTAAAAAATTGTATCAATAATGGCATTAAAATAATAATAAAAAAAAAAAAAAAAAAAAAAAAAAAAACATAATTCTATGTTAAAATATTAATACAGGTATTATTATACGGATAATTTTAATAATAAAAATATAATATTAAACACGTGACAAAATAATTAACAATATAACGGCTTCTAACATTACAAAATTGTAAAAGAAATTAAGCTTCGCGAAAACTTCGAATTATTTTGCACGAAATATATTATAGCGTGTTTCGCACGATTTAACAGCAGCTTAAATATCAAAGCGCTGTCTAACCATTAAAACTTATTACAACTTTTCTACTTATACCGCCCTCGTATCGTCGAAAGTTTATTTCTTACGCATGGTATTAATATGTAAATAAAATTTTCGCGTCGTCGTAAATATTATTAAAATTTAATAAACTACTAATTTACTATTAAATGTTTATCGTTTTATTGAGTTTTTAAACTATCGTGTGATATAACTATTAGCTGATTATTGAAAAAATTTTTGAAATACAACATTAAAATATTTGTTTTAAATACAAATAAGAAAAAATTATAAAATAATAAATGAATCCTGCATACTTGAAGTTATTATTAGGGTATTCATAACTAAATATGTTTAAATTGAGAGAGAGAAAAGAAATCTAAATGAAAAATAATGCCTAACTTTAGAAAATTACAGTTGGTGATTATACAGATTTATTTATATATTTTACCAATACTTTTGATATTTAAAATTTCATGCAAAATGTAGGCTTTGTCAATTAGTAACCAAAAAATAAAACGTTAGAATTAAATTCATTGACATAAAAACATTGGTCAAACATTTTATCGAAAACATTTTTTTTTTTTTTTATTTTTTTATTTTTTTTATTTTTCGTGATTAACGCTGAGTTGGAGGACAAAGTAGAACTTAAAAGCTCGAGGTCGTTTCTGATTAACGACAAATTGCACTTTTACGTATTTATTTACCTTGTATTTTTAAACCTAATTTAGCGAAGAAGCGATATAATCAATTTTTTGTTTATCCTCATTACTATAATACTTGTATTATTTGTTTAATTTATTTAATAAGAAATATATTGTTTACAAACGTAGTATGATGTAGTCTTGAAAATTATAAAAAAAAAAAAAAAAAAAAAAAAGAAAAAAGTTTTGAATTTAAAATCATTTATTTTGATCGTTAAATGTTTACAGGTAATAATAAAAACAAACGAGAAAAAGATAATACGCGTACGTATAATTAAAAATTCCGCTAATCGATTACTTAATAAATGTTCGTCATTATTTATTATTATCCACCAAAAAATGCAAAATAACAAAACGGCGGTGTACGTGTAAATTTCGATAACAAAAAGACGGCCCTCGCGTTTGCTCGCTCGCGGACTATTTTTTCGCGCACAGAGAGGCGAGGTAATTTTTGAAAGTTTGCCAAGACTCTTGTCTCGTCGCGCTTGTCTTGTTATTTTTATGTTCTCGAAACACATTTTTCACCACAATTGCGCCCGGATCGACCGCAATTTCCGTAAAAATTTTGCTCGATCGTTATATCGTCCGATGGAAATATATCGTTATTCGATGATATACGCGTCGATCGTTTGAATGAATAATGTTCAAGCGATCGGTAAACTTTTGGCCATTGATTGGTAAAATTGTTGACGAAAATATGTATAAATTTATCATTAGACCGAATTCGGATGATTATTTCTTGAACATTACTTTGATTATATTTCCATTTTTTAACTATTTTTAATATTTTGATTGTAAAATTATTTCTTCAAAATGATATAAATTTTAATAAGAATCTTTGATTATCAAATTATTGAGATTAAATATTTCATTTGTTGATTTTGTGAGTAAATTTTATTTTACGATTGATTTTTTAATACTAAACATTTATAACTAAAATACGTTCACATTAATATTAAGAAAATTTATTCTTACAATAATCTGTACTGACGTACGATTCACTGAAACTATTAAGTAACTAATTTATTCAATAAAATTATAGTTATTTGCTCTTTGTAAATTTTTTTAATAATTTGAATATTTTTTGAAATTCAATAAAATTATAGTTATTTGTTTTTTGTAAATTTAAAATTTTTTATACTGTTAAATTGCAAATATTTAATTTTTAACTTTATAAAAAAAAAAAAAAAAAAAAAAAAAATTTCATTTTAATAATAAAAAAAAATTATGTGTTTACATTAATAATTAGATTTTTATCTAAATTACAAGTAAAAAATCTTTTAGAATCAAAATAAATTTACTTAATTTAAAATAATATATATATATATATATATAAAACTTACTTCTTCGATAGAACGTTTGAAACTTAATTGTTTGATTTGAAATTTCATTGTTTAACTCGTATCATTAAAAATTTATTTCTTAAATCCAAATACATTAAATGATATTACTTTTATAACACCAGTAGTACTTAATACTACGACGATCAACGACTAACTAAATGAAAAATGAACTTCGCTTGATAAGCAGTAATCATGAGACGCATAGGATCAAAGTGGTGGGGAACGAATGGAGATTTTATGCCTTTGTTACAAGCTGTCCGGTAATTTTAAGACGCGAGTATATTTTGTACAGTGAAAAATATCCAATATACCAAGGACAGTATAACTATAGTAAAGCATTTTAATGTATTTTTATTTGTTTATTAAAACTTTTCCATCCCCAAAAATTTATAAAATCACTTCGTATTAAACGAACTTTCGTTCGAGTGATAAAAGTTTTTATTGCGATGATAAATTCAAAAAATATTCCATCGTAAAAACTACTTTCTAAGAAAAAAAAAAAAGAAAAGAAAAGAAAAGAAAAAACGCAGGGACATAAGCGAGTAGAGAAAGTCACGAATCGAAAACGTATACAAAGCGCAACATCAGCTCCAAGCTCCGAGTTCTTCTCGTATCAAGTTCAGCGATATATCCTTCCGGTGACTATATTTTCTACGGAATAAGTAAACGATGCGCGCCTTCTGACGTCAAAACTTATCGAGCGCGTCTTATTTCTCTCGGCGCTCGTTCTCAACCGTTCGCAAGCGTATATACATATATACATTGGTATTCGCGTCGCCGACATTGT
The DNA here is from genome assembly GCA_949987625.1 of Chalcis sispes. Taxonomy (NCBI): domain Eukaryota; kingdom Metazoa; phylum Arthropoda; class Insecta; order Hymenoptera; family Chalcididae; genus Chalcis; species Chalcis sispes. Next base: position 66,126,412 of record OX465096.1, on the reverse strand, counting down.
CTGTCTCTCGCGGGTGCCGATGTATAGGTATATGTTACATCTAAGGGTATAAAGGAAAGACTTTATCTTTTTCGATATCAGCTCGTCCCACCTCTTTTTAACCTATATTTACGCCGTGCTTTCTGTCTTCGATGTTTTCGCGCGCGCGCGCGTGTGTGTGTGTGTGTGTTTGTCTGTCTGTATACGCGAGCTTGTGCGCGAGATAATTTTTTAAGCTTGATTTTTTTATAAGCTTTTTCCCCGCTCTACTCTATTCTTATTTTATTTTTACATATTATACGAGTAACGAATCTCATGCGGTTGAGTTAGTCTACTTTTTCCTTTTTGTCGAAGTTTTTTTTTTTTTTTTTGTTTTTTTTTTTTTGTTTGATTTTATTGCTTTACTTAAAAAAATAAAAGATAGGTATAATAACGTTGATAGCTGCAAAAATTCAATAGTGTAAAATTGCAAGGTTTTCAATTCAAATATTTTATACTCTATACATGATATAATTTACTCATAAATTTGTTAGTAACTTATATCCAAAATTAATACAATAATCCATTTTAATTTACTTATATATTTCTACAAAAATAGCTATTTTAAATTTATAAAAAAAAAAAAAAGGTTTTATTTTCAAAAAATAAAGTTTGATAAAATTTAATAAACGTATTATTTATGAATGAACTTATTCATTTAAACGAGCTATTTCATCATTAAGCTCTTTATAAATGTACAATATTTCAGAGCTGAAAAGAAATTAGACGCGCTTTTGATAAAAGAATAAAAAAATAATGCTTACTTATTCGTATATCTTTTTTTATGAAATTGCAGTATCATACGATGCTTCGAAGAAGAAAAAAAAATTTTTTTTTTTTTTTTTTTTTTTTTTAATCATAGTTTCACACAAGCAATGCTACAAATAGCAGAGAAAAACCGATTCATTAAACATTTATAATCAAGCTTTCATTCACCATAAATAATTCTTCTTTCTATCCGATGTATGATTTCTCTTAAATAATCGATGATACTTTAGATTGACATTCTCCACACGTGCAAGACGCGTGGATTTTGAGATATTGAAAATTTCCACCTTAATTACATGTAATAACTATTCGTGTATTGTATAATAATTTTTTCAAGTTTAAAACTATTATCCACGTAAAATAATTTACACTGGTATTAAATAAATAAACGATTAGTTAATCGCATCGAAGAGCGACTCTGAGAAAATTTCCAACGAAGGTTTTGCACATACGCCTTTATTCAACCGCCAAATGAGAGACGTTCAAGCCGCACGGAAGAGTGAAACGCTCGTCCGACTGGCATAATAGTATGCATGTGAGATAACTCGACGTGAATTAACACCGATGCTTGAGAAAATGAAATATCGTTAAAGTAATTGGAATGGAGATCGAAGCGCGAAGAAAAAACGTCAATAAGTAGTTTTTTATTTATGACGAAGAAGTGAATTCTTTTTACAAAAAAAAGTTAATTCAATTACTTTTAATTATAAGACAAAAAAAAAAAAATAAATAAATAAAAAAAAAAAACAAAAAAAAAAAAAAAAAAAAAATAGTATCGATTAAATGTTTGAAAAAAAGCTACATTTTTTATTAAATAAAATCATTTTAACCCCGAGGAATCAATACTGAAATTTATAAATTACATTGACGTTGTAAATTAATCGAATCGAGATTACTCGTATTATACCTTTTTACTATAGACGCTCCTATTCGTTTGAGCCAAGTTAATAATGAAAAAATCCCGATGACGTTTTAATCTATGTATATTATACTTAAAATTTATTTAGGCGCTTGCTCGTTCCTCTCTTTTCACTCATTTTTCGCATACTCAAGGATGTGCGAAAAAATTTTCTCGTCGCTTCGCTTGTAAAAATAGATAGTTTACGATGCAAATAAGTAAGTTAAAAAAATTATCATTATCGGGCATCAGACATCGCGTAGTAATTAGAGCGAATGCGCGAACTTTAGTGTTTGGTGTGATGTTAATCGAAGGATAGTATACACGGGATATTACGAGCTATTATTTAGTGACTCGATTAAAATGTTGAAAATACTTAAAATTTTATCGATAAAATAAACTTATTTTAAAATTTTTATTGTAAACTTTCTACTTATGTTTTATAATGTTTAAAATTTTACGTTACGTTACATGATTATTAAATTAAACGTAAAATTAACACAATATTAGCAATATCATCGATTATATTTCGTTATTTTTCGTAATAGCTGCACACATTAATTATTATAATCACGTAGATATAGGATTATTAAATAATCCTTAAGAAATTCACACCGTATCGTAGAAAAATCATTCGATAGTAGTTATACCTAACAGTAGTTAAATTATCAAACATACTAACTCATACGTAAACAAAGTAGATTAATATCATTCAAGAAAGTAGACCTACAGAGATTTACATTTGTAATGGTAGTACATTTAGAAATCGATCAAACACTCGTAATTCTATGAAAAAGAATCTATTGGTGAAATAACGAGTAGGACTTACTCGGATTCTTTTTCGAAAAATTGTAGTTAACAGCTAACTATTAACCCTTGGATTACAAAGTTTTTTTTTTTTTTTTCTTTTTTTTTTAATGTAGGTCTAGAATAATGATAATTTGAACGAATTTGTATTAACTTAGATTATTTTTTTTATATATATAATTAATAAAATTTGAATATAACTTGGTTGTTACCATTGCATAATTTATAATATTGCCATTAAATCGTTTAACGTACAATTAAAAAATTAAAAAAAAAAAAACTATGTTTGACAAAAATATTCAATTTCACTAAATATATATAACGAACAGATTTTCGCGCGTCGACAAATTTAAGGGTTAGTATATAAGCATTCGCTGTAAAAAAAAAAAAAAAAACAAAAAGTCTATTCACCAAGCAACTCTTGCACCGTTAAAATATCGTCGCTCTTCACCGATCGCAAGCCACAATAAAACGATTCCCCAAAATAACAATGGGAACGATAATTTAAAAAAAAAAAAACTCTCCATAATACTCGAAACGGCTTATCTTTTACGCCATACGCAACAGGTTAATGAGGCGATGCTCTCCTGTCGACGTCAACTTTCCCGTTGATAATAAATACTCGCTTCGGTATTAAACTATATACAGAGACTCACGGATTATACAATGGACTCGCAACAGACACCGCGATTCCCGACCGAGCTTCCCGTCGGACAGAAGCCGCCCATGGTAAGGACATTTATAACGCAATTTTAATAATCTAATTGACGTATCGGTAAATATTTTTTAAAGCTTTTCATACGATTTATATTAAGTATTTCGTTTTTGTTTTCTTATTTTCGTAATATTTTGTCCATTAGAATTTTGATTATTTTCATCGATAAACAATTTTTGTTTATTTAATTCATTTCAGAGAAAATAAATATTAATTTATAAAAATTAATAATATATGTATAATTTCTAACATTAATTAATGAAAAAATTTTATTTTACAGGTTAAATATATTTTTTATAATATAGAATTTATACGAAAATTTCATATACTTGATAAAATAATAAATCATTCAGTTATTATTATATAAATACTACAAACTTTAATAAATCTAAACTGTTACGCTTGTTATTATTATTATTATTATTTTTTTTTAATATTGAAGCGAAAATTCTAAAAAAAAGTGATAAACAAAACAAACGAATGACAAATAAAAAAATTTTATAAATAATTCATTTAAACTACACAAATTTAGAATCTATTATCGAACGATACCATAAAATAAAAACACAATTATGTTTGTCCTTGCGAGGTCACCTTGAATAAAACAACCGATCCTTTAAAACTTTTGACAATTTTGTAATATCACAGAATAAATAGGTCACATACGAACCTTGATATCGATGGGATTCCTTAAGCAATTCCCGATCGATTTTTTAACGAGGTAAAACGAAACGATTCGGTGCGCAAAGGTACGACGAAACTTCCGAGCCTAAAGAGAGCGAGCTTGTCCTCTCTCTCTCTCTCTCTCTCTCTCTCTCTATCTGTCTTTCTTTCGTTCGACGATGAGATCGATGAGCTCAGGGTCGTTCCTACGGAATAAGCTGGCCCTCTTTTTGCTATCGGTATTTTTCGATCTATCCATCCGCCGCTTTTGCCCGTTTTACTGAGGTATATCAGTTGAGGAAATTACTAAAAATAATAAAATTTTTTTTATTTTTCTTTATATTAGGAAGCATATTTTTATATGTCGTCTCGCGATTTCAATTTTTTTTTTTTTTTTTTTTTCTTTTTAATCTTAAATTATATATTTTGTTTCAAATTTTAGTATATCGTGCTTTGCGATAGAGCGAAGAAAATTGCGATAAAAATATTTAATTACTTATGAAGGATAATGGATTATTTTGGTATATGTATAGACTACAGTAGAATCAACAAATTTTTACACATCTTTCTTACAAAAAAGAAAATCAATATAGTTTATAAATAAATCGAAAGTTTTACGTATGATCTTTCAGGAATTAGCATAAATTATATTTAAAATTTTTTAAAAAACTTTTGTCAAAATAAAATTAACTACATAATGTATAAAATAATAATCGTGATGATTATTTTATATATTGTGTAATGTTAAATTTCTTTTGACCAATTTTTGAAAGACGAAAACAATGATTTTTTCTAGTATTAACTTGTTTATAGATTTATGATTTAATATAATTAATGATTGAACTCTAAAAAATAAGTTTTTAAGTGTGATTTGAGTGAATTAATCATTTATGCATTAAACACTTTATAGATGAAATAAGTGCATTTTTTCTATAAATTTAAGATACTTTTATGGAGTCATAATTAAACTACCCAACAAATAACTTGACCAGAAACACACGAAACGAAAAACTAAACAAAAATTGAAAATCCTTCTTTGCATCGAACAGGGTCCTCCTGTATCTACAAATCCTCAAACTCAAAGTGGTCCACCGGGTCCACGCTTTTCACCGACAAACAACGGTCCAACTGATGGCTCACCTCGATTTCCTCATCCCAGCGGACAGCCACCCCTTCGTCATCTAGATAGCCGTTCTCAATTGAACCCCGGTGGACCGCAGGGTCAGTTCCCTCCTCCGAGGCCACCTTACGGAGGACCACCACAACGCGCACCACCACCTAGAAACGTCTTTTTCGGTAGGCCAACGCAACCGGGCTCACCTTCGTCTGGTCCACCGCCTCGATTTCCACCTGGACAAGGCCCACAAGGACCTCTAGGTCAACCTGGTCAACAGCAATTTCAAGGAACCAGACCACCGCAACCTTACCCTCAACAGGGATTTCCGAATCGGCCACCTTTTCCACCACCGGGTGTCGCGCCCAACGACCCACGAGCACCGATTCGTGGACCGATTCAAAGAAATGATTCCCAAGGCGGTGGCGGACCAATAGGCGATCCCAGACTCGTACGACCCAATTATCCGCCCGATCAAAGACAGCAACATCAGCAGCAAATAAACGAGAGGCGAGCGCAATCGCGCCAGCAGATGAGCGTCGACAGAATGGCGGACGCCGACGTTATTCAGCAGCCACGGCCACCGTCCAGTGCCTCGTTGAGAAACGAAGAAATCGTCAGGCCTAAAAGCGCCGTAAGCGACAGTAGCAAAAGCAGCGACAACGAAAGCAGCGATAACAAAAAAACGAACGAGCAAGAGGTAAACAACGTCGACCTCGCTATTAAAAGCAAAAACGACAGCTTGGAACAGCAGAACAATGCCAAGAACGCGACGGAGATGGAAAAAGAAACGTCGATCAAAGACTCGCCGGGTAAAAATGCCATCGAGAATAGAAAAATTTTAGACAATGAGCCGACGATGACAAAAGCCGAGGAACCAAAGCCTCGAGCTCCAAGTGTAACGGAAAAGCCAAAAGAAATGCCTCCCCCATCGGCAGAAGTCTTAGCTACTCCGAAAACGGAAGAGATCGTTCCTCAATCGAGGGAAATTAAAGAGCCCTCGTCGCCTCAAGCGTCGCCTAAAACACCCGATAACACGAGCATCAAAGGCTTCGACAACGGACGGAGAAGATCGCTATCGTCCGGTAAATCGTCCGCGCATCAATCGCCGAAAAGTATCGCGTCGCCGGTACCATCGATTACGAACGACGATCAAGAAACGACTATCGCGAAAAAGAAGACGTCCTTTGCGGATCAAGAAATAATTGAAGCGACGAACGATGAAACGTTAACGAGCGAACGGAAGATCGAATCGGCGAGAACGAGTAAGGAGAAGAACGAAAGCAGAACGATGAAAAAATCGTTGTCCGCTAGATCGATTAAAAAAGGTTTCAATTATATTTATTCATAAATTTTTTGTTCAATTTTGTTTTAATAATTAACATTGTTGATGAATAACGCTATGAGTTTTTGCTTCGGATAATGATAAAATTTCGTAAATTACTTATGACTCGTAATCATTGATATGCTTTTTATACTCGTAGACGCTGAAAACGATAGCGGGGTTGACGAATCAACACAACGCAGAGAGGTATGTGTAAATAAAATTTAATCGAATCGGATCAGATTGATTGATCAATAAACATTTTTGTTTTACGAGCTTTTACTCTCTCTCTCTTAAACTATAAAACATTCGAACGTAAGCGATAAAAATTGTATCGTTGAATATTAAATTTTTTTTTTTTTTTTAATTTTTTAAAATAAAAAATTTATATGCATTTTTATAAATTATAATTATCCAAAAAAAAAAAAAAAAAAAAAAACCAATAAAAATTGAGTTTTTGCAAACGAAAATTTAATGTACTCGAATCCTAATATAATAGCGCTCATTTAATTCTATTAAATTTAAATAACATCATAATTTCACAAATGATTTTATATTTAATAGCTCTTAAAAATTATCCAAAATATTTAAATGCTAAACAATAAAAATAAAAGATAATATAACATTAAATATATTATTTAACATTAAAACACATCAATCGTTACAACTACATAAAACGTAAAAATTATTCAGGCTCCAAAATCAAATGGTCTGTCCGGTTCGCCGACGAAGAAATCCCTGGAGACGGATAAAAGATCAACTACCAGTTCACCGGTGAAATCGCCAAGTAAATCAATCAAATCTTTACCGAGAACGCCGGAAGCGGCGCCTTTGACGACCGCGGAAAAGAAAAGTAAACGATATACTTACCATTATTTTGTTTGAATAGTTTTTTATTTGCTTGATTGTTTGTTGCGTTATTAAAAAAAAAAAAAAAACAATTAAATTTTATGAAAGATTATTGTTAAAAACTTATATACATGTAAACTTATAAATTTTGACGGTTTAATGATCGAAATTGTTTTACATGTATAAATATGCATACGGTATTGTACGAGCGATTTAGAAATTCACAAGAGTTAAACTACGGTAAAAATTTTCTTCGCGATCAATCGAACCTTTTAACGTTTTTCTTTTTTTTCCTCATTCGTCTCATTACCGAATACATTAAATTTTTAACCACTTCACTTTGTCTCAGAAGTACCGATGAACAAAGTACAAGTTGGCGCAGCTCCTTCGCCAAATTTGAAATCCGTGCGATCGAAAATCGGATCGCTGGATAACGCGACTTACAAGCCCGGCGGTGGTAAAGTCAAAATTGAAAACAGAAAGCTCGATTTCAGCAAAGCGCAGCCGAAAATCGCGGCTAAAAATGATAAATATACACCGAGCGGTGGCGACAAGAAGGTCAGTTTCTTTTTCATTTTTTTTTCTTTTTTTTTTTTTTTTTTTTTGAATTATTGTAGTATTTTGTTTATAAAGTTAAATTTAAATGATTTGTTTAAATAAAACTATATCTCAACTTATTTATTTAATGAAATGATATAGAATTGCACTTTTATTAATTTATAATATATATTTATATTAGTATTTCTAATTTATTAAATAATTTATTATGAACGTCTTTTATTTAGAATGAAATTACGCTTTAATTTTACCATTTCAAATTTTTATAATTAAAATTATAGTATATAAAGCAACGTTTGTTTTTAATTTTTATCAAATTAAACAATTTATAACTAATAGAAAAAAATAAAGTGTACACCTGTCTGAAAATTTCTTACATATTGATCATCAAAACTTTAATGCACGAATATTAATAAACACGTATTTTAACAAATTGAAAAGTTAAAAAAAAAAACAAAAAAAAAAAAAAAAAAAGCAATAAACAAATGTCATGCACACAGATTCAGCAAGTGAAGCTCAACTGGAACGCGAAACCAAAAATCGGCTCGCTCGAGAACGCTGCTTACAAACCCGGCGGTGGTGATAAAAAAATCGAGACCGTTAAATTAGATTTCAAAGAAAAAGCGAAACCAAAAGTCGGATCGAAGGAGAATGCGAAACACGTGCCTGGCGGTGGAACTGTCAAGGTAATAATTAATATATCATGCGTATTTCATCGAATACTTTAATTTTAATCGATTCTTTATTCATATATATATATATATATATATATATATATATATAATACATAGTGCATCATGATTACATAGTTTCATTAGCGAGTATGACGAATGAAATGTAATTATCTACATAAATTCGTAATTGATTGTGTTGTAACAGCTCTCGACGTTTAGACCAGAAAATGTTTAAGCCATAAATCTAGAGTAAATAGTAGGTGAAACGTTTATTTTCAAATTTTCTTACATTGAATATAGCTTGACTAAAAATTAATATCTTTAATCAAATATTTTATATTGCCACTTTTAAAATCTAGAGATGATTTGTAATTAATTTTAATGAATGTAATAACATTTAATAATTAGTCAAAGATGGATGGTTTTAGAATTAAAAAGTTATAAAATTTGGATTACATTTTAAAAATTAAAAACAATTAAACTTGCTGTTTTTTTAAATGAATTGTCAAATTATTTTATCAAATTTTAAGCATCTATTCAATTCAAATTTATCTGATACATATTGAGATGATTATTAAAAGTGGTTGATCATTTAATACATTTTTTATTAACAATTTTGAAATCAGTTTTCGATTTGATTATTTAAACTTACATGTACTAAGAATATTTTTACATTTGATTTTTTTAACAAAGAAAAACTAATGTTTATTACTCGATTGACTATTTACATAACGAAGCTAAATAAAAATTTGACAATATTCGCATTATTCATCATAAAATGATTTTATGAATATTTTAATAATCAACGATTTGATAAATTATTTCGATTACTATTTTATTTTAAATTATTCGCCATAAATATATCATTGTAATATTAGTTACTTTCAAAATTTCATTATTTTTTATAAAATAAAAAAATTTAACATTTTAAAATAATGGTATAACATAAATTTTCTTATTATTGCATGCTATACAATTAATTAAAAAAAAAAAAAAAAAATTGAAGTACGACATTAATTATTCACATGTTTATATTTGTAAAGTTCTCATTGTTAATTATACCGATAACCGTTAAAATTCTTATTTCTCGTAGCCGTACTTCAATCTTATAAAGCAATAAAAAAGAAACTTCGTTCCAAAAGTAAAAGAAAATTTCAGTAAACAATAATCCAACATTCCCGAGAAAACGAAAAAAAATAAAAAATAAATAAAAAAAAAAAAAACAGAATATAGAGTCGCATGTGACTGTGTGTTGGATGGTTCATTAATCATAAAAATTAACACGTCATTAAAAAAAAAAAAAAAAAAAAAAAAATTTTTTTTTTTTTCTTCTATTTTTTCGGTGTTTAGTCTGCGACGACGCCTCCAAAGACGCCACAGGACAATGCCGATAACGTAAGTACACTCAATGTTTAATCTTATTTTTTATTTTTATTAACGTTTCGATAAAACGAAACTAGCCGCGTGCTGTGCCAGCTATAAGCCGCTTTGTTCATTAATTCGAATGGAATATAAAAAAAAAAAAATAAAACAGTTTGCAACTATTTTACCGTTTTTTTTTTTTTTTTTTTATTTTTTTTTTTTTTTTTTTTCCTTATTGTAAACATATCCGTACCGCGTGGTGGAAATTCGAGCTTTAGAACTTGAAATGTGTAATACTTACGCATCATAAAATGGCTTTTTATTTTACGTTTTCCCGGTAATACATTTAACGTAAATATTGAGTATACGGATTACCGATGCTACAGCAGTAGGTTTTTCTACGTCTTTCTTTCTTCAACACATTTTTTTTTTTCCATTGTTATGTGGTACTTTTGTTATTATTATTATTATTTTTTTTTTTTTTTTTTTACGAGGATCAGATTCATTATTATAGAGTAAGTATTTCCATACCTTCATATGAAATTTGACTTTTTGATCAATTGCAAGGCATGTCAACCTCATATTTTCATATTAGTTGTTTATGTAATAAATAATTGCTCGCTAATGTAGAGAATGTAATACATATATTATAATTCAATAATACAGTATATACAAATATATTGTATGCGGGGTAAATAACATTTTTAAATAGTCATTTAATTGTATATGTTTTTGAACATGTATCGTATTATATTATTGTTTTAATATTTACAAAGAAGGTAAGTTTTCATGATATAAACACATCGAACTAATTTTTATAAAATAATTCACGAATTATATTTAAAATATATCGCCGATATAATTTCAGAGAATATTTTTTTATCTTTCAAACTTAATTGTTACTTTGCATAAAATAACAAATGTTCGACATACAAAAGTTTAATAAATATGTACATTGCAATTTAAAGAAAATATTTTGTATATTGTAAAATTATGTGAAATTTTATAAGCATTCACTAATTTTTGATAAAAAAAAAAAAAAATTTTTTTTTTTTAAATTTACTAGTGATTTCAGTTATCTCAATAAAAATATTATTTACTTAAGGTATTTAAGTACTAAAAAAAAAATGTAATTTTATATGTTAAATGTATGCATAATCTACTGTGAATTTAGAAATTTATTTTATTTAAGATTGTTTTAACTATCTACTTTCACACAAAAGAAAATAATAATAAATAATAAAGAATGAAAAATCAAACAGTATTTTATGAACCTTTTTTTTTTTTTTCTTATATACTTTACATTTATACATTTATTATTTACAGAAGAAAAAAGCACAATTATATTTTAAAAAATTTTAATTATTTTGATTATCAATACAACAAATGAGTTACGTAAATTAATACGATATATACGAGTACATTATCCTTAAATTTCCGTTAAACAACAATAAAATTATCGTAATTCTCACAGATCGAAACGCAAAAGCTGGACATCAAGGCGGAGAGCAAAGTGGGCTCGATGGACAACATGAAGCATAAGCCAGGAGGCGGTGACAAAAAAATTTTCGACGATAAGACTTATCTCCGGCAGACGTCCTCGAACGTTGGCAGCGTCAGCGGCAGCGGCTCTCAGGTAACTTTATCCACATCTCGTTATCGTTGATTATTCGCGCTAAACGTTATCTCGCGAGTCGTTTGATAAACGGACGTTGTTGCCGGTTATCTTTGCCAGGATTTTAATTACAGCGGCAAGATCGTTTATTTTACACCGATATTTTTCGTCGTGTGTTTAGTTATCGTTTAATTTTGAAAATAAATTTATAAATAAATAAGAAACATTTTTCCGTCGCTTTGTTGTTTGAATTTTATTGAAATCGAATGTTTTTATTAATTACATCTTCGTTTAATTGTAAAACGTTTGAGCTTATGAGCTTTAAGATTTTTATTTTTTATTGTTTAAAAATTCAAATAGTTTATAAACTATTGTATTTAAAAGTTAAATTTAGAATATTGCTGCTGTAATTTATTCAACAATTTGCTTGTTTTCTTTTTTTTTACAATACAAAAAAATTTTGAACCCAAAAAAAAAAAAAAAAAAAAAATTTATCAAACGATAATCTATAACTAATGTATAAATTTAAAAAATTTTTTAAGAAATGGTGAAATACGTATTTCGGGCATTAAATGTTAAGTATAATAGAAAATTATTTTTAATAACTATTTATTAAATTATATTATTTCAATAAATTTATCAAACTAAGATGCTTTTTCTTAGTTTCTCTATAAAAAAATCTTTTTATTTTCTTATTACGAAATAATACAATATATTTATAAAACCAAAGCTTTCAATAAAAGTCTATACTTATAATCGCTTTGCACGCACAGCACAATTTTTAGTTTTACGGCATAAAAATATATATATATATATATATATATATATATATATATATATATATTTTAATCATTTTAATTATGCTTAATTATGCTGTATGAGCGCGCTTTTATTATACAACAAATTCGCTTTGTATTATCCACGCAAAATTTTTTTATTATGTATTGTTTATTTTAAATCGATTGATAATCTTCTTTAAACTCATTATTCATCTAATTGGCAATGAAAATTGTTAAATTAATATTGCGATAATGTTTTAATAAACGAAACAACGGTTGCAAACGAAATTCAAATTTTCTTTTCTTCTCGTAAATTTTATCATCGAAATATATTTTATTTAAAAAAAAAAAAAAAAAAAGAAAGAAAAAACAGCAAAATCATGAAATACAGAAGATAAATCGTGCAACTACACCGATAGAATAATTAATTTGATTCAAGAAAAATAATTTTTATCCGAAAACAAACATTAAAAAAAAAAATGTTTCTCTTTCCTCAAGAGTTTCTGCTTTTGGTTTTAATATTCTACTTTAAGATATCACCACTAACCGGTTACAGATTTTCTTTTTCTGTAAATGTGATTTTGAGAGTAAAATTTATATAAGTATATGACATGACATAATATATTTAATTTATCAATTTTCTTGATCCATAATTGTTGGCTTTTAACTCAAGAAGCAGATTTTCTCGAAACAAAAATATATATATTTATCTTGGTTAAAAAAATACTGTTCAAGAAAAAAAAAATGCTTTGATTAAGAGCTAAGTTTTTAGATAAAAAATTTTTAGCTTCTTTAAGCAACATTTGATTTCTTGGATTAAAAAATCAGAATAATTTGAAACAACAAAGCCGTTTTGAAGGGGAACATTTTTCTTGATTCGAGTAATTTTTTCTGTCGGTGTAAAAAAAAAAAAGAAAAAAAAAAAAAATAAAGAAACATTTATTCGTCTGATTCGTCGGTTCTGTCAGCAATTCTTATACAAAAAATCCAACCGACCAAAGAGAAACGAAAGTGTTGCGCGTGCAACGCGAGCTTAAAATAAAAGACAAGACGCATGTAAAGAAAAAATAAAAAAAAAAATAAAAAAAAAAAAAAAAAGAAACATCGAAAACTAAAGGAAACGATAGAAAAAGAAAAAAGGGGTTTGTTGTTATTATTGTCGCAGAGTCCGATACCATCCGGCGCGGGGAGCATCGTCGGCGATAAGAACGGCCTCCCAGTATCGGACGAGAACCTCAACCAGGAATGCTAGGTTCTCGGGTCCTCCTTCGTTCTCGTCCCCGACCGTATGACAGACACGCTCGCTTTTGTAAAATGCGTTAACAACGACCTTATCGAGCAAGCGAAGGTAGACGCTTTATGAAAACACGTATATATATATATACACACACACAAAGAAATTATACAAAATACATAAGTACACAAACACAGAAACGCGAGCGCGTCATACGGATATATAGTCAAACGACTTGAACGGCTACATGCATCGTTGTTTGGTGGTTATGCAGCTTTTTAAATGATAAGTGGAATCGAATCGATTTGTTTTGTTTAAATGACGATATTGTTGTTCGTTTGGTGCGCGTTAACGAGCTAAAGAGCGCGAAATTTTTTCTTTTGTAATTTTTATGATGATTTATAATTTTCTTTTCCTTTTTTTTTTTATTCTTTCTTTCTTTTAAGAGAATTAATTATTCGATAAAAAATCATAATACGATTATGACTTAAATCTTAGGTTAAATAAACTCGATAAAATGTTTATTCATTGTACAACAGGCATACGATTATTATTGATTAATTGATTAACAAAATGAATTATATATATATATATAAAAATAAATGTTTAATCTTTAAAACTTTAGATGCTTGTTGATATCCTCTCTAATTTGATGTTAAAATTAATTTTCGCTTGAGGCATTATTTAACATTTACTAAAGCAACATAATGGGATAAAAATTGCCCACAATATACGATGTTCTTAAAATTTGAAAAAGTTGAGTTTAACGTTTGAAACATAAAATTAGCAAATGACTTTAACAATAATGATTATTGCAAGATAAATAGTTAAATTTTATCAATTTTTTCATACTAGCATAAATTTTTATAATAAATTATAATGGATAATAGAAAAATAAATTTTTAAACCGATATATTTTATTTTCATGATTATATGTTTGCGTATTTATATATATATCTATGTATATATACACCTGTATACGTCGATCGAAGAATTCATGTCAAAATTCAGTATTATTATTATTTTATTTTTCTTAAAATATGTTTCTTTGCATAATTATTCACACATTTATAATATATTTCATGCATTATGTTTGGTAAATCGTGTATTATTAGTCCCTAGTGTATTAATTATTGAATAATGTAATTTAAAATATTAAAATAAAAATATAAGTTATTTAAAATAAGCCGTTTACAATTTTAAATCAATTTTAAAAATTTTTTTACAATTTTATTGAAAAAAAAAAAAAAAACAAAACTATGGGAAAAGTTGAATCGAAGATGGTCTGAAAAGTTATTCCCTTGAAAATAAAATATTGTATCTATGTGTCGTTATAAAATTATTAGTTATTAATTTTACATTTCAGCTTGAATTAATATTAACTTACCGGTAACACTAGATTTTAACTATTGCCTACGTATACGAGATTATGAATCTTATAATTGATTTTTTCATTTTAATTTTCATGTTTTAAACTTTTCTTCGATCTTTTATGTACGTGAATCGCACCAAAATTCTGTTTACGTTTCTCTATAAGTTGTTGTTTTTTTTTTTTTTTTAAAGAATATGCGATTCTCTCCGCGTCTTAATGACAAGTAAAAAATAACTTTAAAATCCTTTAAATTTCAATGAATTTTTCTCTCGTCATTTTTCTTCGAATTCGCTTAAAACGCCTACGAAGATGTCTTCGCGATATCAATTTTTCTAAAATCTTTGTAAAGATGGCCTTGATATTTTTATACGTTTTAATTAATCTAATTGAACTTTAATCATGCTTAAAAATTCTTATCTGAATCGTTAATGTATAAATCATAATCTTTATTATTCACAAACGTTTGTAAAAACGACCTCTCTAAATTTTCATGGATCATTTAATAATCTTATTCAGTTAGGTTCTGTCGATCAAAGAAAAGAAAATCTTTCCTAAATCTTCAGACCGTCCTCGTAAACGTATTGTTATGTTTGTCTTTTTCTTGCACAGTTCTATCGATGGATTTTTCCAATTCAAATTATTTAATTAAAACAGAATGAAATGTTAAATTCATGCTTGATTAATTCACCACAAATATAATTTCGATTCGATTCCCATATTCACAGTGATAACTTTAATAAAATCTTATAATCGTATAAAATAACATATTAATGTATTAATAGTTATACTTAAATCCTAGTAAATTTTATACAATCACTGATTTTTACAATTTTATCTTGATTATATAAATTCTATTACTTGAACTATATTAAAGCAATAAATATTTTAAAGGGATTGAAAAGGATATTTTTAAAATGTATACTAAAAAAGCATGTAATATAATAATTCAAAATCTTATTGAACTTGAAACTTTCACGCGCTTTGGAAAAAAAAAATATATATATATATATATATATATATATATATATATATATATATATATATATATTGTTTTATACGATTGTAAATATAGCTTTTTACATAAAGGATATTAAGCTAATAACAAAGCCAAACATAACACTACTCATAATGAGGTGAGTTATATAAACATATCTAAGTTAGTTTGTTACATTTAATAATTTTTATATTTATTATTAATTTAAGATCAAATAGGTGTTTGCATTATTATTTCTAAACTGTTCTTTCATCTAAATTAAAATGCCAAAGCTTCTAAATTAAAAAGTCCTATTAGTAAATAATGTAACAAGTGTTTAAAAAAAAAAAAAAATTTTTTTTCATTATATATATTACAGATTTATTAAGATAATAAATGCATTTAAAGTATAATTGAAGTAACGAAAGTCTATTGTTTATTGTTCTTTCAAAATTTTGTTTAATCTAAATAACATCGATACAGATATATTATCTATTAAACTAATAAATTAGTAAAACTATATCTTGTGTTATTATACTATGTTAAATTTAAATAATCAATCTTTGATTAAATTAATATTAGAGTATAAATTAATTATTAATAGTTAAGAATTTTTTCTTTTTTTTTTTTTTTTTTTTTTTTTGAAGTTGAGGATTTATTGCTTTGTAAAAAAATGTATGAATGATATTTAAAACTTTAAATCGGATAATTTATAAAAAGTTTATGTGTAAAAAGTAATGTAATTTGTTGTCATTAGATCGTAAAATTTTAGTAAAAGAGTAAAACTAATTGTTAAACTTTCGTTGTATAAATTAATCCAAGGTATATTGCATTGATTTATTGAAATGCTTATTGAAGCCTCAAAATTTTTTGCCAAATATTATATTTTTATCTGCAGTTACATTAAATTTTTGTATTTTACGAGGGTGAATCAAATACAAACCGCACTTTATCTTGTCAGTAAATTTATATTTGTTTTAAATATTTTTAATTGGATTATATACAATTTTTTGCACGATTTCTACTCTTCTTTATAAACTTTCTTTTATTTCTACGAAGTAGACTTTTTAAACTCGTTCTCGAAGATTGAAATTAAGATGCATTCGTTTATTCAACTTCAACTTCAATCTATTCAACTTCGAGTTTGTCTACTTCGATTAAAAAAATTGTTTGGTTCGCTCTTGAGTCTTTATACAAATAATAAACGATTCACATTAAAAAAGCATCATTTTATTTATTGTAATACGTCGATTATCTTATATTTATCGGTCGATTATTCTGGTATTTTACTCAATGACGTTTGTTCTAACTCGATGCGCATGATTCTCGATTTCTGTAGATACTCGAATCCTTGAAAATTTTTTGTCGTTCGCAAAATTGAGTATTTTCATTTTCTGGGTATATTTTTTTCTTAACCATGATTTTACCGATTAATTCTATATTGGCGAATCGGGCAGATGAATGTTTTTAATTTCTATATCTTTATTGAATATAATTCATCCCTGCAAACAAATCTGGATTGTATTTGATAAACCCTTTTCATTTTCTAAATGATGAAAAATAAAAGAATACATTTCATCGAGTATTAAAAACAAATTTTTTCAATTTTTCATCTAACATAATTTTATTAGAAGCGAGCAAAACCAGTACATAACAATAAATCCTCAAAGAACGTTAACAGTGCGGTATATACATATAAAAAAAAAAAAAAAAAAAAAAAAAAAAAACAACACAAGAAAAGAAAAAAGAAAAACAATATTTGATAAATCAATCATTTATAATTACCATAAAAATTACATCATCTAATCGAGTTACCGGCATATATATATATATATATATGACCCGCAGGAGTGACGCGGAGCATCGTCGCCGAGTAGCTTGCAAAGCGTCGAGATATATAACCAACACACGCCGTCGTTAAAATTATTTTTTCTCGAGTTCCACGCAAGTTGTGTACATTGTATACGTATATATATATATATATCGTTCTTCGTCGTCGCTTCATGATTTTTGAAAGATGATGGCCGCACGTAAACATCCGTTTACCCGCGATGGATTTCACACGTATCTGCGTTAAGTCAAGATTATTTAAAAGCGAGTAAACATTGTGAAATTACGAAAGCGCATTCACCTATATCTGCGTCGTCATTTTCTCGAGTTTTTGTGTTTGTATATGTATGAGAGAATTCGATCGAATAAATGTATCCCGTGAAAAGATTCTATTATCTTTTTTTTTTTTTTTAACAAGAATATTATTATAACATTAATATTTTTTTCTCTTTTCTTCTATAAATGTTTTCGTTAAAAAAAAAAAAAAAAAAAATAAAAAAATTTATAATCAAATTAAATTCTTAAAAAAATCGATGTAAAATATTAAATAATTACAATTTTACAGAAATGATGGTGGATCTTAAAATAAGTTTAACTTTCGTAGCATATTATCAATTGTGAATTACGTAAATTCATAAAAAATAGATTCAATGTTTCGTTAACACTCAAGTATTCCAAATGTTGTTAAAATATATTAATGTCAAACAATATTTATTTATTTATTATTATTATCATTTTTTCTTTTTCTATATATATATATATATATATATATATATATATATATATATATATATATCGTTAAAATAATATACTTAAACTATGGGATTGAAAGTAAAAAATCTTTTGACTTTTTTTAAGTAATTTTAAGTGTTAGCGAAATTCCGAATGAAAATATATAAGATAACCATATAAAACCATTTATTGTTTGTCGTTGTAACAAAATAAACACCACGTTTAAAAAGGTAATAACGAAAAAAATTACTTTGTCGTTGAAAATAAACCAAAAAGTTGTAAATGTTTAATCGTCAACTCTTTCCGTTCCATCTGCTCGATCTCGTGTGCATAAAAAAAAAAAAAAAAAAGAATTACGTTAGAAAAGAAAATTACACACACGGGACGGTCGTTTAATAAAAACGATAACAAACACGTCGATTAAGCATTAAGCGAGAGCTAGATGTTCATCGATAAGCGAAAGTTTAAAAAAAAAAAAAAAAAAAAGGGAAAAAAGTCCATTGCTAAATAAGTAAACTTAAACTAAGGGACACAGCGTCCTTTTGAGTTTTACGAGCCGCGCTGTATTCTCGTGTATATATATATATATATATATATATATATATATATATTGCATATAACAGATAAAAATGCATGTAAACTCGCGCATATGCGACGATGTCGCGTATTATGGGGGGAGGGGGGGGGGGGTAAAAAATTTCAGATCGCCGATAACGTCGCGGTGAGCGAAATGAAAAATACGAGTCAACGACATGAAGCGAAAGAATAATAAAAAAAAAAAAAGAAAAAAAAAAGAAAGAAACATGAATGAAAGTACTGTACGCTTAAGCCGAGGCACGTACTTTCGTAATCGATGCGACACGCACCGAAGAAACTAGAGCTTCGCGCGAGCTTTCGCTCGAGATGTTTACCGACGATTCGATTTTTTTTTTTTTTTTTTTTTTATAAACTTTATATTTTTATTTTTATTTTTTGTCTCGTCGTTGTATTATTGTACAAACTTTTTTTTGTGAAAACTTCAAAATTGTGTTTATTTCTAATAGCCAGATTAAAGAGCTTTCAAGTTTTAGCAATAGCGAGTAAGATGTGTGTTAAAGGAGATAAGTTTTGAGAATCAAAAGTCATAAAATAACGTCGACACGTAATTACAATGTTTTAAAATATTAATTGAAAATACAAGAATAATAATGTTACGTTATTCGAAAACTTATAAAAAGACATATTGTCACCCATGGTTTCATGTTGATTTAATGTTGTTAAAGAAAACATAAAAGTCTGAAATTATATGTTTACAAAATTTACTTTGCTTATATCTTACTTATTAAACATTATAAAAATCGCTTTTTTTTTTTCAATTACATATATTATAACAAGATTTAGTTTAATTGTAACCGATAAACGTATAAATTATAACAAAAAATAAACAATAAAATTAAAAGAAAAAAAAAAAAAAATAGTTTAATAGTAAGTTTTTACATTGATAAACATAATTGAATAATCGCATTTTACCAATTTTCAAAAATAATTATAATAAAAAGATCGTAGATTACTCATCTGATAAATGTCCAGTTCATAAAAATCATAAAAAACTATATAAAACTATGTATAAGTTAAACATAACAAAGAGTACATAACATAACATAACAGAACGTAACATCCTCCTTATACTTATTGTTGTAAATATAGATGAAAAATTTCGAGCTTCTAAGATGTCAAACGACAGTGGGAAAAAAAAAATCTTGCGCATGAAAATTAATAAATTGATCAATAAGGATAAAATTCATATTATTAATGAATTTATATAAAAAATTGGTATTATTATTTCAAATAAAGCGATAATTTATCGTATGAACAAAATTTAACATAGCATTAAATTTTTCTATTATTTATATCATTGAGATATATACACGTGTATACGTTGTTTCTTGTAAGAATCATCGCGTTCACCAACACAGAATTATAAAAAGTTGTACGTTTTCAATGTTAAACGACTTTTCTTCGTAGATTAATTCACGTTGGATCAATATAATTTGTAATGCAAGCGCTCGATTAGTCAAAATTAACAACAGTAAACTTGATATTCTTTAAAATTTTTCTTGATTACGATAAAAATAAAATATTTTGAAAGCTATAAGCAAATATTAAAGACAAAAAAAATATATATATATATATCGCAACGCGTTACACATACGTTTATGAATTAAAAAGAACTTCCTATTCGAATCAAGTAATCGCGCCTATCAAACTATGTTGATCTGACCTGGAAAGGTCCATGTATGAGCTATCGATTTTAACTTGGAAAACAGAAATATCTATTGTATAGTATCTTATAGTCCTTGTCATTTCACGATTCATTTCATTTCAAATTTTTTTATTTTTTTATTTTTTTTTTAGCAGCGTATAAAAGCAATAAATTTATTTTCTTAAATAAACAAAAGGAAAAAAAGGAAAAAAAAATAAATGAAAATAAACAATAAGAATAAATGATTTATTAAAGATATTTTTTCGTAATATAAATATATGTAGAAATACAATTCATGTATAAAATATGCTTACGTAAATTTGGAAATGAAAGCATTATAAGAGACTCGGAAAAAAAAAACTTAATAAAATTTAACGAAAAATTTGACGAAATACGTGTGACGATATTTAGACCGCGTGCACGAATTTTACTATATATAACAGTCAGTAATAATTAACAAAATATGTTAACGAGATTTCGTCTCTCGTAGCCGATGACAAAGATGAATAATTATAATACTGTTTATATATATATATATATATATATATATAGGGAAACCCCGTAATATAAAGCGATTTTTAGCGTATTGATTTACGCGAGACCACTGAAGTGCGAAAAGACAGACGGAAAGAAAGATAGATAAAGATAGAGAGAGAGAGAGAGAAGAGAGAGATATAGCGAGAGCGTGCCTACATTAGTAGAAGATACATTTAATATAAAATAAAAAGTAATTTTTCTTCGTATATATAGAAATGTTTTATTTCAACTCTGTAATCTATATAAGAAAAATCATGAGAAGTAGAATCGTCGAGAATTTGAATAAGTACACACAGGTATCGAGTACCGTTACGTGTGTATATAGGTAACTATTAATGGTTACGTGAATTTTAACAAAAAAAAATATACAATTAATTTCGAAAGCGATAGACGTATAATCTTTTTGAATTTACGATACGTGAATTTTAACAAAAAAAAATATACAATTAATTTCGAAAGCGATAGACGTATAACCTTTTTGAATTTTTTTTTTTTTTTTTTTTAACAGACGCGAATAAAATGAATTAGTAATATAATTGACACATGAATTTTTTGTGCGAAAGGAACGAAGGTGATCTATTATGAACTATATGCGTGGTACTCGAATAATACTAATTTTAGTCCATGGACACATAAAGCGTATATTATACATAATTAACTAACTCTCAATACTTTTAGAAGAGTATAATTATTATGATAATTATATAAGAAAAATGAAAAAAAAAAAAAAAAAAAAAAAAAAAAAAAAAAAAAAAAAAAAAAAAAGGAAAATAAATGCATACATGCACCACGCTGCTTATTGGAATATGTTAAAATTGTGTGAGCGATTAAGTCATTAATTAAGCACCGATATTGTAATTTTTAATAAATATAGGGTACTTCATTGTCTTTCAACTTTTTTATTACGCATACCACACATCACCACTTCGTACGATCAACCAAAAAAAAAAAATAAATAAATAAATGAATAAATAAATAAATAAATAAAATAAAATAAAAAAAAAAAAAAAATGATTACTATATATACATGTGAAACGCATAAACATCGTGCGTTTGATGAAAATAAAAACCAAAATTGTAACGTTAGTCATTAAACAATAATATTTTTGTTTTTAAATTGAAAATTTGCACTTTTCATTGCACCTTTGTTTACCTTAGTCCTTTGATTATGTTTAAGAAATGTCTCGATTTTTTTAATTTAAACTCAGACTTTTTGAAATTTTTAAAACTTATTATAATAAAATTATTTTTATTTTAAATACTTAAGTATTTACACGTATAAATAATTTATTTTTTAATGATAAAAAACAATACCTTATCATTTTCATACATAAAAAATTATTATTTAAAAATGCATATTTTTGATAAATCATTATAATTTTCGAAATTTTGTTGACCATTTATCAATGAAAATGCGTCGATTATATTTGTACGATAGTTAAAGTAGTGTAAAATGCGATAGCCCAGGATATAAAATATCGCAATGCGAGTTTGGTTACGTTTTCATCACAAAATCGGCCTGTATTGAAGCATCGCCATGATTCACAAACCACCGCGCCTTCGTCCAACAAATGACAAAGGTCAGTTTTTGCACATTTTTTATCAATTATTTTTATCAATTTTTACACGTAACTAATTACATAACACATTTTATTTATTTAATTTTTATTTGATATTTTTACCTCGTATTCTATTTTTAAATTATTAGTAAACAAGTTCGTTACAAAATGTGGGAAATAATACAAGTAAACTGAGTTTGTACAATTAAATGTATTATCAATTTTAAATGAATCAAAAATAATATTGCATAAGATTACAATTTTTTTTTTTTTTTTTTTTTTTTTTTTACAAACTATAAATTTACGCACGCAATATTTGCTTTCCTGCACACCTATAACAATCTAGGTAGTATAAATTTCGAAAATTTGTTTTCTTTCGTTTCTTAAAAGGCACTTCACAATAATTAACATTCAGCAACACAAATTTTCACATTAAACTGAAAATATTGGTAAATAAATTACGGACAATTACGTAATTAAATAATTTATATTAATCTTAGATTTATTATCACTAACAGTTTCAATTCGGAAAAAAAATTATATGAAATTATAAATAATTATTATACATTTGCACAAGATAAATTACGAATAAAAATATTTTGTGAAATTTATTACACAAGTCAAAGTACTATTTGGCCATGTTAATTATTTTTACTGATACAACATATGTATTTTAAAATTATACCATTTCTCTCATTTAAAAGATTTCACTAAATGGATTAACATTATTTTTTCACATTTACAGATGAAATGAGTTTAATAAATATTTAATATATGCGTTATATCATACACCGATGGAAGAATTAACTTTATTCAAGAACAATACTTTTAATCATTTAAAAAATATATTTTTCATGATTGAAAAATTTCTCAACAAAATACATATTTTTATTAAATGACTTTCTTGCTTCAAAATTATTTGTGTTGATTCAAATTTATTCTTCTATTAGTGTATAAATATAAGAATAAAATAACGTTGTAGCAAATCTTAATCCTATAATACCTAATAAGATAATTAAATTCTTATATAGATTCAAAAATATTTAAGTATTTATGTAATATTGAGCAAGCATTATTCAAATTTACATATTTTATAATGGTTAAGGAAATAAATAATAAAATTGTAAAAGACATTATTAGATAATTTATACTAATGAATCTCATTTTTCATAAATAATTGATTTTATGTAAATCTACAATTTTATTATTAATTCCTTATTAATTTCAACTATTTATAATTCTTTTCCCAAAAACTGCAAAAATATCATTATACCTAGGTAACTCCACAGCGACCAAATAGCTTGATCGGATTATCAGCACTCGACAATGGAGATTCTTTCGATTCACCACAACCTCCTCCTTCAACTCCAACGCGAGCTCAACATTCTTTAAATTCTCCAGCGCCTGTCACTCCGCGAGCAATTCGTACAAGTCTTGCTAAACCTCCTGAAATATCCGGATCGAAGAAATCACCTACAAGTCCCGAAAAACTAAAGTCATCTAAATCACCTAAGTCTCCTAAATCACCCAAGTCGCCTAAGTCGCCAAAGGAGTTGCGATTGCCGAAGCTCGCTTCTTCGAATTCAAACCATGCCGATGCTGCTGGATTACATGAAACGCAAAAGAGTAAAGTTACTCTACCTAAATTGTAGTTGCAGTAACAGTACATATTAACTCTTCAATTGCACTTGTGAATGAAGACAAACATATATAAACTGTTTTCATTTCTGCGATGCTTTTGCGTAAATATACACATTAATTATTGATCTCTATATATGTACAAATTCTTGAGTTATTGTCTATTTATTGTCTTTGTTGCTTATGACTTAGCGGTATTTTTGAGATGAAGATTGTAATTACTGATTTATAAGCAAAATTTACAACATGTCCACACATTTTTATCTTTTCTTATTCTTAAATTAGTAATTTTTTGTACTGCAAATCGTACAAATTAGATATTACTAGTAATTCGACATTAGTATTTAGAATTTACTTTGGGCTTTGTTAGCTTACATTTCAGTCTTTATTGGCAGTGGTGGAGGAATTAATTTCACCCCTTCAAAATAAGGATGGCTTAATGCTTGTTTTGCAGTGATCCTCATATTGGGATCATATATAAGTAGTTTCTGAAAATAAAGGCATTCATTTATTTTAACATTAGTTTAGAAATAATTAAATATTTTTTATTTTTGATTATTATAAAAATTTCTCATAAATTCCTGCCCATAGGTATACTGCAGTTGTATTTAAATAAAACTAATATTTTAAAAAAAAGATTTATAATTCATTATCTACTTTAATAATATTTTCTTGGATACAAAAACAATAATAAATATTTGTAAAACAACGTTAAATGATAAATATGATAAAATAAATTTTATTAGAAAATAGAAATTGTAGTTTTTTTTTAATGCAAATAGATACGATTCTTCACAAGCTTTTTTTTTTTGTGAAGTTAATATTTACTTAAAAGTATATTGATACATTTACTAAAACATGTAACCTACCATGAATAAATCTCTGGCCTTATCATCAAACATTGGAACAACTTCATCTAAACTTCGAGCTTCCCATTGAGGAAACATGGATTTATAATCTTGAAGCTGTGAAACACCAGGCCATACAGTTTCATCTGGTGTGCCTAAAGTACGAAATATCCTGAACAACTGATCAATTTCTGAATCACCAGGAAACAAAGCTCTTTTTGTTGCCTATACAAATATATGTAAATTTTCATTTATAATAAAAATAAATTAGTTTTTTTAAATACATTGATCATAATAATTTGAAATATTGATCAGTAATACATTTAAATAATGCATATAAATATTTCCACAATAAAATTTTTACCTTAAATTAATAAATTTAAACTATTTATATACGTGTTCAAAGCATTTAAAGAAAAATTGTAATTATAACACAAACCATTTCAGCAAAAATACATCCGAGACTCCACACATCAACAGCTGTAGAGTACAATTTTGTACCCAAAAGAATTTCAGGTGCTCTATACCATAAAGTTACTACTTCGTGAGTAAATGTCCTTACTGGAACTACAAAAGATCTTGCTAATCCAAAATCTGCTAGCTTTAAATAGCCTTCATGATCTATCAATAAATTTTGTGGCTTCAAGTCCCTGTGTAATATACGATTCACATGGCAGAATGCAATTGCTTTTAATAATTGCCATAAATAGCTCTGTAAGGAAACTATTATGTAAAAACTGTTTTTCTTATTCCATAATTTTATTAAATTTGTTAACTATACAATTAGATAACATTTTAAATTTATTTATATTAATAAATATATGTAACATTTATGTAGAATACCTTAACAAGTTGTAGATTTAAACCTGCTTTCATAGAGTCCAGTAATTTTTTGAGATCTTGTTGCAAATATTCAAAAACAAGATACAAATGTTTTTGTCCATGAACAACATCAAGCAGTTGAACTACATTTGGATGTGTAAGCTCTTTTAATAATGATATTTCTCTAATTGCTGTTGACGGTACCCCTTCACTTTCTCTGTGTAAAAAATAAATTATAAACTATTAATTAATTTATATTAGTGAAATATAAATAAAAAATTTGTTATTATACTTATTGTAAAATTTCATATTTTTTATAAGAAATTAATTGCAATTTTCTTTTTTGAATAATATAATAAAAGACAAACAATTTTATATTCTACATAAAATGCTTGCATTACCTCATATTATTTATGGTAAACTATTTTAATAAAATTATATATTAGTTATATAAATTTTAATGCATTTATATAACAACTTTCATACATAATTTGTAAATATTAAAAAATATGAATTTTTAAGATTAGAAATTGTTTCTGATAAAATTAATACTATAACAATTTTCTTATCAAAAAATGATTAAAAATAAAAAATTACAAGTATAAATAATTGATATCTTTTATATAGTTTTTTTTTAAATATAATATTTAAGACAATGTAATTGAAATTTTAAAATTATTTAATTTATTATATTTTCATAAAATTAATTTCTACAAAAATATAAAAATTTAAAAATTTTGAAAATAAAATGAATATTTTCGTTTAAATTAAATTTAAAGCTTACCACTTGAAAAATTAAAATATACTTAATAGAAAATTAAAATTTGAGCATTGATTTATTAGCAGGCAATAAACACCAGGTGAGCAATGCACAATGGAACAAGCTGAATTATGTGGTGCTACGATTAATCTGTAACAACGTGGCCTCCACAAATTCAGCTGACACCAATGCACGGGTTAGCAGCTAGAAAAGCCAAAAGCCTAAACATTAAATGAATTCATTCTTTTGTTAAAAATGGAGGCAGCCTAGTTTACCAGTGAATTGTAAAGCTTGTATTCCTATGTCATGCCTTCAACAGCTATGCAACAATTTTAATGCAACAGAACTGAATAAAAATAATGGACAAAACAAACACAACTCACCATAGTAGTATAATCAAAGGATTTAAAGTTAAAATATCTATTTTATTTTAAAAATACATTTCAACAAAATGCAAGTTTGATTTCAACATGAATATTATATAAATATTTTAAGACAACTTACGTTTCCAAACGGATTTTCTTAAGAGCCACAAGTTTTCCCGTAATTTTATCCCTGGCCTTATAAACGACTCCATAAGTGCCTTCACCAATCTTTTCTATTTTACAGAAATTATCCATAACCTCCAACAAATTCATTCACTAATTGATCTTAATCTAATATTTTTTCGCACCTTTTGTGCAATGGTGCTTAACAAAGTTCTTTGTAAATTATATAAATTTTTATCGTTGACAATTGAGATTGAATTATTGGAAATAAGTATTGTATAAGACTGAAACTAAACCGGCAACACTTGCCGTTTTAGAACACTACAGTGGCATCTTTTCACGTATTTCCCGCGCGTATATTATTCACCAATTTTTACTAAGATTTGAATGAAAACAATAAAAATACCTAACAAAGTTAGGTAATTTTGAAATGATCTATTGACAAGATAAAAGGTAAATTTATCTTACAAAGTACTAAAATTTAAAAAAAATTTTATCAATGAAAAATTTAACATTTCTAATAAAATTGTTGATAAACTCAAATTTAATTTTATAATCCATAATAGCATATTTTGTTGAATTTAAAGAGATGAAAAATAAATTAAATTTAGTTCTTTAAAAATTGTCTTCGTCATTTGACAAATTCTTATTTTATTATTTTTATGTTAAATTTTTTTTATAGCTTTATTAGTAATTTTGTGCGCCTTTGTTGGTAACATTTTCCCATTATTTTATTTCATGTACCAACATAATCCTTAAAAAAAGCGCGTAGAATCGAATTCATATAGATAAAATGTACAAAAAAAAAAAAAATAATTGCTTTAAACTGTAACAAATAGCAATAATATTAAAATCAAATGATTTATTAACATAAGTCAATAAATTTTAAGTATTGAAATAATTTAAAATGTTTACATGGCATTGATTTATATTATGCTTATATTTCTAAGTATCTCTAATTTTACTTTACTCTACTAATTTAAATTTAGAATCTAATTTTTTTAAATTAATATACGAAAAGTTTACACATTAAAGTAGATCAAATTGAATATTATATATGAAGAAACTATCAAAAATTAAAATTAGAACTACTTATTTTCAATATTTTTCAAAATCTAAATGGGTTAAACATAATTTCTTTATTAAGACTATTAGTCATTAAACACTAGGTTTTCTTTCATCCTTTTAATTAGTTTTTTTATATTAGAAAAGAAAAAACCAATAAATGTCATCAATTTTTAATTATTTAAAACAACATACATATGCACAATATATACATAATTTTGTTCAACTAGTTTAATTAATTTTCCATTTAACTTTTATAAAATAAAGATCAAATTTTACAAACGTGATACATCAATATTATATACATTTCATGAGGTGCTTGTAATGCAAGCTAATGTTGATACTGGAAAATATTTTGATTCACAAATTTTTAATGGATGACTCGATAAGCACCGTCAGTATAAAAAAATGTTTGGCTGATACGCTTTACAATTAATATTAACGAATGCTTCTATTATGCATATACATAATTCTGCAAAATATATCAATGTAATAAACTATTTAAGTCAGAAGATAAAAAAAATTAACGTAAAATATTCATACAAACGTTTTAATATAAACGATGTCACTGTATAATCAACCATTTTTTTTTTATTTTTTACAATATAAATTTAATAGATTTTTCTTGAAACAGTCTAAGTAACTAATTTACACAATAAAATATAATTTAGAAAATGGCAACTTATACATTTTAATAAATAAAAATTTATTAATACGCAACAATTTAAAAAAAATTTGAATGTTCATTATACAACGTTAAAAAAATACGATATATATATATGTATATATCTAACTATAAAGATATTTTCACAACTCAATTTTAGTAAAATTCAATTTATTATACATTTATTCTTTATTAATAATATTTTAAAAATATGCAAAGAATGTTTTAAAATATTGACTTTTCATAATTTATTTACAAAACTGATTTAAATAAAAATCGAGGAAACTCTGAATCTAATGAATAGAGTAAGAGTTGAATTTTTAAATTTTATAAAGTTCGTGTAATCACACAGTTTCAACTTTTCCTTTTCTACGTGGACGACTTTCATGATTTTGCTTTTCAGTGAATGAAGTTTCTTCGGAACGTTTTCTCGCCAATGCATCCGCTCCATTTGGTGGCACGATAGTTACCGAACTTAATTCCTTATGATCTGGAATTGAAGGGGGATTCGAAGTCAAAGATGTCTTACGCAATCGCATATCTTCCAAAGGTATTTCCTCACTGCGAGGTCGCGGCATTTTAGGGGAATTATCACGAGTCCTTACAACATTATCTTGTGATCTACTTGGACTATTGTCTACGTGTCTTAAACTTGGACCAGAAAATCCTGCGCCAGTTTTGTTCAAACTCTCTCGTCGCATTTGTGCCGCGAAACCGGGAACTTTGTTTACCGTAAACATTCGCTGTTGCTCTTTTATTTTTTGACCTCTACCCGCTGTACCTTTAAAAATTTTAAAAGTAAAAATTATTTAACAATCTTTTTTAAATACGATATAGTTTAAAAAAATTTTTTTGAATTATAAAAAACTTTATATAAAATATTTTATGCCTTGAATTAAACAATTTCAAATAAAACGTTAAATTATAAAAATGAAAAGAAAACAAATTTTTTTAAAAAGAATTTATAATTAAAAGTATCAACAATAAAATAATTTTATTAAAAATTTTTAAATTAAAATGTTACTGAAATGTTCACTGAAAATTATTTATAAGAAACTAAAAAATTAATTGAGATCAACAATACAAAGAATAACGTAAAGAAAATTTGTAACAAAAATAAATATTTATTTTTATAAATAAATATATTGAATTTAGAAATGTAAAAAAAACTCATATTATTGCTTACGGTCATTGCGTAAGCCAATCAAAGCATAATTAGGAGGTGTTGAACAATGTGGAGCAGTGGTAGGAATGTCAAGTAGTCTTGCTATTTGGCTCATTTTTTTTTGTCTTGCTTTTATTCTCCCTTTCGTTAATCTATAAAAATGAATGAATTAATGAATTAAAATAAAATAAAAATTTCACATAAATATTTTAAAAAGAGCAATCTATATTTATTAATAATATTTTATACTTTATTTTATAAAATAATTATTTTACGGGTAATTTTTAAAAAATGTCATTTACCTTTGTTTAGCTGCCATACAACGAATATGATCATCAAATATAAACTTTGCAGAAAGCAAAGGTATTCTATTGCTTGTACTACTGCTTAAGGGCTTATGGATTGTCAAATGCAGACAACGAGAATCATCTTTATCACCAGCAACTTCAATATCTTGTAAAAAACCAACAAATTTTGCTACACCCCAACCAAGTTTTCGTGTATCGGGTTCAACTAATATTAATTGTATAAAATCAATAACTAGAAATCTGCGGATTTTTTGACCATCCTTCCAAACTACTGTACATGCAATAAGATCGCTATTGTCTAAAAATTAAAATTAATTATTTAAATAAATTAAATTTATAAATTAAGTAATAGACATAAAATTTTAAACATACTTAAATCTAAAACATTATTAACTTGCACACAGCTACCAGGATTTGTCAAAGGCAACTGCGCCTCAACTTCATTATTTAATGTTAATGAAAGTTCACGTATTAGAAAAAATACTCGAATCGCTCGTCGAGCTCTTTCAACCTACAAAAAATTCATTAGATTAAATAAATTTACTTATGTTACGCGAAATAATTTTCAAATATTTCTAAATACTTTTTGCATAATATAAAGATCGTACATATTATTGATGGAAAGTTATCGTTCCAATTCAGATTGTTAAAAAATTATGAAATATTTTCGAAAATTTTAAAAAATTTAAGAAAAAAAAATAAATAAATAAAAAATCTTATTTTAAAATTGGAAATGAAAAAATAATGAAAGTTATAATAAGTACCATATTGTTTTAATATTGAAACATTTTAAAACCATTAAAAGTACTCTTATTTATATAAACATAATTAAAAAAATAATTACTTCTCCACAAGGCAACCTTTTACCAAATTCAATACCAGTCATTGGAGTACCAGTTGGTGGTAACAAAATATTACTATCCATCATAAGCCACTCTACTTTTAATGGTTTCTTTTGAATTTCACTGTATTCATCTTCGAACATATCCAAAAATATATCTTCACTCTGTAAATAAAAATTTTCATAAATTATTAATTACTTATTAGAAATTTTATTTTTATTTGCAACGTGCAACATGCATTTCGAAATTTAGTAATCCCAATTTTCCATTTCTTGACCTTGTAAAAATTTCGAAGAAGAGCAGTACTTTGTTCTTTTGCTGCTTCAATAGCAGATAAATGAGAATCTTGCAAAAGACATTCATTTTCAGATATTACCAACTGCGTTAATAACTTAATTGCTAATTCCAAGGTAACAAGACGAACTTTTGCATCTAATTAAAATGCAAATAAATAAAAAAACTAAATAATAGTTATTTAAAACTAAATAAAAAGTTAAAATAAATCTTACTTGTTTGGCAACTTAATGTTACAATATGAATTATTCTATCAATTAATGTTTCGTTATATCTCGTTTTACTAGAAGTTTTTAGAGGTGCCAAAAGTAAACTCAATGCATCTGAATGTACACCCTTGAAAAAAAAAAATTTTTATTTTTCATAAAAACATTAGAATATTGCATAAATGAAGATCATCTACATGAACAAACTATTATAAAATTGAATATACTTCAGTTTAAAATTAAATAATAATATCAACAGTTCAAAACAAAATAAATATTGATAATAATGAAAACAGATAAAAACTTTTATCAAATTCATGACAAGCAAATTTTTATCATTTTTAATATAATATTTTGTACCTGGTTATTAGTCAATGCATATAGCAAACATAAAGCAAATAAAGCAGCATAATCATTTTCTACACAGTTTAAAGAATTTAATACAGTTTCAAGAAATGGTTTATTTGATAAAGTTTCTTGTTCTGATATAGAATCCGTAGTTTCTGCAGCTAAAGGACTTCCAAGAGCCAGTCTTTGTTCTTTTTCTTCATCAGTTACACTTAGATGCTTGATATTCTCTATTGTTTCATTTGTAATGTCCGTCTTTTCAAAATTTCTTTTTATAGGACTAGATTCAATTTCAAAAGATACACTTGGTTCATTCTCATGTGCTTCAACTTTTTCAATACTGTACCAATTTTCTTTTTGTTTTTCTAAAGTTCCATCACTTGCTAATTCATTATTATTTTTTAAACTTTTTTTTTCGTCAGCTGGTTCGTCTTCACTTTCTTCTTTTACATTTTCCAATTTTAGAGAATTATTTTGAGTTTCATTTAAGTTTTCTAATGATTTTTCTAAACTTTCCTTAGGTGGTAAAAAGGCAACTGTTTCGCAACATATTAAGTCCTCATATTCTTCTAAAACTTTGCTTGCGCCATTTTTGATAACGTCTAAATTAGATTTTAAAATAACAGCTGCGAGAGTTCTTACTAACGGTCCGTGAGATACAATTAAAAATACTTGAGATAATAGAAAAAGTGCTACCACTGTGCTGACATATTTCCTTTCTTCCTAAATAATGAAAGTAATATTTAATATTCAATAAAAATTAAATTTAAAAATATTATTATAAATCTGATATGATTTCATTAGGTTTAATCAAATAAGATTATCTTACTTGATTTTGGCACAATAAATCTTTTCGTCTTGTCAATGAATAAACATATAAAGGAACTAGTAGCTTGTGTAATAAATGTTCAGACAAAACTTTATTCAAGTCTTCAATATTGAGGCAAAGAATATCATTTAAATAATGTAAATGATCCAAGTGCTCTGCTACCAAATCTGACAATCTATTTTGACTTTGATGACTGGAATAAACAAAGGAATTTATAATTTGTATTTACAATTATCTGTAGAATAATATTCATAAAAAATGTTTAAAATTTTTTCTTGAACTTTGCAAAAAAAAAAAAAAAATAAAAATCTTACTCGGCATCATTTCGAACACATGTATCAAGCTCAATAATATGATTTCCTATGAACCAAACAAGATTACTAAAGTATGGAGCCGCAGTCCTATCTCGAATAAATGTGAGCATAGATGCATCTTCCACACGATAAACATTTAATGTTAAAGTTCGTACAGCAATACGAACCATCCCCTCAGAATGATTGAAAAATTTAATAGCTTCAGTGTACAGAGGAAAATCATTTGTATGCTAAAATTAAGAAGATCTAATAAAATATATATAAACTATAATCAAATATATGCAGCTTTTATGTAAATATAACAAAAATTTTTGATTTTTATTATTGTAAATTATTAGAATAAAATAGTTAAGATATTATATTTTTATAAGGATTAAGTATGTGTAAATACATTTAGATGTTTTACACTAATTTGAATGTTTGCAAATAATTTATTTAATTTGAATAAAATAATTGTTTTAAGAAAAGTAAAAATATTTTTTAAAATCAAAAAATAATAAAGCTTAAAGAATGAAGCACACTATAAAGAAATATGAATGATTTTATTATTAAAAAAATATTGTCAATCATCTTATGTGTATAAACTCATTAAAATTTCATTAAAATATCTTATTTAATATTATTTTATAAAATAGTCCGTAAAATTTTAATTATAAAACAAATATAAAAATATCTTCATATTTCTTTTTATGTTTAACATCGAAACAACATCAACATTATTAAAAAGCAATTATTACAGCTAAATAAAAGTATACTGATAAATACAAAGCATGCATATATGAGGTAAGGTAGGAAATGGTACATGAAAATAGGAATAAAACACTCATACAATATACCTGGTTTACCTCATTATAGAAAAAATGAATTGTGTGTGCGTTTAACTTAAGACTCAATGTCTTAAGAAAACTTATATAATAAGCCATCACTTCTTCATCACTAAAATCAAATTTGTGAACAATTATACTATTTACATGGTTGTTACTTAACAAGTAATCTGAAAAAGATATTTTTTAATAGTAATTTGATTTTTTATATTTTTAACAGAGTTTTAGATATAAAATTATACTTACATAAAGAAGTTTCATTACGAATATTTTCAAATAAAATATTGAGTGTTTGAAGTAATTGAACACATACATAACTTCCACATTTCTGTTTCATTATGCGAAGAAAAAAAGATAACATATTTTTTTCAAGGAAGAAACTGAAAATTTAGAATGTATTTGATAGTAATAAGTTATTGATTTGTAAAAATAAATATATTTGTATGTTTGTTTTATTATTAAAATAAATTTATTAACATGCATATACATAAATAATAAATATGTATATATTTATTATTTGTAAAGTTATATATTTATAAATATATAGAAACATATATATATATATATATATATATATATATATATATGTGTGTGTGTGTATACATGTTACATAAGAAATATTTATATTTATCAATAAAAAATTTGAATATAAAGTTTCTTATTTTTGAATTTTAATCTAAATATCCATTGGAAATTAAACTTACTCAAATACACTACTATCATTTTGATCACCCCAAATAAGAATTTCTGCAATAGATCTTAAAGTCTCGACCAACAAGCCTCTATTATTTTCTGAAACGGTTTGATTCTTTGATAGAACATTGTATAAGTACCTGGAACAAAATTTTTTATATAGTAGTTTTAAGATTCTAATAATTAACAAGATTTTTTGTATGCAATTCCTAAAAATTAAAATAAATTTTAAAGTTTCTGTTTATCTTAAAAATCAATATTTAAATAAATAATTTGAATTAAAAATTTATTAATTTATTTTATTTTTTCAATCAAGGTAAATTGTTTTCTTAGCTTACTTAAGATGTTCCAAAGAATGAGGATTCTTTGGTTTCCAGAGTCCACCTCCAAACCAGCTGCGACTACGAAACATCTTAGCTGGTTATTTTCAAGCACACAACTTGCCTAAATCCATAATTTATTATGTTGTAATCTACATAATGAGATAAAAAGGGAAGCACTAATAAAAGTTATATTTAACAATGAATAAACAGCTCATAGGTTACAAATGACCTTTTTTTTAAACATTTGTAAACAATTATTTTTTTAAAATTTTCAACTATAATTTTTCTTAAGAAAATTAACAAGAATTTATGTCATCTCGATCACCTTATCATTGTTTTTAAATGAGCACAAATTATTTGCTCAAATAACACTATATGTACAATAATTAAAGTTCATGTCTTTCATGTCTTTATGCATATAATGCTTTTATGAATGCTTTTACGTATTTCTATCTTCTTTAACATTGGCGTTCCGATCGCGATGAAAAAGTTAGTCAGTTAGGTTAGGCTTAGACTGCACAAATCAAAATATTATAATATTAAAATCTTTTATATATTTATTAAAAATAAATGTATAAATAAGCACTGTTCAAAGAAAAATAATTATTTGATTAGGCAATTAAAATTAATTAATTAATTAATTAATTTTATGTTGATATTTATTTAATTTTTTTAAATATAGTGATTTAATTGACTTGTTTATATGATTGATACATACCTCGTACGCACGTGTTATACATGAAAATATTTTTTGTTATTCAAATTATTGATTTTTACATAAATTAATTTTTTATTATGAACACAAAATTAAAAAAATGAGAGTTTTAGAATTATACAGTGGCATTGGAGGCATGCATTATGCTTTGCGTGGTAAAATATATATATTTTTTACAGCAATAACGCATAATAATATATATTTTATCAATTTAATAATTAAGAACAGTAGAAAATTCATATGAATATAACTAAATTTGAAATATAAAAATTGATCCAATTAATATAATTTATTTAAAATTTTCAGAAAGTACTGTAACAGGAACAGTTGTATTGTCAACGGATATAAATACTAATGCTAATGAAGTTTATAAATACAATTTTCCATGCATCAAAAATATCAGTCGAAATATAGAATCTTTTACCATAGAAGAAATTTTAAAATTAAATATAGACTGCATTCTTATGAGTCCACCATGTCAACCTTTTACAAGAATAGGATTAAAGAAGGATGCAGATGATAATCGATGTTTATCTTTGCTGCATATACTAAATCTCATTCCTAAAATTAAAACATTAAATTATATTCTTTTAGAGAATGTAAAAGGATTTGAACATTCTCAAGTTAGAAATGAAGTTGTGTCATGTTTAAAAAATTCTGAATTTAATTACAAAGAATTTATTCTCAGCCCTTGTCAATTTGGTATTCCAAATTCAAGACACAGATACTATTTGTTAGCAAAAAAGAAAGGGCTGAAATTTATTTTTGACAATTCTAATTTGTTAACAGATATTCCAGAAAAATTATTAAAACTGTTACCTCAAAAAATCCATAATGCATTGCCATTTAAAAATATTTCTTCAGATAATAACAAATGTTCTAAAATAAAACAAATTTTAGAAGAAAATGTTGATTCAAAATATTTAATTTCTGAAAATATTCTTAAAAAAAGAGGCAATCTTTTAGATATTCGAACTCCAGAGTCAAGTGGATCTTGTTGCTTTACAAAAGCATATACTCATTATATCGAAGGTACTGGATCCGTGTTTACTCCACATGTAGATATAGAAATTGAAAACAAAATTGAAGAGTTTAAGAATAATTCAAATTCAAATGAAAGTGAAATAAAAACTTTGTTTGATTTAAATCTACGTTACTTTACACCAAAGGAAATATCTAGACTTATGTGTTTTCCAGAAGACTTTAAGTTTCCAGATAAATTAACTGATAAACAAAAATATAGACTATTAGGTAATTCAATAAATGTTTATGTAGTTAGTCAATTAATATATTTATTACATTATGAACATGATGTATAATGTATGCATAGAATTGTAATATATAAAATACTATTAAGATGCAGTATTAAAATGTACTCAGATAATAATTGGTTTGTTTAAATTAATTGTTATCTTAAAATTAATATAAAATAACTAAATATTATAATGAGTCTTTGAATATGTAGTTTAATATTTGTTTAAACTTCATACATTTAATTATTTGAATTATGATGGGAACCAATTACATTGTTTCTAATTCAGGTGGAATGTGAATTTTCTTTAAAGCTGCAAACTTTTTTAAAGCAATATATTTTGAATGCCAAGATTCTATTTCTTCTCGCATTCTGTTATTATCATCTTGCATAGCTTCCATATCTCTATATTCTTGAGTTTTCTCTGACTCCAATTCATCTTTTTGTTCAATTCGCTTAATGCGACAACTTGCAGCATAGCCTCTATTTTTAAGTGTTCTTCGACGTTGTTTCATGCGAAGAATTTCTTCACGCGATAATCCACGCAATTTAAGACGCCTATTTAAATCTCTAACTGAAATTGTAACTAGTTCATCGTCGCCTATGTCAAGGCATGGGCCGGGTGATAAAGGATCCTGTAGTAAAAATAATAAGATATGATTAAAATTTAGTGTTAGCAATACAAACATTAAGTGAAACTTGACAAATTTATTTCGAAAAATATTGAAAGAAAAAGTATGAACCAAATTGATTCATACAATTAACATATTTTACTATTGTAGGGAAATAAAAAGTAATGAAACAATGCACACACGTGAAATAACCATTTATGGTAAAATAGTCATGAAAACTTACCATTTTCATAGTTCTTTTTCCATCCATTGATTCCTTATTTCCACAATTTTCAAGTTATGACGCCACAAATGTTGAATTCGAGTTGTTTTTCTTTGTGTTTAACGCTTTCCCGACAAATTTGCTTAGTCATCTTCAATTTCGTTGTCTTTTGCTATATTGCTTGGCTTCGCCTTCTTCACTCCATTCATTCGGTGCAGCTACAGCAGCGCCTGAAAATGGAGTTTGCGCAGTGGAGACTTTATTTTCATTGGTTTTTGCATATGTGCGCGTTGTTTGAATTAGATAAAGAAGAAGCGTCGCATAGTACGTAGCGTAAAAAGGTCATACAGTGAATCCTTATGTATCGATTTATATATTTTTTTTTGTTTACTTTAATAAAATTTTGTAGATAAATTATTTAATTATTGACTAACGGTATCATGATGATAGTATTAATATTATTGTAATTTTTATTAGCGTATTTTTTATTTTGATAAATTTGATTTTTCTAAAACTAATAATAAAAACAACAATCAGTATATTTTTGTTGATTTATTTAATGTATTGTTGTTAACCAAATCATTCATTCTATAAAATTAAAATTCTTTCTCTTATTTTATCTTAATACACTTTACTGTTTTTATTTTATTTTAATGTAAATAAATTTCAAAATAAAATTAATTAACAGGCAATAAATGTTTTTTCAAAATATGTACAGTAACGTATAATAATAATAATAATAATAATAAAACAAAATAATTTTGTCTTATTTTCGACGATAATTGAAAAAAGTAAACTAAGCTAATTTAATCATAAAGTTAGTTACCATCCCTGCTAACAATTAATTAGGCTTTTATTTTGATTAATTTTTATCGAATAATGAAATAGTTGTACAGTTTTTAATATAAATCGAATATCGAATTAATCTTAATTGAAAATCGAAAAATTATGCACAAACAATTGTTAAATGCAATTAAAATAAAGTTTTTTTCACCACTAAAACATCCGATGACTATAACGATCATTAAAATTTAAAATCTCTTAAAACTTTTCAGACCTAAGTACGGTGAGAGGTGCGTCGATGTGACGAACGTATCCCCTTGTAAACTGGGAAAGTCCAGTTGGTATGTTCGTAGCAATTCAAGCCCATAAGCTTGTTGAAAAGCACAAAAAGGAGCTTCGTGTGACCCTCGAAGAGAAAGCTGCCATCGTTTGTGGACGCATCCTTGGTTGGCTTACGCATTGACTCGATCGTCTTCCAGAAGCTTTTCCTAATTGAATAAAGATCGTTGCATCGCTACGTACAATCATTGGGATTGACGAGTTTGCTTTCATCGCCGTAAAGGGCAGAATACCTATTTCGATTTTTAGGAAAACTTTAACGTATAATTACTTTTCGCGTGAAATTTTCTAGAAAATTCAAATGATCTTTTAAATAAGTTCATTTAAGCGATTTAAGTCTTATTAGATAACTAGTTTTTTTTTTTTTTTTTTTTTTTTTTTTTTTTATTGCACAATAAATAAGTATTTTCGATAGCTAAATATTGACATTGAATTTGATGAAAGATTTAAAGTACGTCGTAAATCTTTACCTCGATCGAGTAGTAATGCTATGAAAAATTTACTTTACTAGCATTACTATATAAATGTATTAATTTCAATTAATTCTAGATTAGGTCACGTAACATCGTGAGTTGAAAAGTAAACTGGGGTAGCCCGAGTTGAAATATATCCTGGCTGTGGTGTTTCTAAAATACCAGTGTCATGATGTTGGTCGAAGATACCGCATAGGATGGCTCTCACAAAAAGATAACTAATTCGAGCGTGCCGTGGAATATGATGCCAAATGTTCTTTTTTTTTTTAGCGAATGATATGAAAGTTATTTGATAAAAAAAATTTTAAAAAAGGTCGAATTTAATTAAAAATTTATGGTATAGGTTTGAAGAAAATATGAACGTTTTAAAAATCAAAATATCCTAGTGGCTATCAAGTTGACGCAAAAATTAGACTTCGAGCTCAAAGGAATAGTCTAAATTTTAGCAAAATAATAGAAAAATTTACTTTTTCAATTTAAACATAATACTTTAAAGAATTTTTGGAGAAAAAAAAAGTGTGATAAAGATAAAGAAAAATTAAAATTTTCATTATCTAAAATTAAACGCTAACCGAAGAAACATGTAAGAAAGCGCATGCATTTTTAAGACTTTCAATTTTTTAACTTTTACATTTCGCACACACTTGTTTACGAACGTGCGCGTGTGTGTGTAATAAAAGGTTATGAAAAAGTTAATCGCGAGTAGCTGGACCGAATTTTCGCGGTCGGACACGCGATTTCATTTGAATATTCATTCATCCGCGTTCGCTCGACACACGTGAATAACTCGACACTGGAAAGAGTTGAATATGTATCGATATCTCTTTATTCCGCTTTTATAAATTATCTAATGGACTAAAAATAAGCTTTCAATTAAATGCACAATAATGTCAGTTACACGTATATTTTCGAAAATACAAAGCATTAGACTTTTACTTGTTATTTATGCTATCGAATTTTGAGGGAGAATTTTGTGGATATTTTTTAATAATCTACTGCTTAATTTTAGAATTGAAAATTTTATTTTCGGATAATAATTATCGATTTAAAAGTTTCGTGTTTTTTTTTTTTTTATGTAAATCAGACAATAAATAATTCGATCGTAAAAATGAATAATAAATTTTAATTTTCAAGTTGTAAAATTGAAATACGTAATTGTGAATTCTATAAATCTTTTAATTTTCAGTCAATTTACATAAATTATTTTTTCTCTTAATTAATGTTGTCAATTGTATTGGAAATTCATTGTATTGATTAATAAAAACATTATGTCATTTGCAATCGACGTATCATATAAAAAGATAAAAAAAAAAAAAAAATATATATGTATAAATATTATAATCAATAACGAATTACATATATAAAATCTCAAAGTAAAAATTTTTTCTATCTATAATGATTGACAATTTATCTTCAAGTCCATTCAATTCTTCAATATATAATTAAGCTTCTATGTTTTATCTATTTATTTATTAGAGCTAAATTTCACAATGTATATTAATTAGTGATTAATACGCGTAAATATATTACAGAACTCATAACAATAAAAAAAAAAACAGAATAAATAAATATTATCAATCTTGATAAACAATTAATATACCTCTACAATTCATCAAATAATTTGATGTCATTGTTGACAATTACCCCAAACTTTCAGTACACTTTAAAGTACCCAAGGCTTCTCAATCCTCAACGTGAAATAAGGCATCGTCCTAGAATTTCCTCAATCGTACACTTAAAAGCTAATCATTTTTCCCAAATGTAACAATACGCGCAGTCGAAAAAGTAAAAAGCAAGCGCTAACAATACACGTAAAATGAGAAGATAAAAAAAAAAAAAAAAAAAAAAAAAAAAAGAAAGAAAGAAAAAAAAGAAGAAGAAAAGAAGTTCACGCGAGAATCGCGTCTAAATGTGGATAGGGTAGAGTTGGCGGGGGCATACATCGAGCTCCATTCATCCGGCGCGCGTCCCCTTTATACAATACAACGGGGGTGGGATAAAAGCAGAATTTGGAGGGGAGAAACGAGCAGTCTGCCGGCACGAGACTCCTCGCGGCTTTCTCCCTTTCTCTCGGTGGCAGTGTCGCCGCGACTAGCGCAACCCTCGGACGGTCACGGTGCGCGCATAATCGGCGCTGTGTACGCTTGCTGGGCAATCGCGTGGTTTTTTTTTCTTTGGCCCCTTCTTCTTCTTCTGCTTTGGCTTTGCTTCGGGTTTAACGTTGTACGTATATGTAGGTATATGTTGTGTTACACTGTTGGTTGTGGAGGAGTTGGTAAACCGAATTTTCTTCCTCTTTTTTTTTTTTTTATTTCTTTTTTATTTAGTTTTCTTTGCAAGGAAGCGAGTTTAAGTCGAGTATTTTTTGTTTTGCGGATACTGTAAATTCGCTTGATGTATAAATCGTTTTTTTTTCTCGTTAATTGTTTTTTGTCGGTTTAATTTTTTTATGAGAAAAGACAAGTGTACCGGTTAAATGGATTTTAAGCACGGCGTTTATAATTGTCGGTAAAGAATGTCATTTTATTGTTTTTTATAAAATAGTTGATTTTTGTTTTTAAGATTTTTGATTGTTTCTAATAATATTATTTTTTAGATTTTTTTTTTTTTTTAGATTTAAAGCAAGAGTTATTTGTAAAAAATTTTTATTTGTGCGCATATGCATAATTGAAAATTCTATAAAATCACAAAGAAAAATACTAATTTTATTCATTAATTTTTTTAATTATAATAATTAAAAATATATTAAAAATAATAAAATAAAAAATTGATGCTTTGTTTGATATAATGATATCTTAAAGCAAAATTAAAACATTAAAGCTGATTGGAACCGATACGCTTACCTTTTTTTTTTTTTACTCAATCAATTGTGTGCAAACAGAATTCACGGGACAGTTTCATCCGCGCCATCGAATTCGCGCGGTAATTATTATTATTATTATTATTATTATTTTCTTTTTTTTTCGAGACTTGTTCATCAAAGAGGTAAATAAAACAACGCCAACGAGTAAATTATTAGTGTTTTTCCTGTGTTTTCCTTCGCAAAGTTAAGATACATCGAGTGTGTGCCACAGTGTATCCTTTACTTATACGATATATACCGTCCAAACAATGGTTTTATCGAAATGTACGCGTAAGCCGTGAAAACGTTAAGGGTATACAAATATTCAATAGTGAGAATTACCGATTCGTTAAGGGATACATTGTTAATTGCATTATTAATTTTTTTTTTTTTTTTTTTTTATTTACTTTTCTCTCGTTCTTTAACATAAAATATTTTCTTATTATTTAACGTATGCATAAAAGAGTGTGGACATTGTTCTCGAAGGTGTGACACGATGATCGTGACGGGAAACGACAACGGCAGTGATATGCTTGGAGCACGGCTGAAGTAGAGAGATAGAGAGAGAGAGAGAGAGAGAAAAAAAACATACAGCCACCAAAAACGACGAGGAGTGACCCTCCTGACAATGTAAGTGCTACTCTAATTTGTGCAGTTTTTCATTCTCTTTCTTTTACAAAAGCGCGCAGTTAGCTCGACACGTGCGACTGCTTTAACGATGTCCGTTCGTTTTTGTACTTTACTACTTGCGACGATGGATGCTTTGAGATAATGTAGAGTTAAGATTTAAATCTGTAAATTCTTATTTAACACTTTTTTTTTTTTTGTTTTTTTTTTCAATGAATCGGAAATACATGAAAATTTATAAATATTAATTTATTGCTAAAAAATAATAAATAATACGTTCAAATTTATGATTTTTTTTTATAGATAAAAAGCCGATGTAATAAATTTTAGTTTGTTTTTTTACAAAATAATTATAAAAAATAAAATAATAGCGAAAATAGTTGTACATTGCGATATTCATTAAAAACATTAGATCCTATATAATAAATAAATAAATAATTAAAAATAAATTTTAATCCGTAAATTGCTTGTTAAACTCATCAGCAATCAGCAATGTTTCAATTCTAATCCATACATTTGCATCAATCAGAATATTATTTGCATTTGCGTTAGGACTTTCGAGATGAACTCAAAAGACAATTAAAACCGGATTTATTTGAATATTTCAATTAATCTTCTTCATTTATAAAATTTCTTTTTAATATGTAGTTACTTAATTTTATAGTATTGTAAAAATAAAAAAAAAAAACATTTATCAGAATTTATCCCTACAGAAAATTTATCTACTTATGATAATTCGCAATGGCATGAAAACGAGGAGGATTTTTTTTATAGAAAAATAAATTTGGTACACTGCTTTAAACGCATTTAATTTCTTTATAACAAATTGTAGAAAATAGAAGAATACTAAATAAAGCAACAAAAATTTATAATATAATATATGTATATTTACGGTAGTTTATATAATAAAACGTAGATATACATATCATTTTAGAATATAATGAACGTCTCTCTATTCAATATAATTTCTTAATTGAAACAACTATTATTTATTAGAATTTTAAAATTAACTGTAAAAAAGATGCCGATGATATTTGAAAAAATTGAGCAGACTAAAAACTATAAACTTCTTATAAATGATGTAAATTTTAATAAAAGATAATTTAACAATTGAAACGAAATAAAATATTTAATTATTAACTTGTTAATTATTTAATTTTAAAACAAATTCTTTTTGTTAACAAACTTAAGTTGATTACTATACTATTTATCTAACAAATTATTGATTATCGAAAAAATTATCATTTTTATGAAACTCAAAGACAAACGCTGATGTATACACACCACTCACGTATTCCATTTAACGATCATTAATTTTTTTTTTTTTTGGCGTTAATGTCTCGGGCATTACGGGAAACGAGGGACTTAATGAATATTTTTCGTCGTTGAAATCATAAAGAAAAGAAACTTATCGTTTTTTCCAATAAAAATTCTTTACAATTACTTTTTATACGTTATTATACGTATATATATATATATATATATATATATATATACACCTTTGGATTGCGTAATAATACCATCGCATTGTTTCGTAAACATTACGCGTCATCTCTCTACATATCAATTCTTATACGCATATATCTATACATTAATTATAAGCGCTGATTGCCATGGCGATGGATTGAAAAATTTCCATCTGGTAATCCTGCGTACACTCACACAC
Organism: Chalcis sispes; assembly: GCA_949987625.1. Lineage (NCBI taxonomy): Eukaryota > Metazoa > Arthropoda > Insecta > Hymenoptera > Chalcididae > Chalcis > Chalcis sispes. Next base: position 66,081,827 of record OX465096.1, on the reverse strand, counting down.
ACACTCACACTCACACACACACACACACGCGCGCGCGCGTACGCACGCATATATAAAAAATTTCGTATTTTTTTTTTTTTTTTTCACATACGTTTTAACGCACGCGACATTGCAAAACGTCGTTTGTTTACGGATGTTTGTGCACACGTATATGCGTATACGTGTGTATGCGTTCAAATGAAGGAAACTCTCGCGTATATTTGTATAATACATCAGGTGCCGATGCAGTCGGGAGGTCCCTGGTATTGCCGGTGTTTCGAATTTATATGTAAATATGAGGGATTTGAATAAGACGTCGTTTTACGAATTAATTGAAATTAATATACGAAAATTTGTTAGGTTTTTTTTTTTTTTTTTTTTTTTTTTTTTTTTTTTTTTTTTTTTTTTTTTTTTTTTTTTTTTTTTTATTCATAGCTATGGAAATAATATTTACAAACACGCGAAACAAGATTAATCGATATCCTTTTCATTTAATAATTATAGGTAGATTTTTATTATTTAACTTTTACGGACGGTAGGAATTTACCAGTTTGATAATATATCTTTAAAATGTACGGCATGAATAACGATTCCTTTGTTATAAAGTATTTGAAACGGCAACGCACGCATTCATCAATAATACGCGCATTTTATAAATTATATCTTCATTACATTTTACGTATAATTTTCAAAGAAAGAATTACGATACGGCCGTAAAAAGTAATTTACTTTTTTTTTTTTTTTTTTTTTTTTTTTTTTTTTTTTTTATTATAAACGTTGAGTAATTTATAAAATTTCATAAGCGTTAAAATTTTCCGTTTGTGCAACGTAATTATGTAATTAAACATTCATTAGCCACATTTAATAAAATAACCGACGTACGTTAACGTCAAATGTATTATGCTTGTGCGATGAAAAACAAAAAAAAAAAAAAAAAAAAAATGTATTGATACTATAAAGAACATATAATATTCTATTTATATACGATGCATCGTTAATTATAACCTCGTTTACTTTGTTGATATAATTAATAATTGTACAAAATGACGAAGAAATTAAATTACCTTATATTAAATTACTTTATATTTTTGATATTACAAAGATTAATGTTTATCTAACTTTTTAATGTCGTACGTAAAAAATATTTTCGTTTTGTCGTTCCCGGATAAAAATAAAAATTTGTATTTATTAAGATGAAAAATTTTTAATGAAAATTTGCATTTTTAAACGAGTGTAAACGCAATTTTTCGCGCGCACAAATAAACATGTCAATGTTTATACGCTTTTAATTATGTTTATTTCTTCAATTCTTAAGATTCTTTTTTTTTTTCTTTTACTAAATTTAGATATCATAGTAAACGTAATAACACATGCCATTAAAGTATTTTTAGCAAATAATGTAAAAATAAAATTATTAGGCTTTTTATAGTATAAAACGAGAAAACTCGTCTGCACATATATAACATATGTCTACGGAATATAAATTTTTATAATTTGTTTTTTTTATTTTAAAATTTTATTTTGTGTATTGCAGTTTTATTTCATTGATATAAGTTATTACGTATCTTATTACATCTATCGCTGTAGATAGATAGAATCGTAAAAATTTATAAATCAATATTGAAGGCAGATCTATTGAATATCGCAAAAATGAAAATTTGTTCATTTCTTTTTCAAAATATCTTGATATATTTTTTTTTATTAAATTCTATCGTAAAATTTAAATAAAATAATACAGATTTAATTTATTTTCTTCGTTCATATAATTCATATAAAATATATTCGAGAAGTCTTGATATGTAACAAACATTTTTAAAAGTAATATACAAATTGAAATTTTCACAAAATTTTAAAATTACTCGCTCGTTATAAAATAACGTATCTGATTCAATTAAAATAATCCACACAGCACAAGTTGAAGATGTCATCGACGACACGTATACCAGTCACACGTATACGCGTGTAACGAAAGGTTTGCATACAAATTGTAAGTGTAACTATACCAACGCTGAATGGATTCCGCGAGAAAGTGCAATAAACGTTTGAGCACGAACGCGGTACTTCCGCTCGAAAGTTCAAGTGTCTATCTTATAACCGAGCGCAGTGCTGTAAATATTAATAGGATAGTATATTGAAAATTTATATCGTTGGATATACTCGATGGAGTATATTGACTTGTTAAATTGACGCTATTTCGATTATCAATATTACAAGCGTATACTATATAATAATTGATAAACAAAGCGACGAAAGCAATGAAAAATTTTGTTGCTACTAATCGTTGATATTTAATATTATGCGACGGTGTGCGGATAATTTATTATTGTATATTACAAAATGAAAGGTGTATTCATTTTTTTGCAATAACGACTGTAATGTTAAAAAATTTTATAAATAACTGATATTTTTTTTTTATGTTTATTTTTTGCTTGTGATAAAATTATTCTAAACAAATTATGTTGAAGAATTTCAAATTACAATTTGATATTGCTGCGTTCTCGACGATTAATCGCAATAACTTCTGCCAATTTTTATCTAACAAAGAATCAATGTAATTCAACAAGTCTTAAAAGAAACTTAATCTACGAATATCTTACCTTAATAATTTTTATACGTTAGAAGTAAATCAACGTCTCCGAAATGTACTAACAATGTAATTTTCATTTACTTGAATTTTATTAATTATGAGCTGAATAGTTGTAAAATTATAAATTCTTAAGCCATAGTAAATTTCGTTAAACCGCAACATAAATTCTAACGGTAGATTCCGTATTTAGTAATTAATAATTGGCCAAGAATTTTAAACTCGCAGTTGCTTAATTAAACTCCAGGTGTTGATAAATTTTTCACGTATCGTTTAAAAATCTATATTAAATAAAAGAAATTTATTTTATGTATATATATATATATATATATATATATAAATGAAAGGATTTGTCATTTTTTATTTACATTGCAAGTATTTCATGAACAGTCATTAATGTTTATGTAGTTTTTAGTGATGTATATGTAAAATTTATTATTTTTTAATTACTTAATCAAACGGATAAAAACAAGGCAAATTTTTAAAATTTTTTATTCACTTGTAGAGCATTTATTGCTAAATATATATATATATATATATATATATATAACAAGTTAAAGTAAATTTTAAACTGAAAATCTAAACTCTGCTTGTCAAATTTTTTTAAAAAACAAAGATAAGATATAGCGATTAATTTTTATTGAAAAATAATACCGATGCGCGCTCCGATAGTAAAACGAAAAGTTTATGTAATGTACCGACAAAACTAGGCTTTACTTTCCACGATTATTTTACATATGCATGTAATTTCCTGATGTTTTGCAAAAATAACAAACAAACGAATGAACAACAAATTTTTTTAATTTCAGCATTATAAATTTTATACATGTTACGAAAAAATGAAAAATTATGCAAAACTTTATTTAATTATTCTTAACGTTATTGCAATATTGTTTTACAACGTCTTTATAAAATTTTCAAAGCAAGCATGCGTCTACTGATCATTCACGATTTCATTAACGCTTTACGCAAATTCGTTACTATTTTGCACTGATAACGATGTCACACTTAGACGGCACATTTACAAAATGAGCATTAGGGATAAATATATGTGTACGCGGATGAAAACGAGAGCAAGAAAAATAAAAAAAAAAATGTTTATCAAAGAAGCCTAAAGTAATATAAGTTTCTCATTTTCCGTAAACGCAGTACGCGCTATACGGATATATATTCTACTAATTTACAAACACATGTGGCCTAAACTAAATCATCGGATCCTTCGCGTACTCAAATTCTCTCTCTCCTCTCTCTCTCTCTCTCTTTCTCTAGTAATTCCGTAAAGAGGCATTACGTTGATTTCGAAGCTTACGTATGTAGACGTACGGAAGTCTCCGTTTCTACCTCGCAATATATTTTTCTCGTATAGCGCGAGCGCGCGGACCTCTTTACACGTGCCAGCAGTTAACGGTGTCGCGTTTGCTTCGTCAAGCGTTTTATTACTTCACCGTTCTCGGCTGCTGCTCACGGAAAAGCTCGCTTTTATAACTACGTCTACGTGTGCGTCTATGCGAGTATATAGTTGAACGCTAGACAACGCAACTGCTTACAACGGACACCTTTTCAGTGATTTCGTATTTATAGGACGACTTTTTTTTTTTTTTTTGGGTATACGGATTCGCTCGTTTTGCTCGATTTTAATCGGTTTTTACGCTCTTGTTGATTTCGCCGAGTAAACAGCGAGATAATTAATTAGGTAATTACTTGTAATTTGTTTTTATATGGATTTGAAATAAGTTCGATGAAAATTGAAATTTTATAGGAATACTACTGAATTCGAGTTAATAATTTAAATGCAGCTTTTAAATATATCTACATGCCATTTGATAATAGATTAAACTTTGTACATTTTTCAAGATCTAATTACCCTTAAGTATACGTAATACGAAAGGTAAACGTTTATTTTTCTTCTTTATACGATACAAAGGACTTTTCTTTATTGTAATCGCAATATACTAATGTAAATTATAATTTGCGCATTAAACGTTTATTTTTAAGTTCATTGAATTTTGCGGTGTATGTGTTATCTCACTAAATCACCACCAAACTGTGCTTTTCCATCGAAATTCGAACTTCGTTCAAACTCGTATAATTCAGCCTCGCTATTGGAGCTGTTTTAAATGTAATGAAATCAATTTTAATTTGTATCTTAAATGCTGTAAATTAATTTTCACGATATGAAGCGAATTAAAATTATCGATGGGAATGAAAAATTATACGTCTTAGCGTATCAATTTATTCTTTTGTATATTTGCGTCATAATTGTTATTGAATCTAAACTTGTAACTTTTAAACTTAAACAAATAAAAAATTTAAATAGTTTTATCTTTAATATTATATTTTTTACGTTTAGTAAATGCTAGAAAGTTACTAGCAAAAATTTTTTTATCTTTTTAATGAAAAAAAAATTCTAATTTAAAGCGTTAATTATGTAAAAGAAAGACTTTCTTTTTTATTCAAGAATTCTAAAGTCAGAAGAAATATTTAAGATTTTGCCTATTGGAGGAAAAAACTCGCAGGCAATGAATTTCTTTGTTCTTGTTCGAAGTTGTGAGCGGATCTTATTTACTTTATTACTGTTGGATCGAACAATGCAAGCTAGAATAACTTAATGAATACTAGGTTGTTCAAAAAGTTTTGAAAGCGGAAATGAAGATACTTTTTTTTGTTGGTGAAATCACTTTTATTGCTCAGTATAATCTCCCAAAAGTTCAATACACTTGGTCCAACGGTCTTCCAGCTTGTTTATCCCATCATGGAAGTGACTTTCTGCAAGGCCTGCAAAATACTCCTCTACGACGGCTATAACCTCTTCGTTTGATGAAAAATGCTTCCCACGAAGGAATTTCTTGAGGTGTCGAAACAGCCAGAAGTCAGAGGGAGCTAAATCAGGCGAATAAGGTGGATGCTGCAACAATTCGTACTTTAATTCGGTTATTTTAGTGATGGGTTTTTGAGCTGTGTGAGCGGGTGCATTGTCTTGATGAAAAATGATTTTTTTCTTGTGCAAACCGGGTCTTTTTTCACTAATTTTTTCATCCAATTGGTCCAAAAGGTTACAATAATATTCAGAATTTATTGTTTTGCCAGTTTGGAGATAATCCACCAACAAAATCTCTTTTGCATCCCAAAAAACTGACGCTAACACCTTCTTCGCCGATTTCTGGACACGAACCCGCTTCGGTGCCGAAGTGCCTGGTTGACACCACTCTTTAGCCTCTTGTTTTCATTCAGGGTCATGATGGTAGACCCAAGTCTCATCCATAGTGATGAATCGACGTAAAAAATCCTTTTTATCCTTTCGAAAACGCTCCAAATGTTGCTCAGAAAGTCGCATTCGAACGTGTTTTTGTTCCATTATGAGCGAATGCGGCACTCATTGTGCTCAGAGCTTTCTGAAACCCAAAACTTCATTTAAAATATGACTCACACTGCCTAATGAGATGTCTAGGGCCTCTGCTAAATCTTTCTCGGTCAATCGACGATTTTCCAAAACCATATCCTGTACTTTTGCTATGAATGCTGGTGTTGATGCACTTTTTGGACGTCCTGAGCGTGGATCGTCTTCAACGCTTTTTCGACCACGTCTAAACTCTAAAACCCATCGATGCACAGTTGAAAATGAAGGAGCAGATTCCTTTAACACTTTCACCATTTTTGTATGAATTTCCGTTGCTGATAAACCTTCCAAAACAAAGAATTTTATCACTGCACGATATTCGGTTTTTTCCATTGTAAAAAAAATACACTGACACGTCAACTTCAAATGGCTTGTAAACAAACAATGAATTGACAGAGTGGAATGAAACTTTGGGTATGTTTATATGAAAGATAAAATATTAAAATGGCATAAAAATTTTGGTTCTTCTACTGCTCTATAGATGTCGCTTTCAAAACTTTTCGAACAACCTAGTATATACAGATGGTTCGTTTATTACCTTACGCAGACGTTATAATAAAAAAATCGCTTATTTAGATTTATTCCTCTTTCATAAAGTTAGTTGTAAAAACGAACATTTTTTACAATAACATTAGATGTTTTATATCTTAATGTTTGAAATGAATAGTAACGAATAACAATGAATACCTAGTTTTGAATTTATACAAAAAAAAAAAAAAAAAAAAAACAAAAAGTGACTAATATTAGACAGTTAAAGCAACAAGCATTGAGTGCATTTGTAATTTGAAATTTTCGGCACAATAATCGTTTATTTATACGTTTCAATAAAATACATCCATTCTGATACTATGATTTTTTTTTCTATTTGAACAACGTTAATGATTTAAACGATACATTTCATGAAGAGTTAAAAGTATAGAATCTATAAATAGTGGAAATATAGCTCAACAAAGAAAACAAAAATTTTTCGTTTTAAATTCTTAAAGATCCGAAAGATACGTTTAAAGTATAAATTACAAATATACGTTAAAAGAATCATTCCAACGAAGAAGTAGTAGAATATACGCATTTAGTACGTAAATTTTTAAATAAATCGATCGACCCGCTTTTGAATATTTGAACAATAGTTCAACGGCTGAAAGTTTAATTATTCTTTCTACAATTTTCGTCTCGTTTTATATATGTATACGTGTGTATATATAGTATATATATCGATGAAAATTTATCTTGTAGCGTTAAAGAGTGCCATCGTCGAGGCCAGCTCGTCCTTTAATTTACCTGACGCTTATAAATTTGTAATGTGCGGACATTGGCTTTCACCCGTAAAAATTGTTGGGTCGATCGTTTCGTTGATTGCTTATATATTAACTCGTTCTGATGTATAATCGAAATTCGTGACACGAGGTAGTTTTTTTTTTTTTTTTTTTTTTTTTTTTTACAAATATTTTATTTTTAATACTTTATTCTTAGTTTTAAAAAAAATTAAATAATTAAAATTTTTTTTTTTTTTATATTGAATGATAATTGTATATTTTAGTTTTCTTTGATATTTATATTAAAATACTTAAGATAAATGAAAAAGCAGAAATAAGAAAAGATATTTATCAAAACAATGTGTAATAATATAAAAAAAAACCAAACAATTTTTTTTTTAAAAATCGAATATTTATTTATCAGTTAATAGATTATCGAAGTCGTTAAAATTATTAAATTTTATTTTGCAGTTGTTTTTTTTTTTTTTTTTTTTTTTTTAATAATTCGCTAATATTATAAGTTTCATAAAGTAATGTTTATAAATTTTATTATAATCATAAAAAAATTCATAAAAATTTGATATATAATCAACAAAATAATGTATACTATAAAAGTACAGTTCATATATTTTTCTTTTTAAAATTAATTTTTAATTATCGATTCCAGAAAAATATTATGCAAAAAAAAAAAAAAAAAAAAAAAAAGAAAATTGGTAGTATAAAAGAATAAAATATGAAACCGACAAAATAAAAAGCGATGATATCGGATTCTTGTTTAATCGGTGAGACAATTCGATTTCATTCATCGGGGAAGAACGTGAATCAATAACCATTGTCTCATAAGTTAATCATGAGTAAATGCACTTTCTCATAATTGAACTGTTTCAGAAATTCTCAAGCAAAAACTGTATATTATATAAAAATATCAAGGGATGTATCCATTATTTATTATTCTTGGATGATGCATTGTATTCTCACTTTGAAAATTAATGTTATAAATACATTATTTTCGATCGTTTAAAATAATATTAAATATTTGATAGTTTATTTTATAAATATTAAACACAAATCTTACATCATTTCAAATTTATTAATAATTTTAATATTTAAATAATATTAATTTTTATTCGTATATAGTACGTAAATAATTAGAATTTAAAGGGGAACCGTTTATGCTGTGTTATAATTAAATTTTATCGAATTAAAATAATAAATACACGCGAATTTATATCAGGAAACGAAAAAATTCACACAAATTAAAATTTAAAAAAATAATCTTTCATCATTATAAGAGTAAAAATTATTCGTAATGTTAATTAATTTTTTTAAGTTTCACAGTTAAAAAAATTTTATATTAATTATTGATATTACAGTGAATAATGATTTTATTTTTTTATTATTTTTTTTTTTTTTTAATAATATTATTTTGAATAATGTGATTTTTTCTTTTTTCAATGGCAAATAAATTAAATATATATACTGTATAAATATTTATTTGTGCTATTTTTTTTAATTAGCCTCATTAAATATTATTAATTTTTTTAAAAGCAAATGAAAATAAATTTATTTTAACATTAAAGAGTAGTACTCTTTTATTAAAATTTTTAATGTATAAGGAGCCAACGACATTTACTTCAAATATTCGATAAAGTATATTAGATATACTTTACAAAAAAAAAAAAAAAAATCACAAACAAAAATTGTTAACAATCCTTTAATTCTTACATTGGTTTCTTTATAATTTCATTGAAGGTTACAGCGTTCTAAAAAAAAAACTCAGCGCCGTGTTTTAAAATAACCGATTGAAATACGGCAAAGATATGAGAAAAAAAAAAAAAAAAAAAAAAAAAAAAGAAAGAAAGAAAAACAAAAAAAAAAGCATTTCTCTCATTGGACTCGTCGTTTATACATGCGACCGAGAGTTAAAACCGTGGCCATGACCTATAAACCTCGGGGAGTAGGTTCGTTAAAATTACCCGCGATCCGAGGTTGTTCCGATTATTTTTTTTTTTTTTTTTTTTTTTTTTTTTTTCTATGAACCTTCAGTTTTTTTGGTTTTGGTTTGTTTTCTTTTTTTTTTTTTTTTTTTCAAGTCGTCATTGTAGTACAGGAAAAGGTTTTGCGGAGAATGTAAGACGATTCAAGTTTAATTGGCTACAGTCGATGACAGTTGAAATTAAAATTTATAATGATGAAACACACTAAATTATTAAAATTTCTTGTACATTATATATAATAATGTGTGTGCTTTTGATTACCATCATTACTAAAATGTTACTGTAATAATTTAAATGTATAGATAATTTTTTTTTTTTTTTTTTTTTTGTTTATTTATTTATGTATAAAACAAGAAGTTACTTTATTAATCAATTTTATACTCATTATTAGCTATTTTAACTGTTTCTCCAATTTGAATTTAAGTTTTGATGCTGAATGTAACGTCAGATTATAACAAAATTATAAAATTATAATTTTTTTTGTCGTCTTTCATTATCATTGAATCGATTGAAATGAATTCCTTTTTTCAATTTTCACAAGAAAAAAAGACAATTTTTTTTTTTTTTTTAAACACGCTTTAAAATTTCAACTGTTTTTTTAATAAATTATCGCTGAACCGTAACGATTTATAAAATTTCTTCACATTATATTTTCTTTCCAAATTTAACTTTATCCTTAATTAAAGAATATTATGACAAAGTAAAGGCCAAGAGATGAGAGAGAGAGAGAGAGAGAAGCTCAAAAGAGTAGAGAAATCATAGTCGGTGCGGGTTGAGTTCGCCCAAGAGGTTAAGAAGTAGGCGGTATAGTAGTGCAGGTGGCTAGTAAGTAATTTTACAAGTATAAAACTAGCGCGTACGCCGTCCGTATTCGTTAAAGGCCTCTGTGTGTGTGTGTGTGTGTGCATGCACGTGAAGGACTCTCTATTTGTTTGCGGAATACTTTAATAACCGAGTGAAATGAGGCTCGTCCGTTCTGGCTGCTCGTCTCAAGGAGATGCTTTTTCGACGGGAAATTAATAAGTGCCGCGCTCTGCGGAGGAGAGAAACTGGAGCAAATGTGTATAGTATGTGTATGTGTTATTGCACGCGCGCGCGTGTATGTGTGTATGTGCGCGCTTTTGAGTTTCTAGTCGAAAGTGTATGACTTATTTCATTTTGAGATTTCTTTGAATGTCCTAAATATTTAAATCGCCTTTTTTTTTTTCTTTCGATCCTAAATTTATTCTTATTTTTTCGCTCATTTATATATTTGATTTATGATATTAGTATATCGTTACTTGACGAATATTTTTTTTTCAATTTATAAGATTACAAAACTATTTGTTGAATTTAAAAATTATTTAAAATTCGATAAAATTAATACAAAATTGAATTTAAATTGCAAATAAAAAGTTTATTATTGACTATCTGTTAAGTAAACGTAAAATTATAATAAAGCAAATTTATGAAAGAAGAATAATGAAAATTAAATGTAAAGGGAAAACAAACGACCGATAAGAGATCAAGTTCAAATAGGTCACGACGCATATCGCGCCCGGTATAAGAAGACTCGCGAAAATAGAAGCGACGACTGCGAATAATTAATTGCGGTGAAGAGCTATCGTAGATAAAAGGAATCGATAAATATTCAAAATTAGCATCTAGAGATGACAAATTATCCGAGTACGAGGAAGAAGTATAGCGTCGAGCTCGGTGTAGGTAATGTTGCATTAAAACGACTTGATAGCTGGCCAACGAAGTCCGCGAAGTGCGTATGTGCAGATGAAAGATGCGATAATGATTGGTCGATAAAAACGTCTTTGTGAGCGTTATTTATTTATTTATTTATTTTTTCACTTGGTTTCGCCTTTAAAAAATATAAGCGCTTTACTATTTGTCGATTATAAAGAAAAAAAGGATTTCAAGATTTATTGTAAAAAAAAAGAGCTAATACCACCGGCAGAAGAAACGCTAATAAATATATCGAAAGTTAAGACCAATTATCTTCGATAATTGAGAACAAATTTTTTCTTTCTCGATTTTATACTCGATAAATATTCGATTAAGCGATCATTGGCGCGAACATTCACACGTACACGCAAACAAGAACCATTAAACGAATGTAAAAATTTATCATCTAATCAACGAATTCCTTATCGAAGCTTCCCTTTCTCGATGAGTAACAAGCGCACTAGCGTTTGCCAAAAGCTAAAGGAGCCCAGCGCTTATAATCGTTGAGTATTCGATCCGTTTAAATATTTGATCGTTATTTATGGGATCGGTTGTACTTCCGAGACAAAGCGATTCACCGTGAACCGTTAATTGTTTCATTTTTACGAAATTAATGTAGCGCGAATTGATTAATTTCGATTTAAAAATTAATAACCTTGTCCGGAAGTAATTTATTTATTTGTCATCGAAATGTTCAATCAAAAACAAAATTTATTATTCTCTATGTATTAGCATAAAATTATTCGCTCAAAGTTATATATTTAAATTATTTAAATGATGAAAATTTTTATTTGTATGCGTCATTTCAAGTATAAGTAAAATTTAAAAATCTATTACCTTAAATGTAATTAAAAATGATTTTCTTTAATACATGTGTAAATAAAATAGGTAATATTTATTTGAGTATGTTTTCTCAATTCAATTTTCAAGTTTATTAATATAGATATATATATATTAATAAACTTGAAAATTGAATTTTACTAGTATATATACACGATACTTTTATTATACTATTATTGATACCAAATTTCAAGATTATTATGTTACAATTTAATGAATGTTATTTTTATCATTGTAACGTAATTATGACAAATTTATAAGATACTTGTCATCTACAAAATGCATTAACGCTCAACTCAAGTATTTGTGATCGATAGCGGATCAATCTATCAAAAATTAACAAAACATACTTTTTATCATTTCGCAGAATTTATGCAAAAATTAAATTATTCCAAAGCACAATGTATCGATCTACGCACACATACACATTATCGCACATAAATATACGCACATCGACTATTCGCGCAGACACATAAACTTGGATACAGTAGGAGTCATCCCATCGTTAACACAAATGTGTATGTATATATACGCGTGTGTGTATACCTTAACATGTTGTTACGAGAGAGAGAGAGAGAGAGAGAGAGAGAGAAATGTTGGGCCACTAAAATACAGACGCATGTGAACGCATATACCGACACTCGCGATCTCTCTACTTTCCACATTAACCAGTCCAAATATAACGCGCAGATATACATATAACCCAATCGCAGCAGCATCTGGCGTGTATATATATATATATATATATGCATATACATTATATAACCCGAAGTGCGCCACAAGTACGAGGACAATATTCGCATTGTTCTCGCAACTGCGGCTGACGCGTCGTCCGAGTTACGCGGCTTCTGTGTACCTTCGACTCCCTCTACCCCCTTGCTTTACCTCTTATGCGTGTACGCGTGAGGTGAGCATATGTATATGTATTCGTCACACGTGCACACATGTACGCATATACGCATACTTTGATATGCGTTTATTAGTTCGCCGCGCAATCCTTCCAAGCAAGTTTTGGCTGCATCGAGTGCTTCCTGCTATCGATATGAGTATCGTGGATTTTAATGCGATCGATGCGGTATCCCGATTCTCTTTAATTATATATATATATATATATATATATATGTATATATCATCGTTAAACGCGAGAGCGACAAAAGTACAGCGAGGCGCAAGAGCATCATTTTTATGAATAAATGCAAATTATTTTTACTAGCTTTTTATTAAAGAAGATATTTTATTGGAGAAAATTATTGATGGCTGGTAAAAATTATCACGTTTTACCTTTGTTCAATGCATTACGTTGATTAGTAATATTTTCGATGCTAAAAATTGTCGAATTCAATTGTGTTTTGTCAACAACAAAATCTTGTATTATAAAAATCCAAATTTACCCAGAAGCTTAGCATTAATAAATATTGATGATTATTTTAAGAAAAAGTTAATATTTTTTAAAAAAAAAGTTTTTTTTCATGCGATAGGTGTTCTATAAATACTGTACATAAGAATAAATGCGGTATTGAAAACTTAAAAAATTTTTAAGTAGTATAACACTATATTTGTTCAGGCGTTGCCTTAAAATCAAGAATAAATATTATTTCTTACATTTGATATGTTGGAATTTCTTTCTAAATTTTCTATTAATACCGATTTGAGAAAATTTTTTTCATTTATTTTAAATGAACGATTTAGATGAATTTTAATTTAATCGTATTTTGTATGGTTATTACTTACTGCAATTTTTTTCAGCGATAATAAATATAAAATTTTTTTTTATTTTACTATTATTCTGTTTTGATTTATTATTATATAATTAAAAAAAAATTTTAATTTTAATAAATATTATGGAATAACATTACAAAAATAATGTCTTGTTACTTAATACAAAAGAATTTCTACTCAACACATATATTTGTTTAATCACACTATAAAGTATTATGATTGTAAGTTTACGAAGGAAAATTGAAAGCATTCTGAATATTAATTCCATCTTAATTTATTAATTGGAGATAATTTTTAGTTTTCGATTGCCTAAAAATTTTTAATATTCAAGCGAATACATTTATTAAGGTTAAAAAGAAGTTTCAAAAAATGTGGAAATAAAAGTCTTCTTACGTACTGTTTAAGAGATGTTAGAATACAATAATGATAAAACGATAATTCAAGAGGATTATATATATATATATATATATATATATATATATAGAGAGAGAGAATAGAAATACCAAGAGTTAGTCCGAGTTAGTTTATGCAAGAGAGTCTCGGATTGAATAAGCTGAAAATTGAATAACTTAAGCGATTGAATATGATTGGAAACGGAGTTCGGACGTCGACTGGATGAACGCAAACCGGATCGAATTGTGCGTTCAAAATCGAAAATATGAATATCTTTTGAATATATTATGTATGAAATGTAATTAAAATTTCATCATGGGTTTGTTTTAAAATTTTAATGAAAACTTTATGAACGAAACATTATTTTGTAACTCCTTTTTTTAAAAATTGTTCAGTTTAATATTTAATGTTTAACTGAAATAGAAAAAAAAAATTCTAAACTTTATGATCCGTAAGAGCACGAGTTATATATATATATATATACAATCGCATAAGTTATATAAAAATATTCTCTCTTATCGAAAGCCAAATAAAAAATCAAACTCCACGCGAATACGTAAGTACGAGTATACACGCACAAAGCCAAAATTAAATTTACCAAATCCACTTTTTAAAATTGGTTGTAAATCGCGCGGCGGCACCTAATTTTCTCACCTCCGTTCTCGGTGTAAAGGTACGCGTTTAAAACGCAAACGGTACGATTACTACCGCGAACAATGGGAGAAAAACAATTTGAAAAAGCTTTTCTCAATTGTTGCGCGCAGATAACGCATGCAGATAACCATACACGTATACGTGCACGTATATGTATGCATAAAAGTAGCGCACACGGTATATAAGCCAATCGGAAAGTTCGCGCGTGTAGTTTCCCCCCCCCCTACTTTCGCTACTGTTCGGTCTAACACGTTCTCCATGCGCATCGAGCCGACAAATTAGTGTTTTGTTAAGAAATTAGATGCTCGACGCTGATACTCTATCCGCACATCCTTTCCTCTCTCTCTCTCTCTCTCTCTCTCTCTCTCTCTCGTTATTTTTATCGCGATTTTAAACGTCGCACCGAGAGATGTCGGAAAACGTTCGAGCGCAAGTTTCTATATACATACAGAGACTCTGTGTCAAAAAGGAAAAGGATATATATAGCTTTTACCACGAGTTAAAAAGAGGAAGAGAGAGAGAGAGAGAGAGAGAGAGAGAGAGAGAGAGAGAAAGCGAAAAGTTGACTTTAATCCTCCTGGCCGACTTTGACTTTTCTGTGTTTGTTTTCATAGATTTGTTTTTCCTTGTATGGCGGATAGAACGAATCGATACTTTACGACTTAGAAGTAGCAGCCAAAATTTTATTGTTTGTAGAATACAGTTTCTTTTTTTTTTGTTTCGTTTTTTAGTTTTTTTTTTTTTTTTTTTTTGGCACTCTTAACTTTCAGGGCTGTTTCATTTATAAATTTCAAAGTCCATCGATCTCGCGAATTGTCAATAGCGGTTAAGATTTGTAAAGTAAATTGTTTGGAAAAATTAAATGATTATTTTTATTTTTTTTGTGAATAAAAAAATGTAGAAAATAAAATTTTTTTAACAAAGAAGATAGCTAATAGTTTTTTTTTTTTTTCTTCATTTTTATGCTTGTCTATTTTATAAGCCATTAGTAAAATTTAAATTAATGAAAAATAAACGACCGAGTGAATATTCATTCGTTTGGACAAATTTTCACTTATTCAAATTTGGATGGCGAATTTAACAGTCTAGAATAATGAAGAAGTAAATAATTCTTGGTTGATAATAATCAATGAAATTTAACCGGAGAAATAAAATACTTTATATCAGATTTATATAGTTAAAATATTTTTTATTTTTTTTTTTCTTATCAATAATTTGAAACACAGTCATATTAGAAAAATGAAGTTTTAAAAATTTCTTTTACGAATTACTACGTTGCGCAATAACAAATAAAAAATTATTTGCCTGAGAAAAATTAATCTATTTATTCAAAACACTCTTGTAAAGTTTTCTTTGTACATATTATAAATTCAAAAATCAATCATGTAAATCTGTTTTCGAAAACTTGCAGCCACTTAAGTTCTTTTAACGACATATACTTTCTCTCGCGAAAAATAAAACAATGAAACTTATGATTCGTCATGGTAAAAAAAAAAAAAAAAAAACAAGCAATAAGAAAAACTTAAGAAAATTTTCTTTCTAACGAAAATTAACGCAAAGAATAAAAAAAAAAACAAATGATTCATTACGTCCTTTTTACTATTTCAAAACTCAAAGTTCCACCGCAAAGGATTAAACTTTCCAGTCTTCGTCGTCGTCGCGCTAGCTCTTCCCTCAATCGGAAGTAGAAGCAACCGAGTATACACAAGTTCGCTCAAAGATACTCGCGCGCAAACCTTTTATGAATATGCATGTCGCGACGAGTCAATGCCGTATATACGTACGCGACGGACTTTCAGACGCTGTATCTTCTCTTACTTTGCCTCAACAATATTCACGCTAATATATATATATATATATACATACTTATACGGAGAGTTACCTTAACGCAGTGTTAACGAACGAGAATAATAAGTAACGCTGAGCGAAGAAACGACACGCGACGTTTTATAAAACTCGGCGTCCTTTGTCTCTTTTGCGAGAGACTCGCCCGATGAATGTATAAATTAGTTCGTGAAATGAAGTAATAAAGAGACTGTACTTTTTATAGTTAGATGTATGAGTTTAAGGATAAAGTGTACGGCGTAAAAGATTCCCTAGGCATTTCCCGTAGTAATTTTTCAAGATAACGACGGGTAGGAAAAAAAAAGTTTGAGCTTCAAAGAAGTAATCGTTTAAACTTTTCATGTATATATATATGTATGTTAAATATATCTTATATACTTAATTTTTTATTCATATTTTTTAATCTATTTGTAATATTAAAGTTGCTTTTTACTAAAAACAGAACGGGAATATTAAAAAGTAATAAAATATTTTATTGACCGACACGGAGATATCGCACGATAAAGATAAAAATTTTTGAATGAATATTTTAATTTTTGTTAAAAATATTATAACGATAATATTCAATAAATTTAACACAAGTTACATAAAAAATATTAATTTTAATGGTATATATCGAATTATGTATGTTAAATTAATTATTTTTCGATCGTTTTTTTAACGTTGTTTTAAAATTTATCAGTAATTAATTTTATTCGTTGAAACATCAACGTAGCGAGGTGAAATAATAATTATTATAATATTACTTATTTTTTTTTTTTTTTTTCAATGAAAAAGAGTATAAAAAATTATCAAAATTCCAACATGGATTTAAATTTATTCTCAAAAATCAATCAAGCTATCGTATACAATCAAATATAATTTCAATCGCGATTCTACAAAAATAAAAAAAATAAAAAAATAGCTACGTGAATATACGTATACACACGCGAATTAATTAAACGTTAGCAAACTTAATTTCAGAACAAAGTATTTCATTTTACACACTCTCGTACATTCCCACACAATCGGTAGTACGAAACCGTGCGGTTCCTCATACACGCGGCTTCGGCTTTCACCCGAAACGCGAGTCCTTCTCGGATCTTCGCCGTTCTACCTTTACACACTTTCTTCTCCTCGCGAGTTTCCTCCCGTAACCCTCAGGAAACTAAAGAGGGTAAGAGAAAGAGAGAGAAAGAGAGAGAAAGAGAGAGAGAGAAAGAGAGAAAAGACGAATTATTTCCTTAATTACTACAAATCGTCTCGTTCGTTAATTACGCGGTGGCGTACTTTAGAAAGCAGTCGTTAGTGGCTCGAGCTTTCATTCGCGAGTGCTCGCGGGAAAAGGGAGATTTTCCACCTTCTTCTGTAATCGTCACTTTAAGACTCTTCTCGTACAACGGCTTTATTTTCGTACTTTATTTCTCTCTCTCTCTCTCTCTCTCTCTCTTCGTTTCGTTTTTTTCGCTCGCGTTTTGTTCTTAGCCGCGAACTACGAGCTAAGTACTTTGTGTACGAGGTCGATTCCATCTCTTTCTTCTCTTCGTTCTCCATCTCGTTTACTTATTTCATTCGCGAATATATATATATATATATATATATATATATATATATATATATATATATACATACCCCTGCGACTATCGCCTGGAGGAATATTATGAGAAATTGCGTGGGTTACGCTGTAGGCGTCATTATGGAGAATTTTGTTGTTCACCGAGGATAATTACGGGACACGCTTCTGTAATAATTGTTGCAAACAACCGCACTTGGATATTGTTCGAGAAATCCGCTAATTGTGTGTGTGTGTGTGTGTGTGTGTGTGTTCGTATTACCGAGCGACCGGTAACCTTTCCACGTTATAGAATTATCGTTGAGATTTGTATAGTCAGTGTGATAATGGAAAGCTGTACGGTACCTTCGTTTATTTTAATAATATTTTTAACTAGAATAAATAGAAATTTAAGCAACAAATATAATATTTTTCCTCGATTTTTTTTTTTTTTTATTTTTTTTTTGTATAAAATGTATTTCATATAATATGCGGATTTTACACGTTTTAAAATAATTATTATTATGAAATCTTGTTATCGATATTATAATTTTGTAAATTTCTTCGTGCGAATATATATAAAATTTGTTTTCGTGCATTCTATTTTTTTTTTCTTTTTTTGTTTTTTTGTTTTTTTTATATTTTTTAACGCCCGGACTAAAAATTACATAAACGCCGTATGTGACCCACATTTTTTTTTATTTTTAATCGAATTGAATGTTAGATCATTTCCAGGGTCACTTTATTTGCAACATGTGGTTTGATATGTGATATTGAGTCAGCGAGTTGCATATGCGAAAGATATAAAATTTTTTTTTTCTTTTTATTCTACTTACAACCTCCAGAGGATGTGTCTAAGTGTAAAATCGATTTTGAATTCAATATTTTACGCTCATCGTTTGATATTAAAAAATGTAAGAGAAAAGGTTTTTTATATCTATAAAAATTGTTAAATTATTTATTAAAAAAGAATTCGCAATGTGTATTAAAGAGTTTGGTATATGAATAAAGAAATGAGAAAAACATACTATCCTTTGTATATTTCAAGAATTGTCGGGTATTGTTAAAACGCTCGTTTATTTTCTTAAAAATAAAATATTCAATGTTTAAGCTAAAAAATAAAAGTGCACATTTTGTGACGAGAAAATTATAAAAAGTTTTAAAAACTTGAAAAATTTATCTCAGTTTTTAAATTTTAATTCAACCAAATAAATTCACTGTAAAAGTGATAAAAAAAAAGTTTTATTTTATAAGTGTATATTATAATAATAATAAAATAATAATAATTAGTGCATAATAAAACAGCGAAATAGTTATATTGAGATAGTAAAAAATGTATAAATTTAATGTATAAAAGATGTATAAAAAAGTGAAAAATCTTTAAATATAGATAATTAAAACATGATAAAATGTTTTAAATTCCTAAACGCGATTTTAACAGAAAAATTTTACCGAGAAAAATGGAAATTAATAAACTAAATTGCTCAATCTACATAATAATAATATTTAATCAAATCAATCCATTTATCGAAAATTTATTTATCTTAATCATCGAAATGTCTATTTTCACTGAAAATTTTGAAAAGTTATCCAACTATAATTTAATCCTCCGATCAAATTCAACAACGTCGAATCGTTTAATGTCAATGTCACTTCGACTTTAAAAAATTTTCGCAACGCTGAACTTTACTTTCAAACAAAACCGAGACACAAATCCTTTCCACATATACATCTCGTATCTCGTAAACTTCGCAACGTTTACAACGAATAAAAAAAAACAGTCGTATATATATTAGTTATTTATGTACCTTGTGCGAGCCTCGCGTCATTACAGCTTGAGGCAAAATATGTTGTGGATGGATAGTAGGGCCGCAGTCGCGAGCGCAGCGAGCGACTAAGGCGCCTCTATCCATCCACAAAATATGAGCCGAAAGCTTTAATGACGCGAGGTTCACTCATGGTGCTTAAAAAATTTTTCAGCCTTGTAACCCGTACGAAGACTCTTACTTAGTTAACAGAATAATTAATTTTATTTTGTTGCATATCAATTAAATGCAATTTCGAACCCATACTGACAGTTCGTAAACTACAGATATCGTCTGCTAACGCATGCGCATTTTGTACACACACGCGTACATGCACATGTGTGTCAAAAAGTGACAGACAACATAATGTAAATATAAATATAAATTATGAAATTAAAAAAAATAGTAAATGGATTAATATTTAAAAATAAAATTAATTCTTGAACAATTATTATTTATTGAAAAATATAAATTTCTTGAGTATATTTATTAAATATTTATACAGAATAATATTTTTAACAAAAGTTTTTTTTATAAGATTTGAAGGCTTATTAATAATATTAATACTATTATAATTAATATAAATACTTTCTTATGTTATTTTTATCATAACAATACTATATTTGTTTAACACATTTTTTGTATAATCAATGAATTTTAGTCTCTTATTTAACATGAAAAAACAGTAACTTTTTTAAATATTTTAAATTTAATTTCTTCACACAAAAAACTTTTAAATCATTTATCTAAATCACAAACAAAATTATAAACTAAAAAATTATCACTTTAAAATCACTTATTATTAAATTTTTTAATTTTGCGGGATTATATTAGATTTTGCTTTTTCTATTAGTTTATTTAATTCACGTTTGCATTCTTCATCACTGTCACTATCACTCGTTTTTTTTTTTTATTATTTAATAAATTGTCCATTTTTATTCTTCTTCTCACATATTAAGAACGAATATTACCGACACAACGATACACTATACTGAAAGAAAACAAAAGAAAAGCAGAGCCCCGTGGTCGCTTGAATGTACATACTGAGCGAAGGAGAGAGCGAGACAGAGATAGGGTGGTCACGTGGGAGCAATGGTGCGCGCGCTCTTATCGCTATCTCGTTCTCTCTCCTTCGCTCAACATACATAAGTCTTATTACGCGTTTCGAAAATATAAGTTTCGATGAAGACTCACATGCTAGGCTATATGAAGCGACAAATACATAGCAGTGGCGCTGTTAACTTTTTTTTCTCCTGGGACGTATACAGCCTAGGAGGACGTATAGAATGACATACAGCCTAGGAGGACGTATAGAAAAATGTTAATACGATCGAGAAGGCGCTTGCGCGTATGGAAACCATTTACACGCTGACGATGCTCCGTAGGTAAGAGTCGCCGTACGGGTTAGTAGGCTGAAAATATATATATATATGTGTATACCTTCGTTTTTTAACCTTATACTTTCGCGAACGACGCGTCAAGAAAAAAAAGAATTCGTAATAACCTGACTCGTAAAAGTAAATCAGATTCGTTAAAAGCCAATGATCTGTATCAATCTTGATAATTCCGGCAAGATGTTGTCAATTCCAGTGCGAAAAGAATCGAGAAACGTAAGATCGAGACATAAATATCAAATTGCTTATGCATATATACAAGTACATATCCGAAGGTAACGCGAAACCACGCGTGTAATACGAAAACCGCAGTATCTGCGCACCTGTCGTCAAAAATAAAAGGGATTTACATGAACAAAGAAAAAAAATGGAAATATAGAGAGAGAGAGAGAGAGAGAGAGAGAGGCGTAAATATGGAAACTGCATGCGCGGCAGTCGGAGCCTATACGAGCGAGTATATACGTTTACGTACGCTTGCGTGAGTTAGACCCGGTATATAAGGACGCTTTATACTGCAGGTGCCAGGCTGTATATTTTGCAGGCTTGGTAAATTCTACATAGTATTTTACGTGTATAGTGCAATGCCAGCAGTAGCAGAGCAGTCGCACGATGTAGAAAGAGAGAGAGAGAGAGAGAGAATAGCTGCACGTGGATTTGACGTGTGATTTAGAGAGCCACTGCGATTCTCTTTCTATCTCTCTCTCTCTCTATGTCTTTCTCAGGCCCTATGTGTGTCTCATTCGCTGAGTCCGATTGTGTCGGTGGCTGCGTAATCTCTCTCTCTTTCACTTTCCATCTCGAAACTCGAAATTGTTGCTGCCAAGCAAAACTGGCTGATTGTTCGTGCAAAATGGCAAAAGTATCCACGCGATGTAACGTTTAAAATCTTTTTTTTTTCGGATTACTTTTTCTGCATTTTAGGTTTTATTACATCTAAATTTTTAGATTTCTTTTTTTTTTAATGTTGCTGATATATATATATATATATATATATATATATATATATATATATATATATATATATATGTTGCATTGCTAACATTTGTAAATGATTAAAAAAAAATAATTAACGGAAAATTTGTGTTTAAAAACGTTTTCTTTGAATTATTGTTACATTCTCGTGTACATATTATTAATTAATTAATTATAACATTATACGTAACATAATTATTCCATTATGCACATAGCATTGTATTATTACATTATCTTCTTGTTAAAATGTAATTTAAAATAAATACTTTTTAAAATTATTTGCATGTTTATAAAATTTCTTTCGCCGTATTTTCTTTATAAAATTTTGAACTCATGCAAAGAGTTAATTAGTTTTGAACTTTGATCTTCGCCATTGATCCTTTGAAAAATTTTCATTTACATTTTCTTTTTCAAAGGTAAGTTTTACGAAAATGTTGACTTTAAACATTACGAAATGATTAATTTTTATTAATATTTACATCGAAAATAAAATTATATTTCAAATATAAAGGAATTTTTTTTTTTTTTTCTTCTTCTTAATTCGATTGCATCTTTCAAATAATTCTATTATATTTTCTCATGCATTTGGAAAAAGCAAAAATCGTACATAAACGAAATCTTCAAAATGTGCATTCGGTGTAAACTGTGCAATATATACGCTAGACTATTGTTTTTTTACGGCTCGATACATTTGAAAGTACTTGAGAAGCAGAAAAATATTTAAATTCGATATATAATTTAAAATCTAAGATTAAATTCAAATTTTATTCAATTGTAAAATTCTTTTAAATAATAATAAAACTATCAAAATTTAAAACAAATATTTGTATAATAATAATTTATATGTTATTTCTTATTAAAAAAAAAAAAAAAAAACAATTTTGTTATTAAAAAAGACATTTTATTTATACGGATGTAAAAAATAAAAACAATATTTATCATTTCATGCATCATTTTCAGTTTTGTACATTAATAAGTAAAACGTAATGTTTCGTTACTTATTGCATGCATGATTGTATATTGACAAACT
Source organism: Chalcis sispes (assembly GCA_949987625.1). Lineage (NCBI taxonomy): Eukaryota > Metazoa > Arthropoda > Insecta > Hymenoptera > Chalcididae > Chalcis > Chalcis sispes. The sequence continues at coordinate 66,058,721 of OX465096.1, read as the reverse complement.
ACCGAAAGTCAATGAACTCGTATGAAATCATGCGTTAATTGCAAGTTGATTGCGAACTTCATTGTAACTTTACTGTAGGTATGAGTTGCTTGAATTGTTTCATTATAATATTTAAAAGTTAAACGATAAGTAATTTTTATTTTTTATCCAATAAAATATATTCTTAACAATTAGAGTATTTTTTTTTATAAACATATGAACAATTATTTTTATTGATTTGTTTATTAAAAAATAAATAATTTTTAGTGTTTCAGCAATGCGAATAACTCGATAATCAAAGTATTTCTACAACGATAATTTATTTAATTACAGAAATATTCCATAATTTTATTGATAGTCGCATATTACAATAAAATTAATAATCTAACGTCTTTGATAGTTCGACTATAAGAATTCCATAATCTATCGAATTTAAGAATCAATTATTTTAATTGATAATCAAACGACTTAAAAATTTTCTCTGAATTTATTGTGCAACACAATTTGTTTTAATGTTTTAAAAATGATTAATTAATTTGCTAATTAGAACGATTTACTTTATCAGCGACAATTGAGTAAAAGTCGCGGTAATAAATTTAACATTGTTAATTTGGACAATTCCAATAATTGATAAATTCATTGATTCATATGATTTCGAAATAATTAAATCAAAAAAATAATTACTTATACAAATATAATCACGAGATTGTTGATTTCGTTGAACGGATCATTTTAATATTTATTATAATACGTTAAAAATATCGTACAAAAAATCTTGTCACAGACGATTATACGTATCATAGAAATTATAAATTGATAAGTTAACGAGTCTTTTTTATAAACGAAATACCTTAAATAATTTTATTCCATTTGCATTTCATTTGAAATATCGTCTATTTCATAAAAAATGGATTTTATTTTTTTGAATGAAAATAAATATGAGAAATTTAATAACGTCTAATCTTTTATTATATACATACAATTTAAGAAAATATAAATAAACATTAAAAAACATTGCACTTTAAAAATATGCTGTGCTCAAATTTTATGATTCTCAATAAGCTTTTGATTAAAATTGATGCCTGATTTTGCGCAAATATATTCATAAAATTATATAAAAATTTAAAAACAAGAAAATTATTTTATGTACTTTTTATATATTTTATATTTTTTCTAATTTAGAAAACGAAAAAAAAAAGAAAAAAAAAAAAAAATAAAAGTGTTGAGTTGAATAGTAAAACAAATAAGAAAAATTTTAGTTTACAAGTCGCAATTAAAAAAGTTGTCTTATCACATTTAAGAATATTATAATAATTAAAAGATAAGCAAACTATATAATCATAACGTTAATTAAGAGTGCGTAGTCAAGTTTTTACTATTTGCAATAAACGCGGAATTCATGAATTGTTTAACATAAAGCAAAGATTAAGAAAAATTTTTTACCACACGATTCGTTAACAATGCCAACTTTTACATCTTTCACGATTTCAAAAGTAAAAAGAAAGAAAAAAAAAAAAAAAAAAAAAAAGGATAAATAATATCCGCAAAGAAAAAGAGCACAGCCTAAGTAATACCAGGAAATTATGATTCCTTAGATTAAACAAAAAAAGAACGGAGCGCCGCGCGTCCGCGCATATAAAGAAGAGCCCGAGCTAAAACTAGAGCAAAACGTACCGGAATCATGGCACTGCTTAAAAAGTTAGCGTTAAACCACCGAGTTTAATAAGGTGAAAAAGTTACGGACTACTTTATATATGTATATATATATACGTTTTCAGGACGCAAAAAAAGAAAAAAAAAAAAAAAACGCGAACGTTTCTCATATCTCGCGCGCTCGAACGAATTTCCTCCTCCTCCGCATTCTCGTTCGTTCTTTATCTTTTCTTTTTCTCCATCTCGTCGCTTCTCGCAATAAAAATAATTAATAACGCGCCGCCGGACAACCACTGTGTACACACAATGTACTTGTCTCCGTGACGAATAATAAGCGATGAAGAAAAAAAGTTACTCGTATTACCGGCAAGTGTGCAACATGGCCCTATATTTTTTCTCCCCTCACCGTTATGTATATATAATATACACATAAATATTTGAAACAAACTTTTTTAATTAAATAATTTTAATTATGCGCGACGCGCAAAGTTTGTGGTTGTATACGCACACTAAAACCGAAAAACCGCGCCGCGTCACAAAAGGAGGATTTTGCACGTTAAACCGGGAAAAAACAAACTCGGCCAGCCAGCTAGCACTGTTTGAGCTAAAGCAGCAGCAAAGTCGAATTCCACGTTGGGTGTATGTACACGTACACAGGATCGTGTTAAAGCACACCAGAGAAAGAGAGAGACACAGAGAGAGAGAGAGAGAGAGAGATGCTTGCTTTGAGGGTTGCTTACCGGCGCTTGATGGAGTCGGCTGTGAGGACGACGACAAGTTGCGCTACGAGTACCGCATATCACGCGTACACGCACACGTAAGCGCGAATTAAGGGAGAAAGAGGTTGCCGGAGTTTCTGTCTCTCTCTCTCTCTCTCTCTCTCTCTCTCTCTTTCTTGGCGCTCTTTGTAGGCTGGCGAATTATTTAGGATTACGTTTTTGAAGTTTTCCTCGAAAGCCGAGGTTTTTGAGAGTCGGATGAGCGCGCCCGAGGCTAATTAATATTGCGAGTTACAAGTTTCTTTGTGTATATACTTTCTTATTCGAGATTGAAAATTGCACTTCAAAGAGAAAGATAGAGAGAGAGAGAGAGAGATAAAGATTTTTTTTTTAAAGAAATAAACCACTTTTTTTACTTTTATCACTTTTTGTATCCTCGCGTTGAACGAAGATTTCGACGACGTCTAAACAACAATGTAAAATTTCCGTGTAATTCTATATAGCGTAAACTCGAATCATCCCTTGTGTACGAGTCGACACGTTCGACATAGTCGCTCGTTTGAAATATTTCAAATATTTCGAACACAACACGTGTCGTTTGAATTGAGATAGTTTATAAACCTATAAAATGCGCGATGTAAATGTCGTAGTCTGCATTATGTATTGAAAATTTTTTACGAGTCGAATGAATAATTAAAATTGTTTGTTTGATCGTTATAATTAATGTAAATATTCGATTTTGTAATACTGGCTATGTGTTTAATTTATATAAGGACCATTTATTGCTATTGTTTCATATATTATCTTTAGCAATATTTGTAGAATAACTGTATGATAAATAACAATTATCGAAAAGACATTTTATGCAAATAACTTTTCTGCGTAATTGTTAAATGATAAACAATGACAATAAAAACAAACACAATCTCATTAATGAATACAAAACATATTATAATTTGTCATTACGATGTATTAAAAAACGCGGCTATAAATATTTCACATCCATAGAAATTGAATATAATTTACAAAAAATATTATTATTCCATATTCGCGAAACTGCCATAACCGATATAATTAAAGATTTATTTATATCTGCGTATGTATAATGAAAAAAAAAAAAAGAGTTAAAAAAAAGGTTAAAATTGAAAAAATAAAACGAACGCGTAAATTGCGCGGCAACAAAGTTCATCGTTACCATAACGCTCTCGCGACGCTCGTTATTATTGCAATCGAGTGAACTAAAAAATAAATTCGAAAAATTTCAACTGTTTATTGATTACGGAAGAACGGGAATGTTTTTTTTTCTCTCTCTCTCTCTCTCTCTCTCTTTCTATCTCAGCGAGTTCGAGTTCTTTTTTTATTTCCGTTCGTAAAAATAAAGTATAGACGATAAAATGTATTCGAATGAGCTTACCAGTCGAGCTTTTTAAAAAAAGCTCGATTCGATGAACGTAATGATAAACAACTATCGTATATTTTAATCTCGGAATTGATCGTTCGTTTGAATTCATACCTTTTTTTATTTTTTTGGTTTTTTTTTTTTTTATTTTTTCAAATTTTTTGTTCGATGTATCCATAACGTGACGAGTTTAATGAAATTCGAGGAAATGAATGGGAAAAGTGAATAAATTTATGAATCAAGAGTCATTATGTTTAATTCAATAAGTGTATATACATATATAACGTAATGAATTTTAAAAATGAATTTATATGAATTTTGCATTGTCTTTTTTTTTTTTTTTTTTTTTATTTTTTTAACAATTATCGTTTAACAAATTTTGTTTGCCATTTTATTTTTCCATTTCGCAGGTAATAAAATAATTCATCGCCTACGTAAAGTTAACGAAATTAAAAAAAAAAAAAAAAACATATATTTTTTATTGTTTAACCGTAAAACATGAATATTTCTTGCGAAAAAAATCGATGAATTTTTATATGCTACTCGTATAATTTCTGCGAAAATTCTTTGTTTTTATTAATTTTTACAAATCGTTTTTTAAAAATTCTTTAAAATCGTACGCTATATTTATTTCTTAAAAGCATAATTAATAGAAAAGAAAAAAAAAAAGAGAATCTTTCACGATAACCCAGTAACCTTATTGCTTTACTTTACAAACTAATAGCGCATTCATTATTTCACGGTTTTCTTTTTTCTTTCTTTCCCTTTTTTTTTTTTTTTTTTTCTTTTTTCTTTTTCACGAAAAACTAAGCCGAAACGAATTGATAAAGCTTATCGTACTTTGATGAAAAACCGAAGGAAACTCATTCAAACTTGATTAAATGATGTTAAAATAAGTATGACTTTACGTTTTGTGTGTATATTCCACGCTGTCTATTGGGACTATTTTAATTAAAAATTTTTTTCTGTTACAACTTTATGTTATTTACTCAGTGCGTTAGAATTTTATTTATCTTTTTCACAAATAAAGCTCGCTCTTTTACGAGTCGAAAAATATTCCTCATTACTTCGCGAGTGTAAACGAATAGTACTTATTAAACGCGGTAATGATTATATCGTATTTTGGAAAACGGAGAAAAAAAAAATATATATATATATATATATATATGTGTGTGTATATTTTTAATAAGGTTTTTTTAAAAACAATGTTACGTGATACATCTGATATATTCGAATGAGATAGAATTAAATCAAAAATTTTCGTGTTAATGTTACCTTTTTCTGTATGAAAAAAAAAAAAAAAAAAAAAAAAAGAAACACATCATTATCGTTATCGTCGTCTGGTATCTCGCGTTGAACTATTTATGAACGTATGCGAACGTTTTTTTAAACATCGATCGATACTGTACGTGGAATTTTCGGTTATTTTTAAAGTTACACGACATTTAACGATTGTGCCCCGTTATTTTTATTTCTTTTTAATTTCAATAAAGTACGAATATAAACCGCTTTTAACCTTTACCTTTAATTTACGAGTATTGAAATGTACTAAGCGCTTCATCAAAATCATTAATATTTTCATTTTAACAATTTCAGTGTATAAAAAATTCATTAAAAATAATTGATGTATTTTTGTAGAAAAAAAAAAAAATAAAATAAAATAAAATAAAATAAAATGAAAATTTTAAATATCTTGATAATAGTATACAACACTTTAAAACAGATACAATAAGTACATATATTAAATTGAATTGTCTAAATTATTGACTTTGCAAGTAGTCGTTAAAAAGAAAAATATCTTTGCTTCGGTGAGTCGAATCAAATAATGGAAAATTATTGGAGAAAATTCCGATATTGTCTTTCATTATAATTCTATTCTGATGTATATTCATCGTACACTATATGGATAATAATTTTACGGTATTCCGAGAAACCCTTCGACGATTGTGAGAATAATAATTTCTTATTTATAATTGTAATATGATACGTTTTATTGTGTATTTTTATTGTAAAACTAACTGCATAATACAGGTAAATTTCGCAATGTAGATGAAATTTTATGCTACATGTCTATTAAATATTTTTACCAGATATAAGTTAAGATGTAGAGATATATAGTGCATTAATATATATTAAATGACAATATTAAATAATAGGTAAATAAAAGATATTAATATAGCTAAGAATCAATCAAATCCTCACGTGCGACGAAGTAAGCGAGAGGGAGACAGAGAGAGAGAGAGAGAGAAAGCAACGCTTTTAACCATCGCATTAATCAAACGCGTTTCGGATGTATGCATAACGTTTACCCGCGGCAAACAATTTTAATCGAAATATAGAGCCGTGCGTTTGGTTTGCGGTGTATACAATGCGCACGTATACATATGTATGCGATATATGAGCGATTGTAATTTTTTGCATTATGGGTACACCGACGCGAGCGCGCGCGCGCGCGCGCATGTACACATGTACAAACAACGCGCAAATAATAACGTACGGGGGTTATTCCGAGGTAATATCTCTATTTCAAATCTCTCGCACGCGAGAAGCAAATCGAGCCCGAATTCTCGTACAACGCAATTTCGTATAACGCGTGAGGTGACCGTTGTACGTTTGCCATCTCGCAAAGCTTGTATATACACACACACGCACACACACACACGTACTATACAAGTGAACGTTCGAGTGTAAACCCTCGCGTGAATTTTATCGTCGCTCGCAAAGAGTAGCGAGTAAGTCGAAACTCGCGTGCAAAAGACACTCGTCGTGGTGTGTTTATACTCTGCCGTATCCCGCTTCGTCCTTTTCTCTCCCTATTTTTTTTTTTTTTTTTTTTTATTTATTTGCTCCCCATTAATTTCATTTTCTTTTTTCTCTCCTTATTTGCAAAAGTCGTCGCTTCTTCTTCGAGCAAGGGCACAGGACGTTTGGACGTTATTTTCATCTCGCGTGCGCGAGAATTCTCGTCCTTTATCCTTCTGTCTCTCCGAGCGACGCTTTTATATATCCTTGCGAGCGAGCGCGCGGACGCGAGAAAAGGAAGCGTCGTCTTGGCCTCGGAAATTGCGTGGCTCTCGCGAGATATTCACTCTCGGAGGTCCGGGAGGAAGAAAAAACGCTAGCGCGTGCGAGAAAGAAGGAAAGAGAGAGAGAGAGATACTATACTGCTACCCGTCGTGGCTCTGCGTCTTTGACGTTGGAATTAGCGCGCGCGCGCTCGCGCCCTCGAGATAATCTCGCCAAGTACTTTTATATGCCGGGAGAAATAAAGGATGGGGAAAATGAAGAAAATATCACCTTCGCCTTTTTCTTCGCGTCGCGCGTTATACGAAAGGAGAAAAAGCCGATAGATGCTCTTCTCTCTATCTTCAAAAACTCTTTTTTTTTCTTTTCATCTTTTTTTTTTTAGTTTTTCTTTCCTTTTTTTTTTTTTTTTTTTTTTTTACATTCATCTTCCTCTATGCCAATTTCTTTTTTTTCTTCTTTTAAATCTTTTCTATTTCGCTTTTGCAACGCGGCTTGAATGGGTTTTTTAATGGGGCACGATGATTAAGGATTTTCCGTAGGGCAAACTCTAGATGCGCAAAAGGATTACGTTTAAAGATGTGTGTGTGTGTGTGTGTGTGTGTGTGTGTGTGTGTCTGTGCGTATACGCGTGATATTTTGATGAAAAGGCGGTTTATTCGTTTCTCATCTCTTCTTCTAAACCATTTTTATCTTTTCCTCTTTTTTTCTCTTTTCTCAAAAAGGATACCGAATAACTGCTTTTTCCTCGTCATTCCATCCATTTTTCATGCCTGTAAAATAGTCGCTACCTTGGGATGTTTGCATAAAAGCCACTGCTCGGAGTCAATAAACCGGAAGATTTTCAGACGAAGAAAATTGTATCGTTAATATGAATATATATATATATATATACATTTTAACTTAATTAAATTTTCCATAAATTCACTGAATTCTATCGGGAGGTTGAATATTATAGTAATATTTTAAATACAATCACTGCGTATCTAAGCGTTATCGTTATTATTATCATGACTCTATTTGAACAACAATAGCCTAGCACACGTACATTTATTCATCTTAACGTAATTGCATATACGTTTGAAAACATCCCTCGATACCAAACGATAAGCCAAATCCAACCCATAAACCCATTATAACATTATTTTCTTTTACACGATAAATAAATCCACGATTAAGAACTCGAAAGCGTCTCGATTCTCCTTTGATCTAACTCCGTGATTATTTTCATTCATGGGGGTTTCAGCTCGGCGTATAGACAAAAAAGTAACGGATAACTTCAACGACTGACTTTGTGAGGGCGTGCGCGCGCGCGTGCGCGATGTATAAAATTCCTTATCTATAATATACAAAAAGCGAGTGTATGTGTATGTATGTAAAAGAAGCTTGCAACGTTATCGCGATCGCTGCTTTACGCTATCGGATTGTTACGATGCACGCACAAGGTTTAAGCGTTGCGAGAGGTAAGGAGATTTAGTTTTAAATTAAAAGGAACGACGCGATAAACGATAAGGTTATTGTCTGTTTTAATCGATGGTCTTTTTAAAGCTTCGTTTTAATGTCGTCGATGATTTTACTGTGCGTTATAAAAATTGAACGTTGAAAAATTGTTTTTTAATTTATTTTAAACAGGTGATACAATTTTTTTCTTCCAAATCGTTTGTTATTCTTCGTTCCTTTTTTTTTTTTTTTTATCTTCATAACTGATGAATCGTGACTCCCGATAAATAATCCAGATAGTCCTCTTGGGAGATATTAGTCTACGTGTGGTTTTCCCATTTGCCGTCTACACGACGGATACACGGTTTATACGCACAGTTTATTAAGGCGAATCAATCTGCATCACCTGAAGCGACGGGACGCGGTGGTGGGTGAACACTTGTTTATTAAATTTAGTAAACGGTAATATTTGCTCGGTTTCCTCGATAAATACAAGAACCGACGATTTTAGGGTTACTAATGTTACGCTCTTACCGACCATCGAGTCATCGCTCGCACTTTCGTTTTCGATTTTTTTTTTTTTTTTTTTTTTTTGTGATGGTGTAAAGAATGATAAAGACTAGAATAAAAGAAAAAAGTTAAAGTAATTCAGTTCGAGAATATTAAAATAATACGTTGATTACTCGAATAAATTTTAGATTTTGTAAAAAATTTTTTTCTCGATTGTTAAAAAAACAAACAGACGTAATCGAATGCCTCCGGGCTCGTTTAAATTTTCTTTCTATGTACTACAAGAGCGGATCTAAAAAGACGAGGTTATCGGAATACTCATCCGCTTTTTCTCGCGAGGACTTTGTAAAGTGATAGTAAATAAGACGAAAGCCATTCGGCTTTAGCATATAAACACTTTTATCGATGTATTTAAGCGATTTTGCGTACCTCCACATCGTATATAATAAGATAAGCTCGTGCCAGTAATGCGAGAAGAATAGTCTGGATTATCCTTGTCGATACGCCGTCGTCGAAGTTTCTTGCTGGTGGGAAATCAATTTTCACCAGCGGTTTACCGAACGAACGAATATATGTGCACGCGTGGATGCACACGGGTACTTAACACCTTACACACACATATAGGTATGATATAATTAATCTTGAAGAGATTTACACATTCCCGGCGTATAATTTCAATCTTTCTCGGCAATTCTGGTGTGTTACATAAAAACTAATTTTCCGGAAACTAAGGCTCAATATATATCCGGTTAAATTTCGCGTATATTATGCGAAGTAAAAAACGAACGCATGCTTTTCTCTCTCTCTCTCTCTCCCTCTCTCTCTTCTCACTTTTTCTTTTACAGCACATAGTCAAGCATTCATTTCTCCTTATCCGCGTTCGCACGAGTAACCTCGAGAGAGTCGTTCCTACGTATACACGCACCCGGCGTCCAATCTCGAAAATAACCCCAGAAAGGAAGCGAGAAAAAGGAGACCGACATACACATACATGTAAGTGTATATAAAAAGAAACCAGCCCCTCTTGGATTCCGTTGAGTAAGCACGCAGTGACACACAGAAAAAGACAAAGACAAAGAGATAGAGAGAGAGAGAGAGAGAGAGAGAGAGAGAGAGAGAGTCAATTCGTTGACCCTCTCTAAACGAACGTCTTGGACATATATGTAATATACACATAACACACAAGTACACACACGCGTGTAAGTTTCTATCTCGCGTGCGTTGTCCTCGGCTCCATTATCGGTCGGTCGGCTGCTTTGTAAAGGGAAGCGTCCTCTCGCCGATGCTGCAAGCACATCGCTCCCTCTCTCCCTCTCTCTCTCTCTCTCTCTCTCTCTCTGTCTCTCTTGTATCGTATAGTCGACACGAGCCGGAGATTGCTCTTGGCATTGTTGCAATAATAAGATTATGCCGTTGCGTAAGGATTTAGCTCAACGTCGCTGATGCACGCGACTTTTTTTATTTGTTATTATTATTATTTTCTTTTTTATTCATTAAGCTCTTCAGGAGTTCTTTTAAGTAGATAAAGAACTGTTATTGTTGTTTAATTTTTTCATAGTTTTATAATTATTGTTATTATTGAGCTGATTATTTATAATCCAAATTAAATAATAGGTTTTATGCAAAGTTCGTTGGGACTCATACCTTTCTTTTCTTTTTTTTTTTTAAATTTTTTATAAAAAAGATTTTATTTTAATTAATAAATAAATATATGCTTATAAACCTTTTTATAATGTAAATGAAGTAAACGTATAGAAAAATTTAGTTTTCTATGCAGCGCGATAGAAACTGCATATTTACAAATACAACATTTCGAAAATATTTTATGCTTAAAATATAATTTTTGATACGAAAAAATTCGCAATTTATAAATACAACAAAGTTTATTTTAAAATTTATCAAAATCAAACCACGACTTAGAAACAACACTAATTAATATTATAAAGTATAATTATGTATAAATAAATTAATAAAATTTTCTTATTCAACGAAAAAACAATTACGTAAGCTAATTTTGATTATAAACAATTGGTTCGTGCATTAAAAACTTTTATACATTTGTTTCATTCAATGTCAATCTTTTACGACGAAAAATGAAAGCACAATAATTTTTCGAACAAAGTCCGCATTATTTTATCAGCTCTACGTACATAAACATATTTCAATTATTCAATAACAATTAACGGCTCGTAATATTATCTTATCGATAAAAAATTCCTTTATTCTTTCAAATAATAAAACAATACGGATACAAAATTTACTCGAATAATGTCCTATACTTTATCGTTGGATTTGATTTTTATTACGGATGTAAGAAACGAATAAGCCTAACTTTGCGCTCGTTCTTATACTCCCGTATACACATTAAATGAAATAATAAAACGAACCTTTTTTATTCCCTCCTTTATTTTTCATGTACGCGAAACAGCCTTTATTACAGAAGTAGGAAACAAACGTAATTTACTGCATTACACCTATCCATCTACCCCAGAAAAAAAAAAAAAAAAAAAAAAAAAAAAAAAGAGAATTCCTGGCAAAACTTTTGAAAATCCCAAAACAACTCGCATAAAAACTTAATACTAACTTAACCATCCGACCTTCTTTTTTTTCTCTGGAAAGAGAAAGAAAAAAAAAAAAAAAAGAAAAGATCGCGAGGAGGGAGGAGAAACTTTGGTAAATACGGTAAACCTTTAAAAAATTGACATCATCCCTGTATACTCCGTTATAACATCTCGGGTCAGATAGTTGATACGAAATCAATCGTTCCTCGCATACCTGAGACCAAGAAAATTAGTGCCACAAATCCAATTCGGTCGAGTCTCATCGTAACGCCGCAATTTCAGCTTGTACACACAGAGCCGTAACACACTGAAGCATTGTTCGACGGTAGTTAGGAAGGGAAGCTAGCCTACGGTTTTTCGCCAGACGGAGGGTAGCGTAAGCGACGAACCCCTCGGTTATAATGGGAAGTTGTGGGAGAGAACGAGAGAGAGAGAGAGAGAGGGAAAGAGAGCCGACGTTGAAACAACCCTCGCGTGAGTTAGTCTCTCTCGTGCCGTATATATACCGTGAAACGTTAGCTGCTCCTGCTACCGCTACCGCGTGGGTGTGTACTTGCACTAACACTAGCGTAAGTAGACTTGGGATCGTTAAATATTTAGACGAAGGTGACGGTTATTTTTCCTCCTCGATTTTTCTCCTTTATATCTGTCTTACGCGCTTTTTTTCTCGCTTCTTATTTTTTTTATTTATTTTTTAATCTATACTACGTGGCGTATTCCATCGTTTTCGTGCTCATTTCAAAATAGAAAATACGGGTAGGTCGAGTGTTGCGGGATAAACGCCGATGGTTACATATTTCTCCGTTGGTCTTTGCCACGATGATGTTCTTACTCATTATTTATTTAGTCGATTTTCTTTCTTTTTTCTTTTTTTCTTTTCTCATTTCTCACACACTTTTACTTTCTTTTCTTTTTTTTAAATCAATTATACGTATTCTTCGTTTGTTCTTTTTAAACGATTAAAACGAATATTAGAGCACGACGAAAGATTTAAAGCTTACGGAAAAGTTTGGAAGAATCGAAAATTCGTGATTATGCTTCATCGTTGCACGTACGTATATATATATATATATATATATATATATATATATACGCGCGAAAAGTTTGAGCTATAACAAGCTGAGAAATTTAACGCACTGATTAGTAAGTACTACTATTACCCTTCATTCATTGTGAAAATCGTCGTAATTGTACTTTCCTTTACCGTGCCCCACGGCTTCGAAACTTTATAAAAGCTTTCGGAAGCTCACTGGAAAATGCAATTTCTGTCGTTAGTAGAAATAGGCGCATGAAAATCGCGAGAAGCTACCAGCGCCGATGCCGCTGTATAAAGTTAACGGGTGTAACGGGTTAAACGAAGTTTATACGGATTTGTTATCCTTTAATAAAAAAAAAGACAAAGATTCGATTGAGCGCTCGAAGTGTTAGAATCGTCTTAATTTTGTCGTAAATTTTCCTCGTTAACTTGAAATTTTCGATTATTTTCTAACTTTAACAATCGACGGTTACGAACAATAGAAATAAAGTTATTCCTCAGTCCTTACGCTAAATAATCATTTTATTAAAATTTTTTTATCGTTTTATTACCTCGTTGACGTAATTTCAACTCAACAACACGTAAGGAACGAGCAAAGAAAGGTTCTACAATCGATTACCTTAACTATATAAACGATAGACTCGATACACTCGGATAATATCCAATTTATCGGTGACGCGTTAACTTTAACCATATCCGCGCGCACGTTTTTCTCAAGATTTTTTCAAAACTTCGCGATCCGACGTTATCGAGCCACGTCGTCGTCATCGTTAAAACGCGAGTTGAAAAATGACGGGAGAGCGACGTTTATAAAGCGCACGTGGAAGGTAATTTCGGGGCCGATTTCAACGTAGAAGCGGTGAAAGGGACCAATTTTCTTGGACGTTAATATATTTTATCGCGTTTATTGATACGTGTTTTTTTTGCCTTTTGCTATAGCTATAGTTAAGTTAAGGGCGATTTTTGTTTTTCTTCATTTTTTTTTTATCCTTTCGTTGACGATAGCGCGCGTTTTGGGTACTACACTCGTACATTGTTTTTTTTTTTTTTTTTTTTTTTTTTTTCAACTTCGAGCTACTTGAAAAGCTCAATCGGGGATCGTTTATAATGTTTTTTGAATTCTCCTTCGAAAATATTTCATTGAAAAATATAACGGCGATCGTTGTTATTTTGTTAGTCGGTGATGTTTTTCTGCTTTATAAACAATGCGAGGCAGCTGATGCTTTGAAAAATTTTTACGAAAATCGAAAAAATTAAAAATGATAATAATAGATGTTATTTATACATATAATTATTGTATTAAAAAATACAAAAATTAAAAAATCAATTTATTCAACAAAGATTATTTTTTTGGAAACCGAAAATTTTAAGAATGTAGTGTTTTAAAATAAAATTACGCGAAATAACTAAATTTAATTATAAATATATTTAAAAACAAAACGTCTAACAGACATTTTATTTATTATTTCGTACAAAATCTGAATACTAGTTTTCAATCGATAAAAGTCGTGAAAATTATATATGAAAAATGATAACCTATCGAATTTACACACGAAAAAGGGCGCGATAAGTTTAAGAAGTAACCGCAAAAAGATCGACCTTACGCTTCCTTATTCCACATATACAACGCGCGGCTAATAATACGATCGTTTAAAAGCGTCGATATAACAGACGTTCGAGTCTTTCGGAAGCCATACGAATGTATACGCTTCCGTGTGCTCGCTCACACGTCTATAATACACATAAAAACTTGCGTAGCTCACTCGAAGAGAAGCAATCACCGAAGCGCGAAAAAAAAAAAAAAAAAAAAAATCGTCCATCGAGAGCTCGATTCGGAAATGGGATTCCACGTGTTCGCGTTTATATATGTATGCGCGTAAATACGCGCGTCTCGCGCAAAAAACGCAGTCAAGCGGCTCTCGTATCCTACGGCTATTCACACGGCACACGTTTGAGTACGCGCTTAAAGACTTACCTACTTATACGCGAACTTTGTAGGTTCACGTACACAGACGCAGACGTAGGATGATGGTACGAAAAGTTCGCTCACTCGATTTGAGATCAGTCCGAAGAAAACGACGAAGATTCGATCGAGAGAAAGAGAGAGAGAAAGAGAGAGAGAAATCTATGGAGTAAGGAAAATATGCCTCCCAATTTTGTATACATATATGTATAAATAAGTTATGGATGATAGTAATAGAAGGAAGGAAAACGGGAACGTGAGCATTGAGTAGTTTCGTCTTGTAGTGAAATTTAGCAAGGATGGAATAAAAAAAAAAAAAAATAAAATTTACTTTAAATATCGTTAAAGATAGATATGGTATTTTTATAAGCGAGTTTGTTAGCAGTTCATAGCGTTATTAAATTTTTATTAATGGAAACGTTGCGAATAAAAATTTTGTATGTAAAATTAGATAAAAATAGATTTTTATGATATTTTTATGATATTTTTATGATATTTTTTATTTACGGTTTACTTTGACGTTTAGTTTTTGTTTTTGTTTTCGTTTTTCTTTTTTTTTTTTTTTTTCTTTGATTAAATTTCAAATGTATTTAATGTAAATATTTAAACAAATATAAATTTTTATTAAATAAATAATATATGGTGGTACTTTTTAAAAATAAATTTAACTGATTTTTCAATGTCAATTATCTTTATAAAGATTCCCAATAAAAATTTAATATTTTAATAAGCAAATGTTGCAAAAGACATTTATTTTACTTGCGTTGCAAAATTCAATTGTTTGAAATTATGTAATTACTTAATCCTTTTATGTACTCTCGGTACCGATAAGTCAAATTTGTTTATTTTCTAAATGTAACAAAAAGTTAAATTTACACAATGATATAATAATTTCCTTAAAATTTAACGTTAAAATTTCGCCTTCACAATAAAGACTCTTCTCTATGTACACAAACCGGACAATAAACTTATCAAATTTCGTCCTGCGATACTTTAAAAGAGAGAGAGAGAGAAAGAGAGAGAGAGAGAGAGACGAGATATTTAAGCATTGCCGTACGCCGGCTTCACTTCGCCAGAGAAAACGTCATTTAAGGCTTTCGTGAAGCTGGCAAAGTGAAAGGTTGATGCTACCCTAGAAATTCGAAAGCGTATCGGTGTATAACCATTTTTAAACATTAAAATTCTATAAAAGT
Organism: Chalcis sispes; assembly: GCA_949987625.1. NCBI lineage: Eukaryota > Metazoa > Arthropoda > Insecta > Hymenoptera > Chalcididae > Chalcis > Chalcis sispes. The sequence goes on along the minus strand of OX465096.1, from coordinate 66,043,244 downwards.
AACTTGTATCGTTGGTAGACTCGTAGTTTAAAATTTTGTTTATTAATATATTTTATTAATTAGTATTAATGGTAATTTTTATAGAAATTAAAGTCATTGTATTGTTTAAGCTAATTTAATGATAACTAAAATTTTACAAAAGTTTAAAAAAAAAAAATTTGTTACTTGGATAATTGGAGAAAAAATGGTGTTTCTTATTTTAAATTAATTATCGTATAACGTATATGTTTCAATTATTATTAAACTTACACAACTGTACAACTTACGATTGTAAAATAATATGTAACATTTTTTTATTAAATTAATTTCATATTTTCGTATGTAAATTATAGTAATACATAATTATGTTACTCCTACTTATAACAAACATTACAACTTCTATTTATTTATTCATTTGTTTTTTTTTTCGCGAATATAACTTATCACAGCATATTCGCAACGCGGCATTTACGCAATCCTTTAAGGGGTCTGTCTAGTAGCTCGCGCCGAAAAAAACGCGATTTTCGTGATTATTTCTTGGGATACTGGATAAAGGTAATGATATAAAAGTTATTAGGCTTAGTAAATACACTCTTGAAATACATAAAAAAAATTTTTTCTTTTATTTTATACATGTATTATGACCAAAAACGTCAGCCAAACGCAACACCTCGAAAAGTAGGTAGGTCCGCCTTGTTGATAAAATCTCGGAGCTGTGTTGTCTGAAACAAAAAAATCAAAGTGCTTTAGGTTTGGTATGACAATGGCTATGTCTCCTATGAATTTTATTCAATTATTTTGAAAAATAAAAAAATGGTGAAGAAAAAACAAAAAATTTTCAAAAAACCGGTTTTTTTTCGCCGATTTTTGAAAAAAAAATATAGTAAAATTCAAAATTTTTGAAAAAAATTTATAGGGGACATAGCGATAGGTTTAAAGAATATGTGGTTTAAATTTCATAAGGATCGGTTGAGTAGTTTCGAAAATTTCATCAACAAGGCGAGTAAAAACGTTGTTTCGAGAAAAACGCGTTTAAATTTTTTTTTACATGAAATTCTTAAAAAAAAATTACTTACACCTAGTCAGCGATGCCTGGACCGTACAAAATTCCTTCAGATTGTTCGAAAAGTTGACTTTCTTCCAATCTTTTCTGTCTCAGCATTGCAAACGATTTTTCAAAAGTGAGTTACTAGACAGACCCCTTAAAAAGTAATAATTCCGACACTTTACCCGCGATTTTTTACACCTTCGTGACTTTACTGCCATCGAGAAAAGAACTGCCTGACAAATATATTATACATAAACAGAGTAAAACGCACTCTCGAATTGTGCATAAAAAATATAATATAATATAAAAAAGAAAACGTCAGCAACGCGATTTTTCTCTCTAACTATCTCAACTAAATTCTTTCAACTTGCTTATACGCGCATAAGTTAACGCTCGTAAAACACGTCACGTCTCGCGTGCAGACTTTCGTAGAAAGATTCATGGGGAGGCGAGATTGATACATTCAGACGACAATGATACGAAGTATCGCGATTTTGTGTAGGTGACACACGGTGGCGACGGTATATGTATACAAGCTATTAGATAGACGCTCGAAGGCTTCAAACAATCGGTTTAAAGCCGATAAGAATAACTTCGTGCCTTTAGTCTCGCGATTGGATTTTTGAATCGTTTTATCGGGATTTACTTTGCAGTTTTTATCACTTTGGATAGGCTGTTTTATTAAGTTGTAAGGAAAATTACGCGCGACGCGGAACTTATTTTATTTGACTTTTAAACTAGCAAGATGCTGATGTTGATTTTATTTTTATATACTCGTATATACCGTTTATCGTTCGTTTTTATTCAACGAGAATAATAATAATTGACGTTATAAATATTGGGTGGATTTTTCCATTCAATAGCTTATCGTTAAATATCGTTTATTTCAATGTTTGACAATTTTAAAGAAACTCAATACGTTTTAAGAAACAAATCAATTTATAAAAGAATCAATAATTTAATCAAAAAAATAAGTAATATAAATATGCTCATCATCATACTCGAATATATCGTAAGAAAAAATTTAACACACAATTTAACGTCGACTCTTTTAAACTCAAATTTTCAACAAGTCACCCTTCATCGCTTCTACTCTTACAACCCGTCGTGTATGGCATATTTACCCTATAAATAGAGCGCGTTTACACTCTCGTACAAAAAAAAAAAAAAAAAAAAAAAAAAAAAAAAAAAAAAAAAAAAAAAAAAAAAATATATATATATATATATATATAACAACTTTTTTTCTACAATCTCTTCTCTCGAAGCATATCTCGCGTTAGGTTATACACGTATACACGACGTTGAGAAAATATTAGATCGTAGAGCGAAAGCCGAAACTTACCCGCGAGCGCGAGATATCTTTCTTTCGCAGCGACATGACTTGAAACTCTCTTTCCTACAATATATATATATATATATATATATATATATTTTCAGCCTACTAACCCGTACGGCGACTCTTACCGACGGAGCATCGTCAGCGTGTAAATGGTTTCCATACGCGCAAGCGCCTTTTCGATCGTATTAACATTTTTCTATACGTCCTTCTAGGCTGTATAGACATTCTATACGTCCTTTTAGGCTGTATATGTGCCAGGAGAAAAAAAAGTTAACAGCGCCACTGCTATGTATTTGTCGCTTCATATAGCCTAGCATGTGAGTCTTCATCGAAACTTATATTTTCGAAACGCGTAATAAGACTTATGTATGTTGAGCGAAGGAGAGAGAACGAGATAGCGATAAGAGCGCGCGCACCATTGCTCCCACGTGACCACCCTATCTCTGTCTCGCTCTCTCCTTCGCTCAGTATGTACATTCAAGCGACCACGGGGCTCTGCTTTTCTTTTGTTTTCTTTCAGTATAGTGTATCGTTGTGTCGGTAATATTCGTTCTTAATATGTGAGAAGAAGAATAAAAATGGACAATTTATTAAATAATAAAAAAAAAAAACGAGTGATAGTGACAGTGATGAAGAATGCAAACGTGAATTAAATAAACTAATAGAAAAAGCAAAGTCTAATATAATCCCGCAAAATTAAAAAATTTAATAATAAGTGATTTTAAAGTGATAATTTTTTAGTTTATAATTTTGTTTGTGATTTAGATAAATGATTTAAAAGTTTTTTGTGTGAAGAAATTAAATTTAAAATATTTAAAAAAGTTACTGTTTTTTCATGTTAAATAAGAGACTAAAATTCATTGATTACACAAAAAATGTGTTAAACAAATATAGTATTGTTATGATAAAAATAACATAAGAAAGTATTTATATTAATTATAATAGTATTAATATTATTAATAAGCCTTCAAATCTTATAAAAAAAACTTTTGTTAAAAATATTATTCTGTATAAATATTTAATAAATATACTCAAGAAATTTATATTTTTTAATAAATAATAATTGTTCAAGAATTAATTTTATTTTTAAATATTAATCCATTTACTATTTTTTTTAATTTCATCATTTATATTTATATTTACATTATGTTGTCTGTCACTTTTTGACACTACATCCAGATGTACGCGTGTGTGTACAAAATGCGCATGCGTTAGCAGACGATATCTGTAGTTTACGAACTGTCAGTATGGGTTCGAAATTGCATTTAATTGATATGCAACAAAATAAAATTAATTATTCTGTTAACTAAGTAAGAGTCTTCGTACGGGTTACAAGGCTGAAAAATTTTTTAAGCACCATGAGTGAACCTCGCGTCATTAAAGCTTTCGGCTCATATTTTGTGGATGGATAGAGGCGCCTTAGTCGCTCGCTGCGCTCGCGACTGCGGCCCTACTATCCATCCACAACATATTTTGCCTCAAGCTGTAATGACGCGAGGCTCGCACAAGGTACATAAATAACTAATATATATATATTAGTTATTTATGTACCTTGCGCGAGCCTCGCGTCATTACAGCTTGAGGCAAAATATGTTGTGGATGGATAGTAGGGCCGCAGTCGCGAGCGCAGCGAGCGACTAAGGCGCCTCTATCCATCCACAAAATATGAGCCGAAAGCTTTAATGACGCGAGGTTCACTCATGGTGCTTAAAAAATTTTTCAGCCTTGTAACCCGTACGAAGACTCTTACTTAGTTAACAGAATAATTAATTTTATTTTGTTGCATATCAATTAAATGCAATTTCGAACCCATACTGACAGTTCGTAAACTACAGATATCGTCTGCTAACGCATGCGCATTTTGTACACACACGCGTACATCTGGATGTAGTGTCAAAAAGTGACAGACAACATAATGTAAATATAAATATAAATTATGAAATTAAAAAAAATAGTAAATGGATTAATATTTAAAAATAAAATTAATTCTTGAACAATTATTATTTATTAAAAAATATAAATTTCTTGAGTATATTTATTAAATATTTATACAGAATAATATTTTTAACAAAAGTTTTTTTTATAAGATTTGAAGGCTTATTAATAATATTAATACTATTATAATTAATATAAATACTTTCTTATGTTATTTTTATCATAACAATACTATATTTGTTTAACACATTTTTTGTATAATCAATGAATTTTAGTCTCTTATTTAACATGAAAAAACAGTAACTTTTTTAAATATTTTAAATTTAATTTCTTCACACAAAAAACTTTTAAATCATTTATCTAAATCACAAACAAAATTATAAACTAAAAAATTATCACTTTAAAATCACTTATTATTAAATTTTTTAATTTTGCGGGATTATATTAGACTTTGCTTTTTCTATTAGTTTATTTAATTCACGTTTGCATTCTTCATCACTGTCACTATCACTCGTTTTTTTTTTTTATTATTTAATAAATTGTCCATTTTTATTCTTCTTCTCACATATTAAGAACGAATATTACCGACACAACGATACACTATACTGAAAGAAAACAAAAGAAAAGCAGAGCCCCGTGGTCGCTTGAATGTACATACTGAGCGAAGGAGAGAGCGAGACAGAGATAGGGTGGTCACGTGGGAGCAATGGTGCGCGCGCTCTTATCGCTATCTCGTTCTCTCTCCTTCGCTCAACATACATAAGTCTTATTACGCGTTTCGAAAATATAAGTTTCGATGAAGACTCACATGCTAGGCTATATGAAGCGACAAATACATAGCAGTGGCGCTGTTAACTTTTTTTTCTCCTGGCACATATACAGCCTAAAAGGACGTATAGAATGTCTGTACAGCCTAGAAGGACGTATAGAAAAATGTTAATACGATCGAAAAGGCGCTTGCGCGTATGGAAACCATTTACACGCTGACGATGCTCCGTCGGTAAGAGTCGCCGTACGGGTTAGTAGGCTGAAAATATATATATGTTGCCTTGGAAAAGGTTAGAGGAATACGTGAAAGATGCTTACCTAAAATTCCCATAAGAAATCAATTGACCGTAATGTCTATTCTACGAGACCTTTTTTTCTTTTCTTTTTCGTTTTTCTGGTTTTCTTTGTTTTCCTTTTCTTTTCTTTTTCTTTTTTTTTTTTTTTTTTTTATTGAGAGTTGATTTCAAAAGATTTTTTTTTCTCTTTTGAAATGTTATTTATTTATTTATTTTTTTTATTATTGCGATAATTTTTGTAAATTTTACCAAGTTGTTAATAATTTTTTAACTACTTTTGAGTAATAAGTATGTAAAACATGAAAATTTGAGAAATTTTAATAAAATTTGTAATGTGAAGAAAATTTTATAACGAGCCGTGACTAAAATTAAATGAACAATTTTATGAGTTTACATTGTAATTTAAATTTAAACATATTAAAGTTATCATAAAAAATAATAATCGCGCAACAGAAATAACGCAAAGTCGGTTAAAAAATTTCGCGTAAATTTATTCAATAAACTAAAAATTTCATCGTGAAAATTGCCGAACTTAAATCGTATTTTAACTTTACGTTTACAACGCATTTCTAATGAATTCATATGAAGAAAAATAATATTTAAAGAGTTGCATAAATATATAACAATTTTTTCAACCTGAAAAGTTAAATTTCATTTATCGTTGACAAACTGTATAATTTTTTATGCGGTTATAATCGCTTTATATTCAATGATAGATAAATCGATTGTATATCAAATTTTTAAGTTGATTATTACTTAGGTACGTGGAATTAACAAAATGGAAAAAAAGTTCTACAAGCTTTTATTTGTGTAATAAATGATTTTTCATTTTTTTTATATTCGATTATAAACATATTATGTTCGTATAAAAGTACAATTTGAAACATTTATATTTAATAAACATTATTATTATTAAACTAAACGTTTCGTGAAACAATTAAACAAAGGTTATGTTTATCAAAAAGTTTCGTAAAAATTATAACATAATCAAAATAATCCTTGAGAAGTTCGATAAAAGAAATTATAAAAACGTCAAATTGCCAAAACATTGTTTTCAAAAAAAAAAAAAAAAAAAAAAAAAAAAAAAAAAAAAAAAAAAAAAAAAAAAAGGCGAAAAATTAATCGTTCCATGTACATAAACGAAAAATAAAAAAAGATTTAATCGTTTTTTACGCTATTGTGCGAAAATATAAAAAAATGCCATTTAAACATCGAGCGCAAAGCTATACTTATATATACACGCGTTTAACCTTTTCGCATTTTCTCGCCGTATAAATTCGCACACACGAGCGTGTACTTCTACGATTTTTATCGGCCAACGAAACGGTTTAACAAATCCGCGATATTATCCAAAAGTACGACGGAATTCGCTTGTATCGCGGACGTTTCACCGGCTAAACGTATAATACAATCGAAAGAGTATACATGTATATTTAGCAAGAGAGAGAAAGAGAGAACGGCGTGTATATATATATATATATATATATATATATATATATATATATATATATATATATATATATATATGTGCGTGTGTAGACAACAATTTCCGAGCTTGCTTTTGTTAGTACGCATTATATATCCTAATGCTTTTCGAATATACATTTTACTCGCACAACACCTCGTATATATAGTATAATGTAAAGCTGGATGATTCGATAGTCGAATCGCTTCAAATTACAATGCTTACGCACATATGTACATACATGTGAATGCGTATACTCAGCGTTGGTTATACTTTTTACGTATCTCTGTCTCTCTCTCTCTCTCTCTCGCTCTCACATTTCTCTCTGTTATAAATTTGGTGAAGCGGTCAATTAAGCATTCATGCACTCGAAATTCATTGTTCGACGCGTATTATCGAAATAGTCGCTGCTGTTTTTTTTTTTTTTTTTTTGGTAAATACTTAACTACACTTGTAAACGGTATACTTTTTAATGTTCGATTCGCGTCGACTAAAATTACGTAACTATTTTGTTTTATTTGAAATTGTATCTTGTTTAAGTAAATTTTTTTCTTTTTCTTTTTTTTTTTTTTTTTCGTTATCGCGCATTGAAAATTTATACAAATATAAAGTATTATTTTTCATAAAATTTTCATGTAATTTACTTTTTCGAACGTAATATACTTTGAGAAAAATACGTTAAAAACATTTTAATGAAAAGGGTAACGTTACACGTTTGTTTTATTCAGGTACGATATACTTTGAAAATTAAAATGAATGAATATAAATTTTTTAACAAATTAGGTAATTAATATGAAAGAGAAGAACTTATTTATGTTTACGCAGCTATGTAAACATGTTAAAAGTACCTGTAACCATGTATTTGATTTAATATTTTAAACCTGCCTATTATAAATATTATTTACACATATTGATTTTTTTTATAATTTATTAAGTTTTCACTAATAAAAATGATTTTTATTCTTTTTTAGGTAAGTTGACAAGGTGATCCTAATTTATTATACAATTGGTAATGTATGATACTTTGTTGTAACTAATCTTTCAATATAATAAACAAATTTTGAAAAAAAAATTAATTTTTATCACGTATAAGAACTTTGAAAGCACTCGCCTTAAACTTTCAAAATATTGATTATTCAAAGCGTGTTTCAACGGTACATAAATCGGACAAACGTTGAAACTCGTACGGAAATAAAGTCAATAAACATTAAAATTCGCAAAAGTGTATAATAATTTTAATTTATAGTTAACAAACGTTAATTTACATTTGAATAATTACGTCGCGTTCACCTAGAATCTTAAAAAATTCTTAGAAATGCTAACTTAAATAAACAGCTCTGATCCAAACAACTAAAAAAGACGGATAAACAAAAGGATAAAAAGTAATAATAAATTCGCGCTCAACAGAAACGGTGACGAATCCTCAAAAGCATATGAATTGAACGTGTACACACGTGGGGGAGGGGGGGAGAAGAGGCTAAGGTACGCTCGGTAGAAAGCAACAAAGCGGCAAAAGCAACACTCGCTTACGTATACACTTGTACAGGTATAAGAGCGTGTAACCAGTCGATAAACCGGCGTCGCCGTGTTTCGCTCCACGGCGAAGTTCATTCGCCCTTAGCTCGCGTGCGACCCTACCCATGTATACACGTACTATACACGATTTCGAACCCCTCTTCTCTCTTTATATATATATATATATATATATATATATATATATATATATATATATACATAGATATATAAGTTTATGTGTAGGTATAGAACGTCGCGGTCATAGGCCACTACGTGCATTTAAACGCGATAGGGGAAGGCCTTTTTACGAGTATATAGCGAAGCTCGCACGCGGTGCCTTCGAGAATCGAGAGCTTCTTCTTTTCTTTTTCTTTCTTTTTTTTTTTTGGTTTTTTGGCGTGAATCGTTGTGCAGAATGTTTGCGTATGGCTATTTGGAAGTAAAATAAATTCCTTTAGGTTAGTCGTTGTGAAGAATTTTTTATAAATATTGATACATTGAGAAACGTAAATTATATATATATATATATATATATATATATATATATACATATTTTTTGTTGTTTTTTTGTTGATAAAAAATTCGATTTAACATTCAATCGCCTTTTAATAATTTTTGCTTCACGATTTTTTTACGTTTGATATTCTTTTTGTTTGTAGAAATAATTGTGAATAGAATGAATGTTTCACTTTTTAAAAATATTGTGTAACAAAGGAACGTTGAAAAAAAAATGTAAAAAAAAAATGTCTAAGCGATTAAAAGAAAAAGAAAACAAATATAGTTTGATAAATCACAAAATGGAGTTGCATTGAAAAGGCATTAAAATTTGAGATTATTAAAATGAAAAAATGTATGTAACTTAACATAGTTCTGTAAAATCTAAAAAGAATTACTGTTACTTCAATATATCAAATATATATATTTTTTTTCTGTATAAACATAGCGCGCAGAAATTATATTAAAAGAAAATCAGTATTTTTTATTTTTTTTTTTTCAACGTATTTTAAATTTAATTGTTCAAAGTGGGGTCGGCATAATTTATGTACTTTAGTTGAAACGTACATTCTTTTTGTTTCGCTAGATAAATTCAGTGATTTACTGGAAATCTGTCGATGGCATTGAGGGTTTAAGGAAAAAAGTATATATATATCGCGGAAATGTGTGCACTAGTTTTCATTTAATTTGACGTGAAGAATTTCATTGAGTTTCAAAAAAAAAAAAAAAAAAAAAAAAAAAAAACCAATAAAAAATAAATAAATAATAAAAATAGAAGATTCAATAAGTTAAAGTTTTTATTAAAAAAAGAATATTTGTAAAATTTCTCAAAGTTAATATAATAATTTATAGGATCTCAATTTTTCATAAAAATTACTTGCCCAAGATGAACCAAAATTATTTATTAAAATAATTTAGCCCGTTATTGTAATTAAAATATATTGTTGATCGCATTATCGTTGATTAATTTTTATCTTAAAATTTTACAGCCAAAATTTTATTGATGTATCAAATAAATAATTATTACAAAGTAATCAGACCAAGACCTACGATTTTATAAAAAAAAAAAAAAAAAAAAATATTTGCTAGAACTGCATCAACAGGGCAATTAATTTATTTCAAGCTTTGCATTAAAATTGTCTCGGACGTTTATAACGAAGCATATACGAAAGCGCCCCAATGGTTAGAATCGATAGCATAAAATGCTAAGGTAAGTATCTATACACTCGCTCAGCTTGTGCTATTGTTAACGCAACTTATCCCGATCTTCTCGCTTTTATCTTCCTTATGTGCTCCCAAGCTTAGAAGCGTAAGTTAAATATTCATAAGCAGTCGATTAATACATATAGGTATATATTGCTAATAATAAAAAGAAAAAAATCTGAAAAACAATCCTAGTTTTAAATCCTGGTTTAAAATCTGAGGAGATAATACATTCACCTTAACAGTGAAAAAAACAGCTCGGTACACGTACATTGACTTAATGTTTCCCTTTTTCGACTTGACTTTTTTAACGGGTAATACTAAAGGTCTTATGTTACGTATACTAAACGAATCTATTTTACAATTTTATTCATTTTTCCAAAAAAAAAAAAAAAAAAAATTGTAATATTTCGCGCAAGAATTTAAAATTAAATTTGAAATGTGCGGGTTAAAAACTTTTAAATAAATAGAGTTAATTGTGAAATTTATTTTATTAACTTTTTAATAAAATTCTTATAACATCCTTTATTGTAACACGAACGTTACAACGACAATTAACAAGATTTATAAGTAATTCTAAATCTAGATACGTGTATTTGTAAAATTTATTTTTAATTAAAATTAAAAATGTCAAAAACTGAAATATTGAATTTTATAATTTAAATATTATTATTATTATTTTTTAATTTGAAAGAAAGAAAAATTTTACATTCTTTCAACGCAAGAATATCTTCGCAACGAAGTATGATACATTTCGGGATCGGAGAAAGATAAAAAAAAAAAAAAAAAAAAAAAATGTCATTCAAAGCAATACGCTGCCCTAATTAACGATTCGCAAATAATGTCCTTATGTAAATTGTGCGTAATATAACTCAAACACATAGGTTTAACTCAGTTAAACCCTTAAACTTCCAAGTAAAAATCTGTAACAGAGATGCGCGCATCGTATATAGTACAAGACACTTTCGTGCATTCTGTGTACAAATGTGCATATATGTACGTAAAAGAGAATTTTAAATTTGTTAACGTACACACATGGATACATGTGTGTGCGTATAGTCAAACTTGATGTATAAGCGTTCCTTTCGTCGGGCTATATACTATATGTATACGTACGAGAAAGATCGTGAGAATCTAGAAATTCTTCGTATTGTATAGGTCGATATACATATATACATACATGTGCGTGTCTGCATGTGTGTACGCACATATTTACACGTAAACTCGGCAACGCGAAGCGTTTTATACTTTTTCTTCAATTTTCATTTTCTTTCCTCTCTTTCTCTTTCTCTTACTTCACACACTCGCTTTAACGGCATATCGTCCTGCCGCCAGATATGTATATGTATATATCTACACATACATAGGGACTAGTTTAATTCGGATTTGCGCAAAATGAAGACCGATCCGATAAAAAATATATTCTCACCCCCAGTTTCCTCATTCCCCGCACTCTAGTCTCGTACTCCAGCGTATTCAATACGCTTTGTTTTAATCCGATTCCCAGCTTTTTTCATTATATATATATATATATATATATATATATATACGTATTTTTCTCACTTTTCCAGCCACTGCTGCGAGCTGTCGCGGCGCTTTGTATCGGGTAGTTAGTTTTCATTATGTTTTACTTGATTTTTCAAAGACTTCATTGTTTCCGTAAATATACATATATATGTATGTATATATGTATATCGTAACGGTAGAGTTTAAAAATGATGATTTCTTTCTTTCGTTCTCGCAACGAAGTACGAGATGTTACCTATATATTTGTGCTTATTTTATGCGAGCGTAACTCGCTCAATTTTTATTCTCTTTTATTTCTTACACCATAACTCAAAATTAACTTTTCATTGAGTAAGATTTTATTATTCTTCTAATTAAATTTTTCGAAAACGCATTTTGCATTCAAAGATTCTCGCTTGAAATTTTATTTTTCTTTATTTTATATGAGAAAATAAATATTATACCGCTGGTCAATTTTCTGGTGCCTTTCTTTATTTCCTCAAAAGCTCACTTTATGAAACTTGCTTTTATTGAACGGCAAAAGAAATATAAGCACATATATACATATAAAAGATTTCATTCGACAATTTTATTATTTTTTAACGTATAAATATTTATTTTGGTTACAAAATTGCTGAAAAATTCGCAAAAATTTTTATCTTTATGGTTTATCTTTAAAAATATAACCGTAAAGTATTATATTATGATGAAACAATGGCTTCGAAAAATTGGATATTAGCCCGGGCTTTTCTCGCAAAATTAGACCTTTATTAAATTTATAATATATTATGCCAATTTCGTTTTTTAAAATTGAATACATTATTCGTAAAATAAAATATTTAATTTACTATAAAAAGAAAAAGATTTTTTTTTTTGCATGGAAAATATCATCATCAAAATAATATGTAAGCGTGGAAAAAGGCAAATCGATGCATATTTCATTGTCACATTTAAAAATATTAAAACAATTTGATTTTATAATTAAGTTTTAATGCAAAAATATTTTCATGTAAAACATTATTCTTGAAACATTATCGATGAAAAAATTCATAAAAAATATCGTAATAAATTAAAATCGGAAAACGAATTCTTTATATTATAAAATTAATAAAAACATACGAGATATTAAGTTTTTAAAACATTTTTAACAAAAATTAACATAATAATATCTGTTAATTATAAATAATTAACGATATCACCGCTAATTATTATGCAACGTTTGCTTAACAAATTGCAGAGATACACTATGCCAACGCAATGTCACGTACATTCTCATTGCGGTTACCGTGATTATCCTGTTTAAGGATGGACCATTATTATTCGAGAATTTGGCAATGATTTTTGAAATTTCTTTTTTGCTTCTTCTTCTTCTTTTTTTTTTTTTTTTTTCTTCATATAGAATATAAATTTCATTTGAATAAAATTTAAGCAATATCTTTATGAAAGTCGAAATTTTTTTTTTTTTTTTTTTACGAAAACGTTTAACTGTATAATTTATAATTGCATTTTTTAGTTTAACATTGATTTTATATATTCTGACGTTAGTCATTTTTTAATTGTGGAGAAAAAAATTAACAAACGCATTGTTTTGAATATGTAAAACTATACATCGAGCTAGTAAATTCATTTTTAATGAAAACAAAGTAAAGCAGCAGAAATAAATAATACTCGTTATTCAAATAGTTTAAACGTACAACCTAACACTCCACTACTTTATTATCGTAAACGAACGTACAAACGATGCCTAATGACTCATTCGCGAATCTAATACAACGTTAAACGGCGGATTTTGGCTAATTTTCGAGCGCAGCCAACTTTGTGTAGACTCGAGCAATGCGATTATATTATTATTATTCTTATTAACATATTCTCTTATTCGCATTATTAGGTCACTTTGGCTTTGGCGATGGTACACGACGATGCAGCTTTAATAGCGTTGACCTAGACGCTCATATACGTATGTATATGCGTGTTTAATGTTAATGTAGATAAGGAAGAAGATTCTTGCATATCAATGTACGTTATAAAATCTCCGCATTTCTCCGCGCTGTAATTACCGAAAGCATTAGCGTTTCTCTAATGGTAATGCTTTGCTTGGTATATGTGTATGTATATGCTGTGATTTTATTAAAATTTACTTCGGACTTTGGTTTACTGAAACGTAAAATAAGTAAAGTATTGTTTATTCTGAAAATTATAAATCATAATTTATTAATTTTAAATTTTATCTTATTTTTGAGCTTCATAATTTTTATAAAATTGAAAAATCGCATATTACGATTGATAAGTTGGACAAGTTTTTTTTGTTCTTTTTATATTTTATAGTATTTTATACATTTTTTGACGAATATAATTATAATACTCGTTTTTTCTTTACATTTATAGAATTAATATGTTCAAGAAAATAATAGAATTACTGTTTTTTCGTTATATGGCATTGATATTATTAAAAACTATAATACATATAATGTAATTTTATATCCGATTTTTCGTTATTATAACATACTTACTTAAATATTATCAATTGTTTACACGGCTTAGTGACATGTATTCTAGATGAAGCAAAAGATGTTCATATTTATTGTGGACGCGTACGTAAATCGATAATCATTACTGTCAATAGTTTTTTTCTTTTTCACATTCTTTTTTTTTTTTTTTGCATTAAAATCAGCTTATAGATTACCGAAATATCTTTCACGATGTTAAATAAAGAATTTCGAACAAAAGATTCGAGGTTTATTAAAGCTTTTCATGCGACGCTGAGAATACAGCTTTTAAATATTAATTTTTTAAAAATTTTCGCACACAATTATTTTTAATACGACCTTAATCTACGTTTTATTAGTTTTATAATCTTAGATATTGAAAAAATTAAATGAGAAAAAATTCGGAAAATAAAAGAGAGATAATTATACGAAAAAACATTTTTTAAATTTATATAACTAATGCATGTATTTTTGTTGTTGTTTATTATAAATAACTATTAAATAAATATCATTACTCATAGAATAGAATTACACATAAATATCATTACTGTACAGAATTTCAATTTCTTGTAACATTTCGTGTATTAAAATCAAATAAAGAAATAGAATTTTCACATGACAAAAGTAACAAAAATAAATTTTTAACTTTACTTGAGAATTTTGCGATAAATATTTGATTTGTAATAGCAACTATCATGACGAGTATCGAAAACTTTCGATCTTCAAATACTTCACGCTAGAATAGTGTAGCTGCGGAAATTAAAATTTTCCACATAAAAAAAAAAAAAAAAAAAAAAAAAAAAAAAAATAATAATAATTCTTATTCAATATTTTCAAATAATACAATTCAATTTTACGAATAATCAAATGACTTAAATCAACCAAGATTAAATTATCAATTTTCATTGTAAGAAATGCGGAGAAAACCATTGAAAATTTAGCGAATGAAAATCCAATCGTCCGATACTATAGAAATGGATACTTCAATTACGAAGCTCGATATAGGGCTAAATCAATTTTCTACGGGACGTTTTGGAAAACTTTCCAATTCGCGGATACAAAGGCTCAATCGAGAAAAGTTGGAAAAAGCCGGAGAGCATTTTCTCTTTCTCTCTTTCTCTCTCTCTCTCTCTCTCTCTCTTTTTCTCTCCCGACACTTCAAATTCCATCTTTTGGCTCTTCTGTGTCTAGTCTCGACACTTTTTTCCATCTCCATCTATCTCTTTGCAGTCTTTGAACTTTCTTTTTCGTGCATCTCTCTCTCTCTCTCTCTCTCTCTCTCTCTCGTCATCGACGCATCGCACGCTCACAACAGTCGTCTTCAACGTCTCTGCAGCCGCTAATGCGAAATAAATGTCAAAAATACCACCCCGTGGTTTTCATTGTTGAAACGCGATTGTTACCTTTGGATTTATTTTGGTGTGTAATAACTGTTAAAGATGGAATTATATAGAAAGAGAAACTAAAACAGCAGATGTGTGTGGGTATATGTGTGGATGTATACGTGTGTGAATATACACGGCGAATTTCCCGCGGTGAACTGGAAAACTTTTTAATGGGGCCGAGGCGGGTTATTCACAGCCGATGAAATTTTTCTCCCTCGACGTTTGACGTTAATGCCGTTGCTGCTCTGATGTTTTTCGTAACGATTTCGTAATGGCGAAAATTCAATGTCTCCCTCTGCATTGCCTATGCTGACTGATGTTACGTTATAAGTGTGTGTACGCATGTATTATTTGGGGAATTTACGTATAAGCTACTTTTTGCTTTTGTTGCAAATGTATATATATATACTACAGTCTATATGCACAGATATTCTGCGTGAGAAGCGAATGTTTTTTTTTTTTTTTTTTTTTTTTTTTTTTTCGTGAAACTATTGTAATTGTATTATCTGTATGAAATTTATGTGTATGGAAACGCTTGGGTATGCGTGAATATAGAATTGCAAAGCGAACGAACGGTTTTTAACCTGAAACGCGTTACATCGGTTCGTTATTTCTATTATTTTCTTTTATTTTTCTTTGCTTATTTTAACGAATATACACGTATCGCTGATTTTATGCGAAATTTTCTAATTTTTTTTCGTTTGTTTACTTTAAAATTTTTACGATAAATAATTAAAAATATGTCGAAATAAAGTGAAAATTTAATTAATTTTAATTCTGATTTAATATTTGCATACGGAGTGCGGAACAAAATAAAACTTTTTTTTTTTTTTTTTTTTTGGTAACTTCTATTTAGCTTTATCAGTTAATTTGATAGCGTATCGAAAATAAAAGTAATTAAATTTTCATTCTCGTAAAATCGGCAAAATTAAATTTATATTTTTACATATAATATATAATTATTTGTTTTATATATTTATAATTAATTTATTATTTAATCGATATAAAAATTTATTAACAATTATTACCGATAAAATACATAAAAAATTTAAAGTTACTTTATGCACTTGTTGGTATTTTAATTTTATAATTAAAAAAAGTAAGAAATATATTTATTATTATTTCAAAATTAAGAAATCTACAAAGGTATTCAAACTGTAATAAAATTAAAAATCTAACTTGTTCGATCAGCAGCGTTCAATCAATACAGATTTAAATTTAATGGCTGTTTAAAATAATAAATATAAATAATATTTCGCAATCAGGTTATCATTTAAATAATACGCAATGAAATAATACAAGGAAATAAATTTATTTTTCAATTTTAAATTCATGATTATTTAAGTAAAGATAAATATTTATATTGGCTTGATCGGTATCAATTCAGATCAGATAAGTGTTAAATGTGTAAAACGTAATATCGATTATTCAATTAATTAGGGACGTGCGATGAAAAATTAAATTTAAAAATTAATTATCGAGCTTGAAAATTATGAAATATAGAAAGCTCGTAGTGCATCAAAACTTTATTTAAAAGAAATACCCGTCGCGCTTATATATCTTAAAATGTAAAATATTTCATTATCTAATCCAAGAAACGCAATCCAAACCTTTATTGAAACTCGGCGAAGCATAAAATGTATATAAGGGAACTCGAACTATCGGCTAGTGCACGCGTGCACCTAGAAACAGATAGAAAGAGAGAGAGAGAGAGAGAGAGAGAGAGAAAGCGAAAGAGAGATAGTTCGAAGCAGTAGATCGGCATGCACGCGCGCGCGTGTGTGTGTGCGTGTGTGTGCAAGAGTGCGCGCAGCTTCGCCTTTTCTCTAAAGAGAATATTAGAGCGAGGTGGAGAATAGGGGATTGAGGGGGAGGGGGGTGAAACGGTCAAGCCCATTGTTCGCTCGAACTCACGTGAAAATGACGCAGCTGAGCGTTACCACGTAGTAGTTCGTTTCGAGAGAGAGAGAGAGAGAGAGAGGGACAAACGGCAGATATATATCTGTTCTAAAAGCCACAATACTCCTGTGTGTAATGTGGGCTCGATGCTTCTTTTTCTATATATATATGTGTGTGTGTATGTACGCATTCCAACTGGCACCTATCACTATGGGTTTACCTGATGAGTTCGAGATAATTTTTCGAAATAATTAATATCAAACTTTATAAAGTGTTCTCGTGCGCTTCAACCACGTCGTTTTTTTTTGTTTTCAGTCTTTTATTAAATATAGGTTTGACGTTGTTGAAAATGATTAGTTTAATTAAAGTTTGCGAATTTAGAATTAATCAATTTTAAAATCAAGACGGTATATTGGTGAAATTTGAAATTTACCAAAGCGTATGGTTTATTGTGACGAAAATAAAGGTTGATAGAAATATATCACTCCAAATAAAATGTCGTATAAGTTCTTTTTTGTTAACGATTGAGTTGTATTAATATTACACATACATCTATGTTACTACATAGATGTACATGTAATATGTTACTACTAGATTTCACTACATAGATGTACATGATTACATGTACATTAATGTAATATTAATACGACTCAATCCTTAAAAAAAAGAATTTATGCGACATTTTGACTCTTTTAACTAAAAATAAAGAAATTAATTTCAATTTACTTGTATTTTACTTGACATTTTTAAAATAATGATAATTCGATTTTTAATAATATCGAATAATAAAATCTTATCCATAAAAAATATTTCATATAAAGTCAATTATTGCTATAAAGCTCTCTCTCTCTTTATCTCTATCTTAGATCCAACAACAAAAAAGCGCATGTCATTCAATCGTGTAAAAATTTCTCAACCATCTTTATAATTATTCGCCACGCTAATTAAAACGCGTCATCCAGCGTGGAATGCGAATTCTAAAAACAATACACCCGACTTTCGATCAAAAACACGCGGATTTCGGAAAGGTCAAGCTCGCGCAAGGTTTTCACCATCGCACGTGCTTGCCAAGAGAGAAAGAGAGAGAGAAATAGATAGATAGAGAGAGAAAGAGAGAGAGAGAAGTCCGAGGATCGCTTTCGTTCGCTTTGTGCGACCGGTGCGCTTTATTGTGCGGACTCGGCTTTTACAG
Source organism: Chalcis sispes (assembly GCA_949987625.1). NCBI lineage: Eukaryota > Metazoa > Arthropoda > Insecta > Hymenoptera > Chalcididae > Chalcis > Chalcis sispes. The sequence goes on along the minus strand of OX465096.1, from coordinate 66,024,733 downwards.
GTGTATGCATCGCGATATCAAAAGGAGAGAGAGGGAGAGAGAATAGGGAGAAAGCAATGTGGAGAAATTACCCGTTCACCAACGAGAGAACTCTAACTATGTCCGAAACATCCAGCGGACCTACACTTCTCTTCTTCTCTCCCTTTCGCTCTCTCTCTCTCTCTCTCTCTCTTGGATGTTCCGCACTGACGGCATTACACGTATGAAGAGCAACTTCTGGAACGCCGAACTCTCTCTCTCTCTTTCTCTATGTCGGTCCTTTAGCGTAATTGCCGTTCATGTGTGTATATATCTATAACCGTACTCGCCAATCTGACGCTTTATAAATGTGTACATACATATATGGATACACATACATAGATATACAAAGATACGTAAGCGAGTTGAGCCGTACCGAAAGGTACACGTGTATACGAGAAACCGTGATTGAATGCTATTTAATTTTATCCTACCCGGGTATATATTGGCAATTTAACCAACGGCCACCGACGTGCCGCGATGTCCGTAACTATACATTTCGCGGGCCTGTCTTTTCACTGCCGAGATAATTGTGGTTATCTCGTCTTTTTTCTTTCTACCCCCCCCCCCCCCTCCTACCCCGCTTTAACGCGCGCATCAGCTATTAAGCTTTTTCTTTTGAAGTTTCTTCTTTAACTCGGGCTTTAACGGGGAGCCTTAGGATTTTACCTCGACGTTTCTTTACTTTAATTGCACCGACGATCTTGCGATGCTGACAAGTTGAACGCGAGTTTAGAAAAAGTTAATACCGTAACGAGAGAAAATAGGTTATATACGGTGTGATAAAAAAAAAAAAAAAAAAAAAAAAATTAGAATGGAACAAAGAATCGAAATGTGAATGGATGAGATTTTAGTGCGATAGAATGCAATAATATTCGATAATAAATAAGTTGTTTTATTAAAATTAATCGTAAGAAAAATTGTCGATTATCAAATTTAAAAGTTTCTAAATCATTTAATTCGATGGTTTAACGTTAATTAATAATTTATACAAAAAATATTCATGATAAGAGTATAAATCATTTTCACGTTTTATGTGATAACTTTTTAAAATACTCAAAATATCTATAAATAGTAATATTCTATTGTTAAATGTCTATTAATATTAATTTATGTAAATAAAATAAATCTAAATATCATATTATTTAAATAGTCATTTACTGAGAAATAATTTGAAAAAAAAAGAAAGAAATTGATAGAACACCATCAATTGAAGGGTTGTAAGTCTAAAGGGTCTAAGTGCCAATTTTATTATTCAGAGATAAAACAGATAAACATTATAAAATAAACAACTCAATGAAATAATTATTTATTTTTACTTAATTCAATTGAACACATATCAAATTTTCAAAACAAAAATGCACTTGGATTTATTTTGATATTATTAGCCTTGGCACTTAGATCGTATTTTTGTAAAAATATTAACTTTGGATTTTTTGGCAATTAGACCCTTTAGACTTACAACCCTTCAATTTATAAATCATTTTCAATCTATTAAACTCAAAATTTCACAAATTTATCTCCTGCGTTTTTTTTTTTTTGCAGTTACTTAAATAACTTCATCAAGCGACACAATCGTTTAATTATGAGCATGAATCCGTGTTACACACGTGATCCAACTAGAGCATAATTGAGAGCTACGAACCGCCTACGGTTACAATTTCAGCCTCTCGACTAAATAATAATAAAAATACACACACACGCACAAGCGTACAAAGTGCATAGAAAAAAAGTAAAAGCCCGGTAGTCTTAGAGAAAGAGAAAGAGAGGACGGCGACTTGAAAGGACTTAAAAACGGTAAGGGCAACGAGACAGTGCGCGCACAATGAGAGGGAAGGCAAATCGTCCTGCGACGATTGTGCGAGGAGAGACAAACAAATAAGTGGGGTGGCTTCGCGTGGCTGAAAATAAAAGGAAAAAAAAAAAAAAGAGAAAGAAAGACAGAGAGAGAAAAAAAAAAAACAAAACAAAGCAAGTTACCCGGCGTATCGAGCGAGCGCGTGCGAACGCCGTTAAAAGGGACCAAGTCCTGCGCGCCTCGAAAACAATAGCGAGTGAACTGCTAACGAGAGACTGACTAATGCCCGAAGCGAGTCTCGCGAATTGGCTTTGAAAACGATAAAAAAAAAAAAAAAAAAAAAATGAGAAAAATTTTCGCTCGTTTATGTCACGCGTTTTCGTATATATATATCACTGGCTGGTACTGTGAACGAATATAGTCGCTTTTTTTCTCTCTCTCTCTCTCTCTTTTTTTTTTTCCATTTTACGACGCGCAAGGGAAAAAGTTTCATATTCTAATTGGATTAATGAACGATGCACATCTTTGTCTCGTACTTATTGTTTATTATTTTACGATGTCGAAGTAAAGTTTGGTTTTATAATTCTCAATGTTCAATTGATTATCAAAATAAAAACTTAAAAAAATTAATGATGTAACATAACGTAGAAATGAAAAATAATAAATACATAATACTTAAACTTTTTTATTCTCGCGTTTAACAAATTCTAAATTTTTTAATGGTTTTTAAAATCAAATAGAAATTTTCGTCGTTTTCATTGCATCAAAACATCGTAATAAATTAATTTTTATAAAAAAACGTTATTACATAATTTCAATCCGGCATTTGATGAGATTCGCAGCCAATAAATCTCTGCGGATGAATTTTTATATAATCCATCGATTAATTTTAATCCAGACTTTATGGATTGGTATGATAATTTTTTTTTTTTTTTTTTTCATTTTTAATTAATTACGATTTTTATGTCATAAATAAATATTGATTTTTATGTTTATTTATAAAATTATAACGGTAATATTTTTTTATTTGCTTCTCCGTTAGTTTTAACACCCACTAAGAGTATTTGAAATGAAAATTTTCTTATTTAATAGGTAATAATTAATATAGCATATAATTATATTTAATCTTTTTTAAATTGATAACGAAATAATAGAGTACTACGATATTACCGATATACAACGTCAAATTAATTCGGATATTAATAATTTAGCATTTTACTACATATAATCTTTTGTTAATTGATCTTTTGAGCATTGAAATCCAACATTTCAAAAATATAAAAAAAAAAAAAAAAATTAATTTAGAAAGTGTAAATCAGATTGTTAAAAACAAATTTTAATTTTTAATATATTAATTTTTAGAATTTTATAATACGCATTTCTAATAAAACAATTTGAAATTTAAACTTTCATTATATTTAACAAATTTGAATAATAATTTTTCACATACATAACTTATAATAGATATTATTAACTTTACTGTAACAGTATCAATAATAATAATTATAATTTAAACAATAATTTACGAAATTTAATATATGAATTGGTGTATGTACGCTTTTGTTACAAAATATCTTGTTTACTTCAATTAAAACAACAAACTTTTACAAAATTGTACGATTTGTAAAAATTATGTATATAAATTTTTTTTTTTGATCCCACAATGTTACATCATATTTTTCATGAAATTAATCGCACGACAAATTCCATTTTTATACGTTTAACGTGTACATTTCGTCGCTAATAAAATTCCATTGTTAAAAAAATAGTAAAAAAAAAAAAAAAAAAAATTTGACAGCGGTGGGATTCGAACCCACGCCCTTTCGGACTGGTGCCTAAAACCAGCGCCTTAGACCGCTCGGCCACGCTGCCTCGTATAAACGTTTTTTTTTATACTCGAGATAGAACGGGGTGTATTATTTTAAATTACGCGCCTGAATATCTCATCGGGTAAGCCACCAATTCGAATACAATCTTTTATAAAAGTTATTGGATTCCGTGGAGAGAAAGGGGAGCATCGGTTGGTTATCATTTCATTCGAATGAAATGATAATTTCCTCGTGCAAGTCTAGCACGATCTGTAAACTAGAATTGGTCGCGATGTGTTTTTAAGATATTTTTTAATTTTTTTTTATTGGTTATTTAAATATAATAAAATTGTCCACAGCAGAGCCTGCGTTCAATCATCGACATAATACATGCATTGATAACATTTAAAGAGGTTATTTGAATTGGTGGCTTCCTTGACTAAATATCCATGGATTTAGTATAGTAATTTAAAATAGAACACCTTGTATATGTCTACGATAAATTACGCAATATATTGTTGCGTCAATAACAAAAAATTTTAATTAACCGACGATTATAGTAAATATTTTTATAGAAATAAATGAATACTTTTACATGTTTTTTTATTGTAAAATATGTCAATGTTTTTAATTTATTTATTCGTTCATAAATTTAATTTTACAAAATTTAATATAATGTACTATGCATATATAACGTAATATGTGCTGGTTTATGTAATAAATGTCATTTGTCTTATAAACATATATATATATATATACATATATATGAATCTATACATTTTTTTTTTTTAGATAATAAATGATGCATAATTAGCTATCGAAAATTAAGTATTAATTAAAATCACGCGATGCGTACGCTCGTTGTTGAAAAATAATGAACGATGATGAACATCATTAAAAAAAAAACCATTTTACAGGAAAATATATGACAATTAGTTTTGTTGTACAAAGATTAAAAATTTGATTGCATATTTAATAATAAATCTAATGATTATGTTTAACGAATTTTTAACATTACATTTTTAAAATTCTTAATTTTTTATAAAATACAAATAATTACGGATAATAATATTATTTAAATAATTAAATTTATCATATATTAAAAATATATATTTTATATAAAATAAATTAAATTTATTACAATGTCGAAGAAGCAACCGTTCATGCATTGTTTCATTCAATGTTGAGTAAAATTCAATTATTATTTTATTCATACGACCTATATAATTATTTTCAAATTAAAAATAAATAAAAAAGAAAAAAAACATTCCAATCAGAGAATGATTGTCGACAGTTGCGACAGGATTAAAAGTGATGAAGTCATTTTCATTTTTTTTATCCACTGCATGCAACATATGTCAAAAATCCATATAGCATTTCAAAAAAAAAAAAAAAAAAAAAAAAGCTTTACACGACTTGCAACAATAAATAAGTTTGAATATCTATACAATACAACTTATTATTTTACGTCTAGAATATTCATACTTGTTATGTTTTTCAATTAAATTTTTATTTTATCGAAAATTACGAAAGTATAAATAAATCTAAAACGACGCGTCATTTTATAATAATAATTAAATGTTTGAAAATAATTTACGAATTTTAAACGCGTATACTTAATAGTAACGATAAACTCATTAAAATTGCGTTTTAAAACCGTAAAAGCTTTAAAATATTCAAAATAAAACCATCAAAGAAATTTCTCCAGTTTTTAATGATCATTAAAATCCACTGAAAACATTAATTTTTATCTCCGGTTCATAAATATAAGAACACACTCGCGTACATCGATAAAATTTTAGTTCTTTTGGTACGCATGTACGGGGTATATCAATCGCATGCACGTAAATAAAAAACGCGACGAAATAAATAGCGTCTATTTATACCCACATACACACGCCCTAGAGCTTAGAAAATGAAAAGGTATATCAAAAACTCAACGGTATAATAAAATTCGATACATTGCAAGAAAAAAAAAAAAAAAAAAAAAAAAGAAAAAAAGAAAAAAAAGAAACCTCTCGCCGTACGTATATCTCTCTCGCGTGGAGTATTCAAGGTCAGTGTCGATTCGACTCCCCGGGCGACGAAGCTACGGGGATGACGGCTGCGTGGGAGAAGGGGAAGGAGAGAAAATACAACGCGAGGGATAAAACTTGGCATATGACGCTTTCCGTCAATGTATATCGTTCCTTATACACGCGCTCGCCCTTCGATGAAAATCTCTCGCTGGTTCGTAAAGCGAGAGAGAGAGAGAGAGAGAGAGAGAGAGAAATGGTGACGGGTTTATACTGGGATACAAAACGATAAAAAATATCGGAGTGGTGGATCGTCTGTATTATTTTTTTTTGGTTGGTATAATACGCGTCTAATGAAATACTGTTTGGACTTGTTACGTAACGCGAGGGACATTGAAGTGCGTTAAAGTTGATATACAAGGTGAAGGGGAACTTGTCGATGAGGAGTCTTTTTTTTTTTCTTCGTGATTGTACTTGCACGAAGAAACGTATACGTGTATGCGTATGTATTTATGGAGTGATTGGCCAATTCGGATTAAAAGATATATATATATATATATATATATATATATATATATATATATATATATATATATATATATGTATACGACGATTACACGCGTAATTTTTCAATGAAGATGTGAAAAATGATGCGTTTCCATTATTTTCTAGATGGTAAGGACCAGTGAATTATATTGAGTGTGACGAATGATAGTAATTACTTAATATGCACTTTAATAAGTAAATTTAAATATACGAAAATATTCAATTTATTAATTGATTATATTTATTTTGACATCGTGAAATAAATAAAAAACGAAATAAATAGTAGAAAATATATTGTAAATAAATTATAAAATATTTTAAAAATCAATTAATTAACATTTTTAAAATGTTTAAAAATTTAATAAACTTCGTAATTTTATTTATAATAAACATTACATAAAAAAAAAAAAAAATCACTTCGAAAAACATAGAATTTCTAAGCATTTTGAATGTTACATGTTAACACGTTAAATAATATAAACATTGCGAAGTAAACATGGCGCCTGCGCGAGAAATGGCAAAATGGCTTCGACGCTTCCGATTCGTCCGTTCGTGCGCTTAATGAAATAGCCAATGGGAAGCGTCGAGGCCATTTTGCCGTTGAGATCGCGGCAGCCATTTTCGCGCTGTTCGAGTGTCTCGCAAACGTAAGTAAAAAAAAAAAATTATTTTGAGAAATTAATTTTATAAATAAGTTTATTAAATTAATTATAATATTATAAATATAGAAAATTACGTAAATAAATTTATAAAATTAAAAATTAAAGTATTTCTAATAAAAATAATTTATAATAAATTATATTTTGTTTTACGATATCTTCCATTTCCTGTAGCAAATTTTTTTACAATTTAAAATAAAATGCAATTTTATATTTTTTAAAAGCATCGTAGTATATAATCCAACAAAAATTTTCAAAATTTAATTTAAAATATTTATTTTTTTGAGTGAACATTCAATTAATAACGCAAAAAAAAAAAAAAAATAAATAAAAAATAAACGAAATTTTTAAATCAAAGATATTTTCTCATATACACAATGAATAATCGTTGTGTTTGTAGTTTCCAAATTAATCATATTACTATTGTTTTACTTACGAATTAATATTTGATTTATGAATTACCATTCTGATAACTTCTGACACCGCTTGTCTTTAAGCTGTGACCAGCATTTGTCTTTTTCAAAATTATATTTCATGGTCGTTTTTAGTTAAAAATTAAAATACAATAATGCGTACGTTATTCGTGTGAAAATTTTAATTTTCATTTTGAATATATAACAAAAATATTAGTTATATTTATCAGCATATTTAACCCATACTATATTTTAAATATGAAAGGAGAAATAAAAAATGCAAGCAAATATTTTTTACCGAATTAGTCTACGAAATATACTTTTGTAAATAAATATAAAAGTATATTCATTAAAAATACTTTAAACAAAATGAATAAATTTATGTTTCCATAAATTATCCGTAAATCGATAAAAGAGAAAAATTATAAAATCATAACGAAAAAATTCTTTTACATTTATAACGCGTGCATTTTCATTTCTGCTTCATCGTAAACTCACACAAACGCACGCGCGCGTAAACGCCACACGTCGTAGTCGAAAACTGACAAAAGAATCGAGAGAATCTCAATACGCGTAGGAGGATTACGAAATCCACATTCGCCGAGGGAAGTCGAGAAAACGCGGGAGATCTCGACAATGCGATATTTCTTTCCCATTCATCCTTGAAATGCACGTATACTGCATATATGTATACTCCGGGCTTTATGTATGCGTGCGTGCGTTATACGGACGTACTATCGACGACGTATTTCCGTGAGCGCGACGAAAATGTGCTCGGGCCTATTCTCGTTACTTTTTGATTCGCGCAGCTGTCGTGTGACATTTTATGAATCTTTTTTTTTATTTTTTTTATTTTTTCACAATAAGATTAGAATGAGTTTTTTTTTTTCAAAGATTTAAAAGATACAAACTGTTGAATCATCGTAACAATTGAAATGATGTATTTTTTGTAAAATAATTGTCGATAATTGCAATCAATATATATATATATATATATATATATATATATATATATATATATTTTTTTTTTTAATGTTTATTTTTATGATAAAAATGTTTCAGTATAATCTAAAGCGTTTAATATGAAAAATTCTACTTCGTCGTTGTCTTGTAGAAATTTAACAGATTTAGTTCGACTAATGGAGTAATTATAGAATGACGTTAACAGAGTACTTTGCACATATAACCGCTGTATATATTGGCAATGATATTGCGATATTAAATGACTAATTGCTTCACTTTCATTATCGTTAATAACTCAAAATCATCTTGCGAAAACAATCCTTGAGAAAATAAAATGTTTATAATAATCAACATAACAAAGCATTAAACTTTATAAAAACTAAATTAATTATAGAGAAGTAAAAAAGTTTGTTTATACATGGATTTTTGCATTATTCAAATATGCTCATTCAATTTTAAAACATGTGTACATAATTTTTTCAAATTAACAAATGCTCTTATAGTGCAAAAATGAAAAATTATAGATTTTGAAAATTTAAGAAAAATACAAACGATTAACTAGCAAAAATATTTTTACATTCCAGGTAAGCTCGTAAAATAAATTAATCGAGTCGAGTGTGTATACACTTCAATAATTTTAAGTATTAATAAAACGTTCATATAAAATTACGATTACTGTACTTTAAACAAACTCGTTGTGATATGTAACGAACGGTAAAATTTTCATTTAAAGTTAATTACTTACTGACATGATAAATAAACATTGTTTTCATTATAATTTATGCTTTATAATCATTTTGATATTTAATTATGATATTTATATAAAATTTTAAGTATTAAAATATTTAAAGGCAAATTATTTAATCATTGTTATTGTTTTTTTTTTTTTTTTTTTTTTTTTATAATCTCATTCACATTTTTATAATTTTTAAACTATAATATTTACATCCGACACCTTCACGACAATTTCATTACAATTCACAGCTATTTATAAAATTTTAGTAAGCTTACGTTTTAAAAATAAACTATAGATTTTATGTTGTCGACATTTACGGCTTCTGACTTTATATTATGTTGATTGAAAAAAAGGTCTTAGGATATTATTTATAATACTAAATGATGATAATACACATGATTATACATCAGGCAGCAATTAATTTAAAAAGCTTATGAAATTTAAAAGTTTAATAAAGCATTCGTGTCAATCGACTGTTTGATTGTTTGTAAAAAATAAAAAAAAAAAAAAAAAACGAAAAAAAAAAAAAATTCAGAATATGGTTATTTACAAACTTCATTCACGATCTATTTTCGTAAATAATGTATATTATCCCATGCGATCAACGCCCTCACATCGACTGTGTGTTTATACATGTATCCGACAAAACGAATTTTTCGTGCAACGTCAGCCAATCAATACGCTCGATTTAATTTTCGTGAATGAAGACAGCCGCATGCTTCCCCGGACATATGTATGTATACATATGCGTATATGCGTGGAAGAAAATGACCGAATCATCGCGAGCGACGCGGATGTAAGCATTTCGGACATCCGTGATAGAAGGATTCCATCGACGCATATTATCTTCCCCTTGACGAATTTCGGTAATGATCGAACGGCGAGCAGAGCGTTGGAAAATCATTTCGAAAGACCGAACCGCTTTACTTAAAAATATATTAAAAGAGAGAAAAACTGAACGACTCGTGTATACTCGATGAAAGTCTTGTTTTTATTTTTCATTTCATTTCCGTTGGAAAAATCGATCGGGAGTTTAATTTTATTGTTTCATCGGCTTGTAATGGCGCGCGCACGCGATATCGCGTGACTACGTCTCTCGCGACGTCATTGACATTCTCCGTCAACAAGAGAGAGAGAGAAAGAGAGAGAGAGAGAGAGAAAGGAAGGAAGACAGTCGTCTCTCGTCGAGAGTTTGCGGGATGCATAGATTGAGCAGGGATGCGTAACGAGGAACCGTTGCGATTACCTTCCGGTGTAAGAAGCCGCCAACTGTGATGAGTTGACTCTCGACGCGTATACGTGTATGTGTACGTTTGATGTAATTAACTCGCGAGATATGTCACTGGGGAGAGAAAGGGATAGAGCGTGAGAGAAAAAATTGATAAGAGAAACGTTGATGAGGTATAGAATGGTTATGATAATTTTTTAAGTTTATTGTATGGCTGACGGGGTGGTTTTTTTTTTTTTTTTTTATTGTATTAAAATATGAAAAATTATTTATTGTTTCGATGATGTAAACATTTTTTTTATTTTTAAAATAAATAATGTTTTGATGATGTAACATATTATATCTGCTATATTGAAACACATCGACTTATTTGTTTTTTTACATAGAATTATAAATCTCTTTTCTCAATACTTGAACTTTATTATTCTTTGTCAAAACTGTTATTTGATATAATAAAAGTATAAAATTTAGAAATAATAATTGCTTCTTTATAAATGAGGTGAATAAAAATGCTTTTAAACAGTTTTTGATTATAATTCATATTATACTAACAAACAAAATTTTCAAACTTTTTACAAGTTTATTATATTTAAGGTTTCAAGATTAATAGAATTAACAAATATATATTAATAAAATAATATCATAAAATGAGGCAAGTTTTAGCCATTGATCAATTTAATCATAAAATCAAATAAAAAGTTACGAAACTTTATAAACATTAAATTTACAGTCTGTGAAATAGAAAAAAAAAAAAAAATAAAGCCACGGTGAAAAATTACTTTTGTGTGAAAGAAAAATAAAAATCCAATAAAATTATTCTTTTCGTTCATATTTTATTTACCTTTTGTAATTCAAACCATTTCGTACTGTGGAAATTCAGTGGGAGTTTCCGGTTAAAGCTATTTTCTTACATATGAATTAAAAAAAATTAAAAAAAAAAAAAAAAAAAAAGAAAAAAAATTATTTACAAATTTTATTTTATTAAATAATTTCAAGCTATTTTTGTTATAAAAAATTGTCTACAATATTGATTTCTTTATTATTTTAGAAGCCATATGAATTTATTTTACCATATATAACAATATATCACCCGAGACGATGATTGATAAGCGTAACTTATGTAGTAAGAAAATTGAATGTAGAACATATTAGTTATAAAATGTAAAAAGTTTTTATCTTTATTATAAAAATTTTTTATATATATATTAATCTTTACTGAATATTGTAGACAATTATTAAGTAATAGCGAATCTATCTTGTGATTTTTAACTAAAAACAATTTGTGTTTTCTACCTGAAAAAGTTTTATTTAAAATTCATTTCACGTTTTTGATAAAATGATTTAATTTTTAAATGACTGAAAACATTCAAATAGTAATGTTAAAGTATTTATTAAATTTAATTCGTGAAAAAAAAAAAAAAAGAATAATCTTTAAAAGCAAGTAGTTGGATCATTTTGCTCATTTACAAGAAAATGGTTTTAACCGGACTTTTGTACATAAATATTGCACTTGTATGAATTTTCACATTATGAAACGATTTAAATTACAAAAGTTAAACACGTATTGTTTAAACAATCCGTTTTAACGTAATACATTAAACTTATTTCAACGATATTTTCTTCTTAAAAAAGAAAGGTTTTTCCAAAAAACCAAAAAAAAAAACTTTCGATAATTCGACAAACAATCTTATACCCTTTTTTTTTCAAAGAGTTATTGAAGGATTCGCAATAAGCTTATGGCAATGACGTTTTTAATCTTTCTTCAATCTGTAACGATACGGATAAGTGTATACTACTAAAAGGTCAATATTCTCGAGTTACAGTAACTACGAGTAGTTTATTCGTGATCAAAGTTGCCTGCAAAAAGTTTCTTTGAAGTTTTTTTTTTCATTTCGTGTAAGATGTAAATATTAAGAGATGGAATATACTTTTTGAAAAAGAAAAAAATTTTTCATAAAGATGTGTTTACAAAATATGTTTTTCATTTAAGTATACATATACATACATCATTGTAAATTAAAATGTAATTTAAATTAATATTTATAGTTTAAAAATAATAATTTTGATTACAATTAAAAGTAATTTTGATTAAAATCAAAATAATAAATTAATTAAAATGAAAATTCATCTACATTTTAATAATTCAACGAATGTTAAGTAATATCCATCCAATATCAAAGATATTATTTCTTATTGTCAACAGAAAAAATGTTAATTAAAAATTTTTTACTCTTTCGTTACTGTAAAATCTAAATACTAGCTAATTTTTTATTTTTATTTTTTGTTGCTTTATACGAAAGGTAACAATTCTACGTATTAACGCAATTCATTTATTGGAGTATTTTTTTAATCCTTTAAAATCAATAGATAGTTTTATTGAAAGTACAATGTTAATTGGCTCAAGCGTTTTCTTTGCTATTGAGCCGGAAACTAATGTGCTTTTAATTAATTTTTTTATACTATAAAATAATTGGTAAAAAAGTATACGATTTTTTTTTTTTTTTTCGTTTAACGTCGGCTTAAATAATTTCTACAATTTTTATTAAGGTTGAAATTTTTTCACCAAGCATCTAACGAAATTAAAGAATCGTTTGTTATTCGTTATTGTATTTTGTTTTCAGATAGTTTAAATTGCGTTAGTTTTAAATATTGCGGGAAGCAATATGTTTAAGTGTGTTTTTAGTTTGTATTTTACAGATATTTATTACGTTTTACACTTATTATACAATTATATAAATTTTGATACTATATTTTCAAAATACAAAGTAAAATAAAAAGTAAGTATAGTAATTTTAACTTTATTGCTTTTTTTTTTTTCACGTCACGCTATAATACATACGAGCGTGACGAAAAAGATAATTTTCTTTATAAAAATTATTAATTTACGCTGTAAATATGGAATTACTTTAATTTTTTCATCATAATTATTTGTACCTCAAATAACGCAATAAATTTTTCGTTATTGTTTACTATATTTACAGCAATTTTTTAGACAACAAAATCTACTGCAACAATTTTTTGTGTAACTACCAATATATTTTCAATTTCACACAACGATAAATAAAAAAAAAAAAATAAAAACTTTCACGCGACAATTTTTTCTCGATAAAACAGTTTTGAAAAAGAAAAAAAAAAAAAAAATAACTACGGTGTGAGAGAAATTGCTTTCATCAAATAGTTTCTACTGCTTTCAAGTTTAAACATTACACATACGTATACATATAAATATAATATTCTTGTTCTCTTTATTATTTTTAAAAACAATTATTTATTTTTTTATTATTTCATTTTGAATTTGTCACTTTGAAAATTGCAATAATTCACGATCGCCAAAGTTAAATTTATCAGATTTATAAGTTACATAATCCAAAAATACACGCTTACACACAGATATACACAAAAAATCTTTCCCACTTCACAACTTGCTTTTTCTCGATTATTCTTGCAAGTCCAGCAGTCCTTTGTGTCCTCTCGAGGGTAAAAAAGGGGAAGCCTTTTTAGCTCGCGTGTCTTATTTTCCCGGTCGAGATGCGCGGCGCGAGCGAGCCGAGATTCTCTCTCCTTCTCTTTTTTTTTTTTTTTTCATCGACGCGGCGTCGTCGTTGCCGCAGGGTTGGTTTAAAGTGCGAGTGTCCCATTCGCGACACACATTTTCACGGGTCGTCGTGTCCATTCTTTGATCTCCGGCTCTCTTTTATACCTTCCGCGCGATATTCGATTTTCCAATTTTCCATCGACGATGCCCGACGTACACACTTATATATATATACATACCTGGACTCGCGCTTACAATAGTCGCACGCGATGTCCTCCTCTTCTTCCGTTGTCGCGTAACGGCTCCTATACGTGTGAGTACATTTCGCTCGTGTGTAATACGTTCACGGAGAGCCGTTCCGAAGACGCGAAAGGAAAAGGAGAGAAAGGAGCTTTCACGTTTTCTCCGATACGTTTTCATCAATACCAACGAGAAATGACATTTCACCGCAGAGAGCATGTCGACTCTTCTTCTCGTGTCTAAATGTGCCTTTAATATATTGTATATACATATACGTATATGTATGTGTATGTGTGGAACGACAATGGTAATCTATTCGCGCTTTGGAAATCTGTTTGTTGGGTAACAATGAAACTGGATTATTATGTCGGACTTCAAAAATATTGAAATGTTACATTTTAATCCTCGAGCTCATGGATTATATCAGAATTTGTTCTCGTTCTCTCACACATTTGTAAAAGAACGTTTTTTATATTATTGCATCGACATTGTGCTTATTTTATGCATAAATTGCTTATAAAGTACAGAAAAAATACACGAACAATAAAGAAGGAATCAATTGATCAATAAAAAATCATAATTTTCTTTGTTGACCGTAATACGAGGGTGGTCTGAAAAGTTTCCGACCTCAACGTGAAGATAGCAGCACTCGTCAATAAAAGCTAGCGAATTTCGTTGTTCATCTGTTGACAGCTGCTCACCAAAGTTTCAGCCATTTTGGATGCGCAGTTGTCAGTTGACAGTCGTTTGAGTGAGTCGATGTGAGTGTTGTTGTGAAAATGGACAAAATTGAGCATCGAGCTGTCATTGAATTTTTGTTTTTGAAAGACAATACGCCTACGCAAATCAAAAATGAGTTGAACTCTGTGAATAGGGACTCTGCACCATCATTTACCACAGTGAAATTTTGGGCAGCTGAATTCAAACGTGGCCGTGAGAACTTGGGAGACGATGAACGTTCGGGACGTCCAAAAACTGCAACCACTGACGATAACATCGCCAAAGTTCACCAAATGGTGCTAGACGACCTCCGAATTAAAGTGAGAGAGATAGCAGAGGTTATGAACATGTCCAAAGTACGTGTTTGCTACATATTAAATCAAGATTTAGGCATGAGAAAGCTGTCTGTACGTTGGGTGCCGCGTTTGCTCACGTTAGACCAAAAACCTGTTTGAATAAACATTTCCAACGCTCTATTGGCGCAGTTTAGGCGCAATAAATCCGAGTTTTAGCGCCGATTAATTACTGTAGATGAAACTTGGATACACCATTATACGCCCGAAACAAAAATACAGTCAAAACAGTGGATTGCAAAGGGGGAACCGGCTCCAAAAAAAGCAAAAACTAGTTTTTCGGCTGGGAAAGTGATGGCGACTGTTTTTTGAGATAGCCATGGAGTTATTGTAATCGATTATCTTCAAAAAGGAAAAACCATTACAGGAGCATACTACGCATCATTACTTGACAAGCCGAAGGCAGAACTTGCGGAAAAACGTCCACATTTGCAGAAAAAGAAAATCCTGTTTCACCAAGACAACGCGCCGTCTCACACCTCAGCGGTTGCCATGGCGAAAATCAACGAATTACGGTTTCAGCTGCTTGACCATCCGCCTTACTCACCAGACCTAGCCCCAAGCGACTTCTTTTTGTTCCCTCATCTCAAAATTGCACTCGGAGGACAGAGATTTTCGTCAAATGAGGAGGTAATCACCTTCGTGAACAGTCATTTTTCAGAGAAAAACGCCGAGTACTATTTGGATGGGTTAAAAGAGATGGGAGCATCGCTGGGAGAAGTGTGTAGAATTGCAAGGAGACTATGTTGAGAAATAAAAGCAAAAATTAAGAAAAAATGTCTTGTATCTGTGTTAGGTCGGAAACTTTTCAGACCACCCTCGTAGCACGACATTGTAGACATCGAATAATAACTGTAATACAGTTGTTTATTATTTGATTTTTTTTTTTTTTTTTTTTAAGTTTATTTCGTTTCACATTGTATACAAATAATTCTTCTTTACTAGAAATAAAAACGATTATTTTTTTCAGGATAGCATAAAATATTATGTGAATACAATATTATCATAAAAATACTCCAAGATACGAATGAATTTATTACTTATAATTTCTACTTGTTTGTTAAATAGCTTCTTTAATAAAAAAAAAAAAAAAAAAAAAAAAAAAACCTCATCAAAAAAAAAAACCTCAATGTACGGAAAGCATTAACGCATACATAAGATAAACCAACGCAGTAAAATCTTTGTACTTTTTAACTCACGTATTTCGCGAACACGCGTCGATACACACGCGTTGAAAATTTCCTGTCTCTCGCGAGTAACGTATGTATAAACGTCGCGCTTAGTTCGCGGCTTTCGACGAGAAGAATTAAAAAAAAAAAAAAGAAAAAACACAGAACCGGAGAAGCGACGGAATACGAGAGAGAGAGAGAGAGAGAGAGAGAGTGCAAAGGTATGAAACGTGAGTGATACGTCGATGTATAGTAAGCCTTGTCCACGGGACGTTAATCTCCTCATGTCCTGCAGCGTGAGATTAAAAAGCTCCGCTTTCTTGTTTTTTTTTTTCCGTTTTTTTTTCGTTTCGACTTTCTGTTTATGATTAATTTTAATTGCGAGTGGATCGAAGATTATGGGGATGTGTGTGGGTGTGTGGATTTTATTCTAATTATTTGATGGGGAAAATAATGAAAAAAGAGTTTGAAAATAAAAGCGATTGTTGTTGTTTTTTTTTTTTTTTTTTTTTTTTTTTGCGAAAAGAAGATGTATTAAATAATATTAATTGAACACGTAGGTACTAATTAATTCAATAAAATTAAAATTCGAAAATAATTTAAATGTTTTATTATTCGTTTTGCTGGTACGAATGGCAAAAATTTGATAAAAAAAAATTCTTCTCGGTCGTAGCTTTATTATTTGTTTGAACGACTAAAGCTTTTATCAGCAAACGAAAATTTCAAATTAAAACATCAGCAAAACGAATGCTTTGTTTCTTTGTTGTAAAATATAGAAAATAAAAATTATATTCCGAAGCACTCGCAATTTGATTCTAGTCAAACGTAATAAAGTAAACAGGAAAAAAAAATAGAAAAGAAAGAAAATTCATTCCGTATTAAGCAATATCAAGAACGAATTCCTATATCAAGACGCTCAAGAGGTAAAATAAAAACGTAAAAATGAAAATTCGCAATCCCCCTTCAGCTTACATTACTTGATTCTCCGGCAAACGAGGAACGAGGTTCCTTTCCTCCCTCATAAAAAAAAAGAAAAAGAAAAAAATAAGGAAAACTTTCCTCCAGAAATACTCCCGTATATATACACACATACACACACACACACATCTTTATCTGCGCGTACACATAAACGTCGTCTACAAGGCATAGGGGACTATATACTCGGCGAGGGTCGGTTAAAGTAAAAGCAAGAGGGTAAGCTTACGTAGCTTATGTCTGCGTTCACGGGGCAACCCCTTCGTCGAAATGGTGGCTGGTCGCCATGGCGACCATTGGCGGGCGCGCTCGCATGAGCGGGGAAGATGTGTCACGATATGTAAATCGTTCCTCGCACTGTCCCTGTGCGATTTCACCGAGTACCGCTCGCGTTTCGTTGTAATGCGATTACCTGAAACGCCGTCCTCCCGCTCGCCCGCGCGCGTTCCCGAATTTAAGCCTATATATATATATTAAGGTATGTTACGATAATGATTACGACAAAGACAATGATTATAACGATTTTTAACTTTTCCTTTGTTTTCTTTTTTTTTTTATTGTTAACGAGTCTTTGAAATATCGTCGATGATTTTTGTTTTTTGACGATTGAGTATCGCAATTATTGCGTAGGATTTTCTTTAGTTGTATTAACTATAAAAAAAAAAAAAAAATAAAAAAAAAAAAAAAAAATTTCGGTTTAATATGCCGTATTCATTGAAGAATTATTATAGAAAAATATGACGTTACGATTTTTACAGCAATCGAACGTAACTAATTAAGTTCATAATATCACTTGAATGAATAATTTATTGTATTTTTATAGAATTTAAAAAAACAAAAATATTGTGATTAGTATATTTTCGCAAAATATACGAATTTAAAAACGTATTCTGATGAATCACTTTAAAATAATAAATGTTTATCGTTTCCACGTGTATAATCCATAATTAGAAAAAAATGAATTTTAACAATAAGATTAAATTATTTGCTTTCGTGATACATTAAAAGTTATAAACGAAGATGTTTAAATAGAAGCACCGTCTGCATATTACAAAATTTCAATTTAAAAAGTTTATTTTTAGATTAAAAGAAAATTAATGGTAATAATTATATTTTTAATATTTAAACTTTCTATTAAAACAATTAAAATCTTGTATAAGAATTATAACAAAAGAATGAATTCATTACAACATTATATTTTTAAATATTTTTTTCAAAATTCTCTTTTTATTTATAAAATTTTCGTTTCATTATTCATTCACAATTATTACTCACCGTTATCGATCGATCGTATAAAATTTTGCACAAAACTCTCTAAACCTGCCGCTCATTACACATTATCGAATGTTCATTGAGCTAATCCGAAAAGAAAAATAAAAAGAAACCATCGATCAACCGAAATCGATACCGAATTTCAAATAATCTACGATACGATTTGCAATTTAATTCAAATCGCACGAACAAAACCAGAAAACATATTAACGCGAACTCAATTGATTACCGCGCGTATAACATACATGACTTATTTTAAGTTGCTTTTGATTAAATAAAATTTTTTACAATAATGTAATATCCTATGCTATTGTATACGATGTTAGCGTGATATATACATGTAATATCGCGAGATTATTTTGTTTATAATTAATACGTGTAACAATGAACAGAAAAGGCGCATTAAAAGCCGAAAATTAACTTTTCTTTATTTTCATTTGGAAAATTAATTCTAATTTCCTGAAATTAATATTAAATAAATATACTATATTCAAAATATATATTTCAAATTCAAAAGAACGATATACGTTACATTTGTAGTCATAAAATATCTCTGTTCATTACTGTTTCGATTAAATTTATTTAACTTCGTATATTTAAGCATGAATTATCATTGTTTTAATTAAAGCATTTAACAAAAAAAAAAAAAAAAAAATATATATATATATATATACATACATATTGTTATTATTATTATTATTATTATTATTATTATTATTATTATTTTTTATTTTCAAAGTACAAAATTCAAATTGAATTAAAATAATTATATTTATGTTAAAGTTACATCTTCTTTAAACTTACTGAAATTATATAAAAAATTTAGTTTTAATTATACATTATTTTTTAATGAAAATATTTACTAAATCTATTTAGAGGATATAGAAAAAGACGAAAAAAAAAAAAAAAAAAATTTTTTAATATTACACAAATTAGACTAAAATTTTTGTGATTCGATTCCATCGGTATACTTTGTATTGAAGCACATCGTCACTATAAAAAGCTAATAATACTCAAATCGTACTCTTATTGCTATCGCTTTGATTTTATTTAAAGTAAAAGACCGTTGATGAAAAAATATTGGACGATATAAATAATCTGTCATTCTAAAATAAGCTTGAGTTTCAAAACGACTGCAAGTCATCAATTTTGAAATAATTGATAAAACTAAAAGTAACACGTACAGTCTAACTAAAAATGTACAGTCTAGTCGTCTTTCATCAATTATTATTATTTTTTTTTTTTTTTTTTCAATTTTAAAAAATCTTTTGTCTGAGCGTACCTTTTTATTATTTTTTTTTTTTTAAATTTATAATGACAAATCGTCGCGGTTCGGGTAAAATTTTTATTCAACCAAGATAATCAGAAAAGTGAAATTACGATAAAAGTTTGAAATCGCTTTTCCATTATTTATTCTTCATCGCAGACAAAATTATAATAATCCTATTCGATTCGGGTAAAATTTTATTTTCGAAACAAAAAAGAAAAAAAAAAAAAAAAAAAGTTTAATTAAAAAGTATTTTAATCCTCGCGCTATATGCACCCGTTAAATTAATCCAAGAATAAAGAAATAAACTCGAGGCGCCAGGGCGGACATAACTCGTAAAACGAACAACCGGAAGTACGAGGCACGAGTTAAACGCACATCACGCGCTCTGCGAAAATCCGGAAGCCCGATCGACTGCGTTAAAATCTCGCTCACGTGCAATACGCTCCCACACACGTATACATTTACTCGTTGAACCCGAGAGAAAGAGAGAGAAATAGAGAAATGGCTAGGTCAAAGATGCGTTATATGCATGGCGAGATTTGACTTGCAATCGAGGATTATTCAACTTCTCTCTCTCTCTCTCTCTCTCTCTCTCTTTCTCTCTCACGTCGAGGATTGTTCGCTCGTCGATATAGCTCTTGTCGATTATCGATAGCGACTGCGAAATGCCGACGTCGTTTCTAGTCTCTCTCTCTCTCTCTCTCTCTTTTGCTTGCGCGCGCGTGTGCATATTAAATTGCTTCGATCATTAGATTACGGCGCGGCGTTGATTTTAAAATGAATAGTCAGAGCGTGGCGCGATTTTTATGAACTTTCAAGCATCGAAGATAGTTTTTGAGACTTTTTGAAAATTTTGACATGATGATAGGTAAATTTGGATAATCATTTAGGTACATTCGATGTTTTGCATTCCATTAAAAAAAAATCGAGAGATTAATAAAATATTAATTCTTTAAATTTTTATTAAATTAATAAATTTTCGTTAAATAATTATATGAATTCCTTTAAATGATTTATTTGCACTCAATCGATATCGGCCATGTAACATCTCTGAAAAATTTAATTAAGTTTAATTAAAACAAAAAAATGACAGTCAACCATCTCGTCACAGTTAAAGTCACAGAAAAAGCAAATTAATCAAGCCGAGCGGATTTCTGTTCTTGCAATAGCTTTGAAAAAACTATATACCATCCTTATATAAACCGTATACATGCATATATTGCACCGAGAGAGAGAGAGAGAGAGAGAGAGAGAGAGAGAAAGAGAGAGGAAGGGGAAGATATGGGACAGCGCGTAGAGAGAAATATCGATTATTCACGAATCAATTATGACGTCACTTTACCCCGAGACAACTTCGTTTGAGTTTCACTTTATTCTTTTGTTCTTTTATGCGGCTCGTCTATTCGACGGATAGTTCGAATCGAATAATATATATGTATATTTATATACCAAAAAGAAAAAAAAAATTCATTGTTGCGAAAGTTTATTATTTCTTTGTCTTTCTTATAATGACGTATTCACTGGAAATGCATTAAAACTATCGAGAAAATTTTCCGATTTAAATTGCCTCATTAATGGCTTTTATTTTTTTCGCTATGTCGATCAAAAACGTTCCACGACAAAAAAAAAAAAAAAAAAAAAAAAAAAAAAAAACAAAACCCAACAGCGTCCCAAATCCGTTTACATCCGACTATACCATACGAAATCTCGGCTACGTTTTATCGGACACGTTCGTCTCCGTGCAATGTATACACGACCGCGCCGACGAAAAAAAAAAAAAATAAATAAATAAAAAAGCGTCCCCGTAAGGCAAAGGACACGCGGCTTCATAGCCATATTGAGAGAAACGAAAGTAAAAGAGAAAACAATAAAAAAAAAAAAAAAAAAAAAAAAAAAAATATCGTACACGAAGGAGATATCGCAAACGAGCGCATTATATTTCCGAGATTCGAAAACACGCGCGACAAATCGCAAACCTCCCGTCGCGTCGTCCATTTCCAACCGAGCGGACTTCAATGCCAGACTAGCTAACTTTCTTTCTCTCTCTTTCTCTCTCTTTCTCTCTCTTTCTCTCTTTGCATTGAAACTTTGGGTTTCGAAATGCGGGCGAGAAGCAACCCCTCGACCGAGACCGAAACTTTCGAGTAAGCCGATCATATTTTATTAGTGATTTGTACGTAATTAAACTTCTAATACTTTTTTCTTTTTTAGTTTTCGATTGATTTTTTTTTTTTAAAGAAAAATTATTTAAAATAGTTTGTATTATTTAAAACAAACGATAATATTTTAATTAAAGAAAATATAAAAAAAAAAAAAAAAAAACATGGAAAATATAAAATGCGTTAATATTTTAACGTAATTATAAACATAATAATAACCCAATTTCTTGAAAAACAATTTGATATTTTTTAATTTATAATAAAAGCTTACGCGTATATTTTAAACGTAATTCAAAGATTATTTCATAGATTTGTTAAAAATATCATCGTGTTTTATTGCAATTTAATCATCGTATAAGTATATAACTCTTAGACATCGCGATTAAAATTTCTCTTTTTCGCATAAGTCGCCCGTTGATATTAATAAGTAAAATATTCCCGTAAATTAAAACTTATACACCGAAGCTATTATGCTCGGAACAATCATTTTAAATTTTCTACAAAATGAAATCGCCGTACAGCAATTATCGTTCGTTTCTTTTTTTTTTTTTTTATTCATTTCTATAGTATCGCGTAACGTAAATCTATTTGTTAATTATTTCGTTTCTTTTATTGCACTTTCGATGATTCACGATTTTAATTAAAAAAGTATAAAACGCGTCTTACAGGAAACTGCACTGAATCGTAATAAAGAAATATCGATAAAACGTCGCTTTCAATTACTCGTGCGGCCAAGGGATAGGAAAAAAAAAAAAATAAATAAATAAAGAGAGTTCAACGATAATTTTCGCATTAAAAATAAAAAAAAGAAGTGGCAGTTCATAACCGCGCTCGTCGTTTTATACTAAAAGAATAGAAAAAAGAAAAAAAAAAACAAAACTATAAGAGGACGAAATACGAGAGTATATGTATTGAATTAAAAAAAGCGCGCGTTTGAGAAAAAGCAACGCTTTGTCCAGCGCCCCCTCTCTCTCTCTCTCTCTCTCGAAAAAAAAAAAGAAAAAACGCTGCGTTCCGCACAACACCCTGACCTATCGTATATACATGCGTTCGTACGCGTGTACATTCACTCGTGCGTAGGCGTATACGTAAATGTACGTGTATATATATATACATATATATACTATATATACATATGTATATTCAAGAGGATTGCATCGAGCGGTATAGGGAAAAAGGGAGATACACGCACACAAGCGCGTGTAATTTGCCGGACGACGAACGGCTTTCGCAGCTAGTCATTATTCGGCGAAGATGATCGATAAAACACAAGCGAGCCGCTCCTATATAATTTTTGCATATACACATACACATCGAACGCATAGAATGCATACATAGAACGCATATATACAGGAGGAGAGATAGAGAGAGAGAGAGAGAGAGAGAAGCCGAGAACGTGCGCGCTTTATTTATCCGTGTAAGCAGGGGGAGGCGGTAGAACGTAAGGGTTTCTCCTCGGGTGTATATACACGAGCCATCGGTGCGTGAGTGTGTGGGTACCTTGGGTTTTTTCTCGTTGCGTACACATCGTATATACTTTGCGTGTGTATACTCGTTGAGTTGCAGTTCAAGAGTGAAATGAGCAAAGTATATAAGAAGGGTCCTTTATACCGATATGTTGCATCTATCCCTTTGAAGTATGAAGTTTCCATCTTCTTTATTTTCTTCTTTAACTTTTTTTTTTTTTTTTTTCTTTTTTATTTTTAATATCGAATTTGAGTTAAAAATATTCTGAATTCTTTTATCGGGCTTTCGAGCGGGTGAGTATTGTTCGTTTTGATGGAAATGATTAGCTTTTGCAGTGGTATCGTTGACATAAATGTCATTGTTTTGATTTTTTAAGAAACGAAAAATGTTTTGGATATAAATTTGTTAATTTTTATGAGTGGATTTTAGTTTTGCATTTTAATAGCAAAGGATTTTTTAAAGAAATTTATAATTACATAATTTAATAAACTATTATTGATTATATTTTAAAAATAAATGCGACGTCATAAATTTTTCGAAAAAGAAGATTTGTTAATTTGTTATTCGTTTGCGCCTGGCATAATCTATTAAAAAATATATTAAATCAATTGATTGTTTGAATAATAAATTAATGCTCGTATTTCAGAATTAAATAATCAAATATTGTTATTATACACGAAACGAAATTAATCCATAACAATTGTTTAATTTGCAATATCTTTTAAATTCAATTTTATATGCATATACGTATAAGTTTATTTAGTTTAAATCGGCTATAAAAAATGTAATTTAAAAGATATTGCAACTTAATTTTATGCGTTTGCGGAATTTAATATAAAGAAACTAAAAATAGTACTAATGTAAAATGAATTTTATATTCAATTTCAAGAATTTAATAAAAACATTGATACCTTAGTATCTATATTTTTTTAGTTAAAGATAAACTAAATATCGATAAATTGAACGTTAAAAAGATATAATTGTACCATAAACTATTGATTTTGTATAAAAAAGCATAATAAATTAAGAAAATTCAAGATTTTATTCGTTTAAATTTCTCTATTTAAATTATATGCTTATTTTATTAAATAATTCAATAACTAAAACAAATAAAAACGTTTATTCAACACGCGGTACAAAATTTCAAAAATCGAACCCACTAACTCAACCAAAGATCCGGACTAGCAGAATTTTTCTCTTTCCCAGCATTTACATCTCGATCATACGATCGCAGGAAAAAAGAGAGAGAGAGAGAGAGAGAGAGAGAGAGAGATAAAGAGAGAGAGGAATCAAAGCGGCGAAACTCCGAACAAAAAATAAAAAAAGAAAAAATTCAGCGATCGAATGAAAAGAGAGAAAGAGGAAAAAAAAAAAAGAAAAGAACGATAAAATATAGGCTCACGCACAGGAGCGTATGAACAATCGCTTGCCGATACATCCACTCACGCGCGCACACATACACACACACACACACACACACGCATACACACACACATAAAGGGATTTAGGCATTTTCGTTCACCGAGAGAAAACTCGACTCCATACCGCCTCGTCAACCTTTTCAACGCAACGGACTCGATCTCTCGCGATCAATGCTATATACACATAGTACGTATCGTGTGGTGAAATAAAAAGAAATACCGCATGGGATGTTCGCGCGGGACGAAATTTATTCGCGCTATTACGCGTACGATTCCGCGATTTTCAGAGGATCGCGACGATGAATCGTTCAAAAAAATCCACGCGTTCACGGTATATATGTGTACGTGTATATGTATCTGTATCGTGGCAAACGAAAATACTCTCTTTCGCGTTCCATTTGTGCATTCGAGCTTTATGTCGCATGTACATATATATATATCTTTCGCTTTTTCGGTAAAGTTTTTTCTTTTTCCTTTCCCCGCTTTTTTTTTTTCCTTTTTCCTTTTTCTTCTTCGTTTTTCCTTTTCAAACTTATGTTTATGGACTTGAATTTTGCATATTTCTTTTTATTTTCATTCTTTTTTATTTTTATTCGATAAAGACGAAGATCTATTTTAAGGTGCGGTTAATCTATGAGAAACCACTTGTTGCTTCGACTCTTCATATATCGGTTCGAGAATTGAATTTTTTTTTTTTTGTTTCTTCTTTTTTGTAATCGACGATTTTGCTTTTCTGAAATTTCCGTTATAGAAAACGATTGTATTGTATTTTCACTTGGTTAAGATAACCAGATTGCGAGGATTCGGTAAAATTCAAGATATTTTTAATAAGTTATAAAAATGTTATGTTGATTACACCACTGATTTATCTATCTTATAACGCATATAAAATTTAAAATTAATAAGCGATTAAGTTTATACGCAATGAAAATTACTATTTGAAATATAATCCGTCGTCATGAAAGTTTTTAATTAAGGCTTTTAATACTTTTCATCAAGTTTTATGCCTATACGATGTATTTTAAGACGTCCTATTTTTATAGCTTATTATTTATGTTTATTTAATTATAAAAATATCATATATTAAGAAAGTTATAGAAAAAAATTTTGCTAGAGTTAGTTAATTTTGCGTAAAATATATTTATGCTTTAATATATTAAAAAGCAAATGAAAAATGTCGACTATTTTTAATAAGATATAAATAGAGTGATTTGATTGATAATCGAGTAATTATTTTATTCATCAATAGCATGTCTATTATTAATCAATAGTCATGGAAATATCAATTCGATTAATAAATTAATTTTTATATATACTCAACGCGCGACGAATTCTCGAGATAGAAAAAAATCGCTAAAATTCAAATTTTTTTTGGTCATTTTTAACATAAAATTATCAAATGGCAAAATTAATTTTACCCACTATTACACTGTTTCTTATCATAAATAATGAAATTTTCATGACTATAAAAATCTAATCAAGAAAACAAATCAAACGAAAATTTGCATGCATACATAGCGGACTATCAATATAATAATTAATTCGTTTTTCAAACATTTTGAATACAGAATGCGCACGGCGACGTAACGCATTCGAGCTTCATTCGATCCACGGAAAATTTTTCAACGGTGTCGCGATACCCGTCTCATTTATTCATCGGTGAAAATCGTTCACCCGCAGCAACGCGCAAATAATAGACGACGACGCACATACGCGTATATGTATATACCGATCGATCAATACACACGTATATATGTATCTTTTCCTGCTACCACGACGAGAGTAACCGTATTTGCGAATCGCAATTAAAGTACGATGCTTCGTCGACGGTGAAACACGATAAAATTGACCCCGAGAGCGCGCGGGCGTGCCGGAAGTTTCGGGAAGAAAAAAAAAAAAAAGAAAAAAGGAAGGAAGACTATCGGTGGTATAAGAAATAAAGGAGGAATCAAATTAAAAACTTATTCTTCTGCGCGGAAACTCAACTCTCTCTCTCTCTCTTTCTTTTCGCGACGTTGTACGTCGTCGCTTTAAGTAGTTTTCAGCAACGAGCTTTCGCTCGCCGTGAAGAACTTTACCGTAAAACGGGCGAATAGGAGGACAGGAAAATCCCTTTTTGTTCGCTCCAAGAGTCCAACGGGCCGACGACGGATAGTCGTTTTCGTATACGTGTGGACTTGAGAAAGTATGGTTGTCTCTCTCTCTCTCTCTCTCTCTCTCTCTCTCTCTCTTGCTATCGCGAGGATTACCCACCTGTAAAACGCGAAATATAAATGACACGCGAGTATGCCTTGGATATTTTACGGAGACGTGTCGTTTTTTTTTTTTTTGTCTGTATAAAACCTTTTCGTATATATTATCATCCATGCTCGAATGCTCCGTAAATATGATCTACACGTCGTGTAAATTTTATTTATGAATATGTGCGATTTCGTTTGGTTTTCTTCCATTTTTCTTTGTACTTTCGGTTCATTTTTACAAATTCTTTTTTTTTTTTTTTTTTTTTTTACGAAGATGGATTTTTAATGCTGACAATAGTTTTTTTTTAAATCTTTGATAAAAAATATATATATAAAATACGGAAAGAATTATTAATCTACTTAAGTTTTAAATGAAATAATAAAAAAAAAAAAAAAAAAAATAAAATTAATTTGACAGATAAAAAATGAATACCATTGTTAGGCACAATACATTTCGCAGCTTTCGTGCAAGTTGCAAACAATTTACCGTGGAAAAAAAGAGCATTAGTACTTTTTAAATATGCATGCGTAATCTTTTTTTTAATAAGTGTTGCAAGTTTAACACAATTTTAATTATTTCTCTTCAACGAAAAAGCTTTAAACGAGAGAAAAGAATTAAAGGGATAATATTACATCGTTGAAGAAAATAAAAATGAGAGCTTCTATTAATTATTTGTAATAATTAGTATATATTTTATTAAAAATTATATTGTAAAATGATAACTAAAAAAAAAAAATATATGTAATCTTGTTAAGTGTATCGATACAAGAAATTATAATCAGTAAACATTTATTTTTCTTTTAGAATAATGTCATAAACAAATAAATATAAAAAAGTTTTTTTATCATTCGCATTAAATAATTTAATGAAATAAATAATATTAAATTCGAAATGTTAAATTTAAGTAGTTAAAAATCTATTAGAAAATAGCGATTGAAAATTTCTTAAAATTTCTTTGTTCATTGTCATGCCCATATTCACATAATACTCAATATCTTTAAATAACATTTTAACCCGCAATAGTCATGATATTTAAGAGAAAATATTATCAAATGTGTTGGAAAAATTTAAAAAAAAAAAAAATATGAAAGATTTTAAATCGAATAAATATTATTTTTAAATACACGATTAATAAATGTTTTACAAAAATATTTCCTCGACATCATCCACATCTATTCCAACATCACGTTCTCATAATTTTCGTGAAGAAGAAGGAAACGATCGTGCGCGAGAGAACGAGAAAATCCGAATATTAAATTTACATGGAGAGTCCGTACTTATACATACATATATAACAAGAAAGCGAAAGAGAGAGAGAGAGAGAGAGAGAGAGAGAGAGAGAGAGAGAGACAGAGAGAGATAAATAGAGCAAAAGAGAAAAGATCGCTATTGGGATTTAAGAGCTCTTGTTTGTCCATGAATCATCCCTTGCCTCCCCTAGCCACGGCTTGCGCCGTCCGTAAATTTCATCCGTTCTCTTTCCTTCCTCCCTTCACTTCGTCCTTGTATGTCTGTGTGTGCGTGTGCGTTGTTAGCTCACGTCGCTGCCGTCGACGCTTCTGAAAAGCCGCGCGGTTGACGTTTGCAGCAAAACGTGTATATATACATATACTATATATATATATATATATGTGTATATAAAATATTTGTATACACGGCCGCGCAAACCGCGAGAACTCTCGCGTTTTCGTTGCTTAAACAATGTGTTGCTGAAATTTAATATACGTGTGTGAATGTGAAGAGCGTACACGATTGTGTACGTGTGTGTGTATGTGTGCATACTTCGTCGGTAGTGGGTTAACGTATACAAGGGCGACTTTTGTTACGAAAATGTAAGTTGACGATTATTTGCTCAGGTACGAGGTTTTTTTTTTTTTTTTTTTTTTTTTTGAAGTATCGTTTTCGCGTCCGAGATACGTAAATATTTCAATTTATATTTCGTTGTTAGGTATTGGAATTTACGATTAATTTTAAAATTAACGCTAAGCTGAGCAGTAAATTTAATTTTATTGAAAAATTACCCTGATATTTTTATTAATTGCCTGTATGTTTAAAACTATTTAGTTTATTCTAAAAATTATTTTCAAAACATTTACTATTAAAAAAGAACATAATTTTTGCTTGAATACGTTAGAAAACAATCGTTCCAATGTTTAAAAAAAAAAAAAAGAGTTAAAAATAATGTTATACGTATTCGTGAAAATCCAAACAAATTTCTCTAAAATTTTCCGCCATAAACTAATTTTCGTTATAGGAAAATGTAGCGCTCGGTAAAATAATCATCGCAAGCGCGCGAATAAAACTGTCTTTTGTTTCTCCTATGAAAGAAAAAAGAAGAAAAATTAAATAACGAAAAAAAAAAGAGAAAGAAAGAGAGAGAGAGAGAGAGAGAGAGAGAGAGAGATAGAGAAAAGAGAACGTTTCAGGAAAGAAAAGAACTTGATCCCGTTTCCCACACGACGTTGCATAAATGAATTTTCGTATAATTGCCGGCGGCGTACGCTTATATACTATATACATAGCAACGCGGCTGCGTTTTTGGTTGTCCTGCGACCCTCGACGTGCACTTACACTCACGCAGAGACACGTATACACAGTACAACGACGAGTACGAAATAGTCATGCAGAACGAGAGGTTAGGTCGTTGTCGGGTTAAGCTACGAATTTACCGAGAATACTTCTTGTGTAAAAAAAACGTGAAATAATAATAATAATAATAATAATAATAAAATGAGAAAAACGCAGACGAAGAAGTTTTCAAAAGTTTTTGGTGTGGAAACTCGAGGACGAGCCTTTGGTTTCCTTACGCTTCTATTGTTTTATTATTTTTTTTTTTTTTTCTTTTTTTTTTTTCTATTTCACCTACTAGCATATATATTTAGTGTTATGCAATCTGTTGAGCTTTTATCGTTAGATTATAAATACTAGAGTGCAATTAATTTATGTGTTAATCATAAGGTTTTATTATTTGACGTAGGTGTTACAGTGTAAACGTTTGTAATTTTACCGTTGATCATTTTTGTTAAAAATTAAAGTATAAAATTATTATGAAATTAAATATATAAATAAAAAAATATCTTTGATTGAACATCGTTTGATATTATATTTACGATAATGTAGTTAGAATTTTAATTTAATACTTAACTCAATCTATTAACTTTTATTAACATCAATGAAAGAAAATTATTTATAATAAAAAAAAAATATTCAATTTTATATTTTGTATTTATTGGATAGAGGGAAATTAAAATAAAAAAAAACTATGCGTTATTCGATTTGTCCGTCCAAATTATCTGATTTTAAAAGGATAGTATTAAAGTACAAAATTGTGAAATTAACTTTGCGGTCGAAGGTGATTCTGTATTCATCGCCGAAATATAGTAAGTAATTTGGACGAATTCGTGGATAGATTTTACCACGAATATATATATACATATATATATATATCGATATTGTGAGCGATAACTCACGCGTGTCGCTCGTCGTCATCGATAATTCGCTTACCATATGGATGGTAAAACTCGTTGTGTAATAAATGATTGATATTATTTTTAATATTATAAGAATATTTTATAAATCGAATGAACATTGTTTAGTTGTAAAATTAATTCCCTAATTATCTTATTATGAAAATAATAATTTATAATAAATATTATTAAAATACAAGCGATTTTTGTCGTAAAGAATTTCCGTAAAGAAATTATAATAAAATTATTAGATTTATAAACAAAGCGTAATAATAAGCTATTCATAAAAACGCGAGCGCCGCTGGAAAAAACAAATGCGAAAAAGAAAACGATACGATGATTACATTAGAGAGAGAGAGAGAGAGAGAGACGCTTAAAGTAAGAAGAGAAGCTAAGATGAAATTTCAAGGATGGAATATATATTTTTTAAACATTTTTAAACCTACGGCATAATTTGTCAGCTGAGCCCAGTAGTCCAGCTTATACATTTTCAACACTTTTCTCGTTTCCGTTCCCTTTTCTTTCTTTTTTTTTTTCTTCTTTTCATTTATTATTTTTTTTTCTTCTATTTCTATCTCACCCTTTTCTTACCTCTAAACTTTTTTTCCTTCGCCTCTTTCCCGCGAGCATTTTACAGTTTCCTTCCTTCGGGTGTTACGTAGCTGCAATATGCACAGAGAAAGAGAGAGAGAGAGAACAAATTTCTCTCTCTTTCTCTTCTTTACTTTGTCGGCGGTTTCGACCGAGAATCTCTTTTCCTCTTTCTCTCCCTTGCTTGCTACACACCCAAGAAAGGAGAAAGCGTTTCTTTATATATTCCAAGCGGCAAAACGTTCAACTTTCATCGTGTTTGTCCGCTCGTTCTTTCTTTCTTTTTTTTATTTTTCTCTCTTTTCTTTCTTTTTCTTTTTTCTTGTTTTTTTTTTTTTTTTTTACTCGCGTATATTCCATGCGCGGATTACGTGCGCCGTTTCAGAAGCAAAGAGAAAAAGCGTGAGAGAGTGAGAGAGAGAGAGAGAAATTCGTTGGTAGGTTGATGATGTGGATATTTCATTCTTGAGTTCTCGGCGGCTTTTCCTTTTTCTCTCTTCATTCTCTTTTTCTTTTTTATTTTACCTCTTTTTTGTTTTACAGCAGTTTCTTTTATTTGATATTTCTAAGCGAGCTCACGCTTTGTTCATTCTATTTTTGCAGCCTTTTTTAAAAATAATAAAGTAATGCTACATGCATGTACTTCAAGTTTTATAGTTTCCTTATACAGTTTTTATATTTGTAATATACAAATAGGTGAATGTAAACGTATGCATATATATATATATATATATATATACATATATATTTTTTTTTTCTGTGAAACTATCACGCAATGTTCATAATTTGTGTAGATATAGGTTAAAGTTACAAGAAAGTTGGTCGGAGAAAGAAAACTTGGTTACAAATAAAAATTCTCGTCTGAGATCAAATTAAACTATTTATATTTTTAACTGATTTAATTGACTATTGTTAAGAGCTTTTTTTTTTTATTCCACGCTGCATAGTGTATAGATGCATTTTTTAATTATTAAAATTATCTTAATAATATTTGATTATAACTTCGCTTTTCAGTCAATTTCATAATTGCAATGACTTTCGTCATAATATATTTAGAAATATTTTCCATTTTAAATTTATCAATTCGTCAATTTTATATTCCGATATTTCTTTCCTTATAGTATATTTTAAATGAACATTTATTCTTAAAATCTTTCTTCATTTTTTTTCAAAACGTCATGTCAGTTATATTTTTCTTGCAGTATAAGAATATGTTTTCGTTTTAACGTACAAGTTTGAAACTATGATATTTCAATGGTTTCAAAATTTTATTTTCATGAGAAGCTTAACAATATTTTTGAAAAATAATATGCCTCTTAAAAATTAAAAAAATTCAGGAAAGCAAGTTTTATACAATATACATGTTTATTTTAATAAAAACGCGTAAGAAATATTATTTACTCAATTTTATTAATAAATTATGTTATAATTAAATTAATATAAATATTATTCAAATTATTATGTTCAATTATTTATTTGAAAGTAATAGATCCACCAATCACTTAAAAATACTTATTTTTATACATTTAATCTGTTTGAAATTTAATATTTAAAACAATTTTTTTAAAGAAAAAATAAATATTTATAATATTTACGTTCATTTGATTCTTTATCAACGTCTGCAATGTATTTGTGTAATACTTTTTGAAGTGCTTTTGAGGATTTAAAATTTCTTGTTTAATATTGCTACGATTTTTTCAAATGAATAATTGTAGTTTCTTCTTTTAACGAGTTTAATGATACGATTAAACTGTAAAAAAATTTTTTATAAAATGAATTTAAACAAAAACGTATATTTTATTTATATTTCGAAAAATTTTTCATTTTAATTAAATCATTTATCATTTTAAAAAATTTTTCAAAAATTTTCACATCATATTAATTTCCAAATTCAAACGAACGTATTAGCAGGAAAATCAAGTCAATCACCACAAAATGTAAGGAAAACTATTTTAGCGACATAAAATTTAAAATGCACAATTTAAGGTTAAAAAAACGTTTTATATTTAAGAGAGTATACGCAATTTTAACGAACGTTATAAATGACATTTTATCATCGGCAAAAAAAAAAAAAAAAAAAAAAAGAAAGGAAAAAGAAAAAAAAAGAAATTCCAACGTTACTCGATACTTGTCGCAGTATCGCGACGTTGCTCAAAAGCTTTTCACTCCCGGTATTAAGTTCTCTCGGTAAGATCTCGAAGAGCAAAAAAGAAGATAAAAAAAAAAAAAAAAAAAAATCGCGAAATAACGAACTACCTCGCGCAGCTCGACGCAATAAAAAGCCCAACGACAAAGAGTAGCGATGTTGGTAGTACCGCTCAACCTCTCTCGGTGATATACATCTCTCGAGTGCTTACTTCATTTTATCTTTCACTCTCTCTCTCTCTCTCTCTCTCTTTGCTGCCTGCGATGAAAGATGCACACGTGCGCGTTTCAGTCTCCGGCAGGGTTTGTAGATTTACGAGGACCCGTTACCTCCTTTCCCCCTCCCCCCCACTCTCTCCCTCCCTCTCCCCTGTCTCTATAAACTTGAAACACTTGATTTGCGCTGTAAAGTGCCTCGACGTATACGCAAACAAACGAATGCAAGAAAAATCTCCCCCTCCCCCCTTCTAATTCTATCCTTTGTTTTCATTCTTTCGTCTTTTTTTTTTTTTTTTTTTTTTTCCTTTTTTTAATTGCTAGGGTAGAATTCGTAGGGGGACGGGAGTAGGTCCCGCGTAGTTCTTTCCAGAGGAAGGAGTCAAGTCGATAACGAGCGAGAAGAGCGTTTGTTTTGATCGCGGGAAGGAAGAAGGAGTGTGTATAACCTCGGGGTTTGGGGGGAGGGGTGGGGGGTTATACATGTGTGCACAATGCGCAAGATTACGCAACAACAAGTACGCGCTACTTAACCCTTTTCTAACTCACTCTTTCTTTTTGTCTCTCTCTCTCTCTCTCTCTCTCTCTCTCTTCCTTCCTTTTTTTCATTCCCGCTCGCGATAAGTTATCGCTAGCGCGCGATACTTGCTTGCACTTAACGCCGCGCGGCGCTTACTTGCATCCGTTAGTGGCTTGTTCCTCTCACTTATTTTTCTCTGACTCTTTCTCTTTCTCTCTCTCTCTCTCTCTCTCTCTTGAATGCGTAGGCGTACGCGCGCCGGAGGGCTTTTTATTGGGGCGTAACGTACGACGGCGCGACGTTTCGTCATCGTGTACGCATCGCGCGATGTTTCCTTTACCCCCGTGAACTTGAAGGATACTGGCGTTACGCATTAACGACGCGCTCGGTAACGAGGATTATTCTCTTTGTCGTTCAAGATTTTTACGTTCGCTGCTTTGGAGAGAATTTTGTTTTAAATGTGGGTCGAAATCAAAATTTATTTTTCTTTATTTAAGTTTCGATGATAAGAGAAAGTTTGATTTTTTACGATAAATTCGTGGTGAAAAATTAAAATTTTCACAAGTCTATTCGTTGTTTAAAGAGCGTGTGTTTTATCGTTAAAAGATTTTATAATTTTCTTGCTCTTGTTAATACTCAAACTTGGATAAGAAAATTAATTTTTTTAAAATGTAAAATTTAGCAAGAAGATATTCATGATAATCGTTTCGTTGATGTATCTCAACATTTAAATTTCAAGAAATTGCAGAATAATGTAAAATATTAAAGTATTCGACGGACGTATTATTTTCTTATTATACAGCTTCTAAAATCTCGAAAAGAAATACATATATTAATATCGAATTGTAATTAAATCCGAGCCAAATTTACATGCATGATTTATTTTTCAATACAGTGTAATGAGATGATGTATTCGTTTCTCGATAAAAAAACAAAAAAAAAAAAAAAAAAAAAAAAAAGACGACGGATATATAGGAGAGAGAAAGAGAATCGAACTTTGCAAACAATATATAGGTTAGGTAAACCAATAATTACATTTTAATACAAATTGATTTTCAATCAAGGGCAGTTTCGATACCCGTAGAAAGCGTTGAGGTGATTAAAATCGCTTCTTCTATCGATCAGGAATTTATAAATTGTAAATTTAGAATTTAAATATTCTTCGCGAATTCGTAACTCTACAATGATTCAAATGATTGGTGTCTTTTTTTTTTTTTTTTTTTTTCATCGAGATTTTTATCGGTACACGTTTATTTTAAATAAAGTTGATACTATGCACGAGCCGTTTACGTTAGCTATTGTTATCGTCATTTTATAACAAATTATTGTCAGGCCATTATAATTTTTTCATATATTAAAAAGATCATTAATAAATTAAACGTATAAAAATGTTTCTTTCAAAATTTTTTTTTATACAATGAGCTACTGGATGTATGATTTATAACATGCGATTATTACTTTTTCAATATTAAATATAAAACATTAATTTTTTTTTTTTTCTTTACATGCAAAATTAGTTTAACTTTGTATAAATTTCTTGAACAATTTTTTTTTTGTGAACTTAATATAAAAAAAAAAAAAAAAACTAGTGAGGTAATAAAAATTAAATTTGAGAGTCTTTGCATCGAATGCTTCATTAGAGCCCAATATTCGTCCTTTCCTTCTTACGCTTTTTAATTTTTATTGATTTCTAAAAAAAAAATCTGGTCTTCTTTACTTATGCTTAATTTAATAAAGATTTTTCGTTAAAATTTGATGAATTCTCGTTTCATTTATTTATTGACCTCCTTTTACGAAATCTTTCTTTTTTTAGTTCGACTTATCTTAAATTTGGTTCTTTTTCGGAACTAAAATTAATCATCGTATACTAAACAATTATATTAAATTATATGAAATAAATAATATTTGATGTATATATTAAAACGAATTCAAAATAATATGAACGCCTTTGCTTATAAGATTTGGTAAAAAGCAATCTTCGTCAAAATTAAGTAGAACAACCGTACGATTTGGTCAGACACGATAACGTAATCTTGTTGTAAAATATATTTCCTTTTTTTTATGTCAGCTTTTAATTACTAATTATTATATATGCAATGCATAATACTTTATTTATAATGAATTAATATTTTTATATATTATTAATATTATTATATGCAAATTTAATACAAATTTCAAACCTTCAAGAATTTCATTATTTTTTAAAGTTAATATTACTTTGTCAATTTATTATAAAATTTTACTTGGGACTTTTATTTGTTTAAATTAATCTTTGAAATCGAAATGCTTTTAATTTTTAATAAAATATTTTTATGATTAATATTAATTAATTAAGAGAGTCTTAAAATGTAGTCGTTTACCTTGACGCTATTATAAATAATTATTTATTCTTGGAAAAAATCGGATTATATTCAATCTCGGCAGAGCTGATTTTATTGAGATAAAATTTTTTATGATTCAATAATCATCTGATCAAATTAAACATCGTTATATAAGTTTAATCCGATATTATATTTTATTTATTTATTTATTTTTTTTTAAATATAAAATGAACTTCAACGAATGAATTAAATTCTTCTTTTTATACGGCAAGCAAAACATTGCGATAAATAAATAACTCACTTTACATATCTTATCCATCAATTTAATTCCTCTTTGATTACAAAGTAAAAAAAAAAAAAAAAAAAGCCATCGACTACCATAGCGATAAAATATTAGCTCTCACGCTTAACGTACATATTTTTCGTCGTTTTAACGTATCGCTTACACGCGACTATTTTCCGCATTATCTTCTAATATTTTATCGCTCGTCGATGCCGATAATAATAATAATAATAATAATAATAACGCTTGCGAGAGAGAGAGAGAGAGAGAGAGAAAGCGCGACAAGAAAACGTACGATATATCATCGGCGTTACCAGAGGCATACTCAGTCACAAGCATCGTTACCACCCGCCACCGCAGGGATTAATTAAATCTTTAATTACCATAACAGCGGACCTCTCCATCCTCTTTTACCTTGCTCTCTCTCTCTCTCTCTCTCTCGCTCGCTCGCTCGCTCTATGTCGCGGTAACATCGGTGTTAGCGATTATGATTCTTGAATATTAACGATCCGCGAAGGATGAGCGGTGGGGGCTCGTTTTAAAACAAATTATTAGCGACGGCCGATATTATACGCGCGTTTTACTACTTTAATTGATTATCATCGTTGGGATACGAGGAAGGGGAGGGAGGAGAGGGGTGGAGGAGGCAGAAAGGCACAAAAATTCCACGCGCGCTTTTATTCATCCCACGGGTCGAAGGGGGAGAATGGAAAAGCAACCAGTTGGAAAAGTTTTCCGCTTCGCGCTTACTTTTCTCTACGAAGTTGTCGAACTATTTTAGACGCGATAAAAATTTTTGGATTATGGCTTTTTTATTTTCTATCTTCTTTAGCGTTGAAATTTTCTTTAGCATCTTGCCATTTTTTCGTTTTTTTTCTTTTTTCGTTTTTTTTTCAGTAATGAAGAAGCCATGATCAACGTTTCGAAAAAAATATTGCCGACGTTTTTCTCTCTTTCTCTCACTCTGTTTTTTTATCGAGAAGAAAAAGTTTTATTATGGTGCTGTAAAAAACCTAAAAACTTTATATAGTTTATAATTATATTGAGTTTAAAATAAGCGCCTTTCATTTTTTAAGATAATTATAAGAATTCTTTACGTAAAAATCGTTACTCGTGATTTATCGGTAAAAAAAGAGATTATTTTTAAATGGCCATCTTAAGTAAGTATCATATTAAATTTAGAAAGTATTACACAAGCTATCAATTTGTAAATTGAATTAAACGTACTTACATGTATAATTAGTGATAAAACGGCACGAAATTAATTTATTTCGTCGTTTAAATTTCACTTCAATTCAATTTAAATATCATCACTAAATCGACGTACTTAGTTATTAATAAATACAATATCGTATCAATTAACCAAAGTGCATTATTCGTGTTTCAATAAATTATGAAATACAAATTATTCAACGTACACAAAAATACAACGTTTTGAGACAATTTTCCGTTATCGAAGTTAATGGCTTCGTTCATTTTGACATGAACAAATTGTCGTCTCGCTTATTCGTAAGTGATTTCTCTCCCCCCTCCCCCCCCGCCTCTTTTTTTTTTAATTTTATATAACAACGGTTATTCAACGACGACGAGTTTTTATTGCTCGTCTATTCGTCCTAATTTGAATTATTTCAAGTGGAAAGATCAATCGTGGATCGTTTATACGTTGAGAACAGTAGCTTCGCACTTACCGAGATAGTTACCGCCGCGTTTAAATTGGAAAACTGCCAACGAGGGAATATTTGCGTATTATATTGGAAAAAAAAAAATTTTTAACTAAATGTTTTGGTGAATATTATATCGCGTTGATAACTTTTGAAATATTTTTTGACTCGTTTAATTTTTTTTTAAAGAACTTGGTCGATATTCGCTTTAATTCTTGTTTTTTTCTTTTTCTTTTTTTTTTTTTTTTTTTAAGCGACGATTCGTTCAATTTATTACATACATACGTCCATATTTCGTTCGTTTTAATATTTTTAAAGATAATGTTAAATTTATGAAAAAAAAAAGAAATAGCAAAACGATGTTTCAAAACGAACGTTGCACAAACGTACAAAAAAAAATTATCAATTCTCAACCGCTTATAATTCACACGGTGTAATCTCGTCAACGCGCACGAAGAAACGTTTAAGCACTTAATCGACGTACGTGTATAAGTAATTAAATTCTTCAAACGAGTAGCAGCAAAAGGCATAAATTTCGCCGATCGTGGAAGAATAATGCATGTAACGATTGCTCGAATTGGATTATCGTTATCATTGATTGAATTTATATAGGGAACAAAGGATTCGATCAATTATACAGCCGAGTTGTACCTTCCAGTATACACGGGGGGGTTGCGCTAATCAAAGGAATCAATCATCTATGTAGCTTTCTAACGCACAAATACCTAATTCCGATAGAATGCCTCCTAATCAGCGGTACTATCGACGGCAAATTTGGAATATACCCAACGTGTAATTATTATAGCGTTTAGGGAATTGTAGATATTTGAAATTAGTTATTTTTTAGATATATTTTTGCTTTATAATTTAATAGATGTGATTAAATAAAATTTAATACACTAATAAATAAATTAACTTTAATAAAATATATTCTAAAAAAATACCCCAGATAAATATTTTTTAAAATTAAAAATACAAATATTTTCAGTGTTATTTTCATGCAATCAAGGAAACTTAATTCAATACAAATTAAGAGATTACACATAAATAATTTTAATAATTCAATTAAATTTTCGTTAATATCAATTCAATCTTTTATCGCTATTTTTATACATAAAATTTAAACATTAAATATTTTATCTACTCGGCAATCGCGAAAAATTTTTAACCCTCAATCGTCTTCTCGACATATATTATTAAAATATATGTCGAGAAGGTAAAAAGAAAAATCGCATCCTTATTTTGTCTCACAAGCGCGTTTCTAAAATTAACACGAATCAAAACAATTATTCACGATAAATAGTCGTACTCGAGGCGTTATTAAAAAAATTTATTAAACGTATTCGCGAGAAGTTTAGCATCCCAAGTTAAGCACATCTCAACGAAGACGATATGTAGGTCACGGGTAGAAGACGAGTAGCTTTTTTTGCGTGTATACGCACGCGTGTATAGGCGTTAAAGTAAGACGCGAGAGATTAAAAGCTCGGTGAGAAATTAAAAAGAAAAAAATAAAGAAAAAATAAAGAAAAAATAAAGAAAAAAAAAAAAAAACGAGAGAAACAAAGACAACTTTCTATAGCGTAACTTCGCGCGATGTAAGCTGGGATTTATGAGGTAGCGAGTTATAAATGTGTCTATGTGTGTGTGTGCGAGTTATTTTTCAAGTGTATAAACTCGCTCTCATTAAGTTTAAAAGATGCGCTTAACGGCCGGGAATTCATCTTCTAAATCGTGGATCCAACGCGTACTACTATGCGTTCACACATAAGCGTTACGTGAGCGCACACGACCGAGCACAAATTGCTACACACGGAGCCAGTAGCTATCCCCATAATACACTCCGAGCGTCTAATATACGGGTGTGTATGAAAGTGCAGAGAGAGAGAGAGAGAGACAGAGAATCGCTTGAAAGCTAGGAAGGTAGGGTACTAAATTGTCGTCGGTCCTCTTCGTACGTACGTGTGTGTGTATGTGTGTGTGTGTGTGTGTTCGCCTTCTCCTATAATTCCCATAAACGCATCTCTCTCTCTCTCTCGCTTACGCGTATCTCGCTCGCTCTTCTCATTAGTCTGGGCGCGAACGATGTTATTAACTGTTATACCGTCTGTCATTTCGACGCTCGCGCGCGTTACTTTCACGGTCTTTTATCCGCGCGATCTTTATCTATTTGGTCTTTGAATGAGTTACGAAAGGTTTTGACGGATGTTGATTGAGTTGACGGAAAAGATTACGGTGATTTATTTATTTATTTATTCATTTATTTTTAAAGCTTATTTGTTATTTGGGATAATTGCACGCTTGCGAGGATTAAAAGGTTGATACTTGTAGGATCACGAGGAAAATGTTTAATTATAGAATTGATAGTTTGAATTTGAATTTTTATTGTTTGAATTCTGTTAAAATATAAGAGATTGTGGATAACGATTTGAATGTTATCCATTGATTATTACTTTAATCACTTTATTCTTTATATTTTTAAATTAATATTTGTATATGGTGTGCTCTTAATTTAAAATGTTACACGTATGTTGATTATCTAAACATTCCTCATCACTCCTACTCGTATATCGCTTTCTCTACATTTTTATTATATTTAAGATGTTGATACATACTTTTGAATGTACTCATAAATTGACACTTTTCAACATCAAATCCGAAGAGAATAAGAATGTTTATAGATTACGTGTGAATATAAATTCAATATTATGTATTATTTTTTTATTAATACGAAATAATATAAATGCGTTAAATTTTCAAAAAAAAAAAAAAAAATACGAATAGCTCGAGAATTACGACTTTGTTTTATTTTTAAAATCGTAAAATGCATTCGGGACAGCGACGATCTTTTTTATTCTTTTAACGTACAATACTAATTGAAAAATATCAATGAAAAAAAAAAAAAATGTATAAAAACTTATCGTTAATATTTAAGTCAATAACTCCTTCAATTGAAGCTTCAATACCTCCACAATAAACAAAAAAAAAAAAAGTCGCACTTCAGATGACACACTTCAAAGTGAAATCCGACGCGTCGAGCTCGCTCACAAAGCGATAAACTCGCGTCTCATTCGAATCACCTTATCCTCCGCGCTTATTAACCTATACCTCGCTTATTACCCATGTAATCAACACTGTATATAACAATTTTCGTTTTCCACTCTACTCTCAAAGCACAAAGTGCATCGCGCTATACCTTACACCCACACACACACACGCGCGCGCGCGCGTGTATACATACGATATCGTTAACAATTCTAGAACGACGACGACGACGACGACGAGGAGGACGAGTGCCGCCGCCGTTGCTTCGCGCTGAATGAAAATTTAGTACCGCTGCTCGAGATGCGCGGGGATTTAATGCTCTTCGAATTGTATCGGCCATCGATATGGAAATTTAATGAGGGACGTTGGTTGACGGCTCGTGTGTTAGTTACGGGCTTGCTATTTCATTTGTTTAACCCTACTACTATCCTCTCTCTCTCTCTCTCTCTCTCTGTTTCTGTCTTTCCGTTTCGCAAATTTCCATGGTGTGTTGTCCATATGTATATGTATGGACGTACGACGAGTTGGAAGGGGATTGAATTTCTAGTTTGCTTTTGGGTATTTTTTTTTGTATTTTTTTTTTTTTTTTGAATCGTTGATGGTTTTTACGTCGATTTTTTTTTTTTACACAGAAAGAGTTGCGAGATCATTTTTCGTATATACGTAAAAGAAATTTTTTTTTTTTTTTTTTCATTTAATTTTGACTAAAATAAATACAGGCCGAGTTTTTGACGATAGAGTATCGCATTTTAGTTTTAACTTTGAAGAATGAAATTTCGCGCGCAAAGCAAAGTTCTCGGATTTTCCTATTTGTATTTAATTTGTCTTTGAAATGCAAATATTTAATTTGTTCAATTTGAAAATTTAACGATTTTAAAGCTCTGGTGATGGTTTGTTTTTTCTGAAAAAACAAGATATTTTTGTACCCTCTTATTTAGAATTTACCGTTTGGTGTGTAATTAATATTCACGATCGTGAATTAAATAATTATCTTTTTTCGTTTATAATATAATCAATCGATTTTAAAATAATATTAAACATGATGTTATTATCATATGGATTTATATTTTTGTTGCCATACAAAAATCACCTATAAAAAAATCTCTTAACACTATAATTTTTTTTATAACTTTTTAAAATAAATATAAGAGTATGACGATTCTATCTTCATAAACAAAAATGATTCTTTTCTTTTTCATATCGGCGTAAAAAGATATATCGATTTGTTACATCGGCGTATTTCTTTGAATGTGCATCACTTTTTTATCAATTGTCGAAAATTGTGAAATTTATACGGAAATTGATATCTTGCAATTTATTTATTTATTTTTATTTTTTTTTTTTTAATCAAATGTCAACGGCTGTTGAATTTTTCATCGAAAATAATATAATTCGTTAAATAAAAAATATCGTGGCTTAATATAATATTGAAAAAACTTTCATTGAGATTGATGGATACAATGTTTTTATTTTAGTAAATTTATATTCCTCGTGAAAAATTACTTGATACTCGAATTAAGCGACAAATTTAAAATGACAAATGATAAATTTAATAAATTCATCCCAATAGTATTAAAATAAAGCTTAAATTTCTTTACAAGCGAATCTGATGATTCCTTCGAGCATGAAAAACAACGCAAACACGAGAAGAAATTTCCAAAAGTTATAAAGGAACGTGCGAGCATCTCTCTTTGTTCTTAATCCACAAGCGGCGTCGTTAATAAAAATCTGGCACACATTTACACACACACACACACACACACACACATAGACACACACTCATGTAACAGAAACGTAACTGTTTGCGTATCGGTGGGTTACAGTCCCAGAGGCAAACACAAAAATGACGCCTCTCGCGTATATTATTCGCTGACTCCGCCTTTAGATCGCGTATATATACATATACATATATATATATATATATATATGTATACACATATGATGCTTAGAGCAGTCGAGAAACATTCTTCTTTTTCTCCTTTAGGGTGGAATAGGGGAAGCGTAGAGAGGAAATAAGGCGCCCTCTGACTTTTCTTGAATCAAAATTTATGAGTTTCGAGGTCAAATGCAAGAAGGAACTTTCGTTACGGGACAACACACACACACACACACACTCACTCACTCACTCACGTGACTGTCAAGGATAAGAAAGAGAAAAAGAAAGATGAGTTTCTCGATACAAGCGACGCCTCTCTCTTTCTCACACACACTCACTCTTACTCCATAAGACGCGTTGCTGAGTAACGAGCGAGTTGCTTGATGTACTGGAAATCGAAGAGTGCGGAGTAGGAAGAAAGAGGCAAAGGAGGAGGAACAAAAAAAGAAAAAGGGTCCACGACAAAGCCATAGAGTTTGTCGAAACCGCGCGAACAATGCCGAGCCTGAAGGAAGAGCTTCTTACTTCTCGATTCTGAGTATTTTCGGTGTGTACGACTGTCCTGAAGAAAATGAGAAAATCATCGATGTGTCGCCGGAAAAATTCGCGATGTATATAAGAAACTTTTTTTTTTTTTTTATCTTTCCTACTTTCTCTTCCTTTTTTTTTTCTTATTTGTTTCTTTTACCTTCTTTTTTTCTTACAATGACCGTCTAATGGAACAAATGTGTTTACGCGCGCTAAAAAACTCAATCAAAATCGATGGATTCGAGATGTTTCTTTTTATTTTTTTTTTTTTTTTTTGCTGTTTATTTTTTATCGAAATCGATATACTTAGGTTAAAAAAAAAAAAAAAAAAAAAGTACGCGGATGTGAGATGAAGTTGAATTTGTTTTATTTTATTTTATTTTTATTTTTTTTTTTTTTAATTTCCGTTTTTCCGTCGCTAAAAATACTTTAAGCGATAAAAGTACATTTTT
Source organism: Chalcis sispes (assembly GCA_949987625.1). Lineage (NCBI taxonomy): Eukaryota > Metazoa > Arthropoda > Insecta > Hymenoptera > Chalcididae > Chalcis > Chalcis sispes. The sequence goes on along the minus strand of OX465096.1, from coordinate 65,980,625 downwards.
GATGATTTATTTTTAACTTTAAAATAAGTTAGTGTAAAATCTAATTTTACGAATTTATTCGTTTATTTTAAAATGATTTTTATGCATTTTTAATTTATAATACATTTAATAATTTTCATAATTTTATATCCTATGAAATTTTAATTATATTTAAAAAAAAAAAAAAAAAAAGATATTTAACAACCCAGCAATTAATTTAATAAAAAATTTGCCGTTTGTTTTTCTTATAAGAAATAATTTAATATGTTAAAGTTACAACGTATGAACTATCAGATGAGCTTACAGATTAACTAATCGTGCTTAATAACATTTCTATTAATTGTCAATTTCCGTGTTAAATATCATCAAAAATAATTATCTCAGTCGTCATTAAAATAACCAAAAAGATTCACACTTTATATCCCATAAAAGTATTTCAAAGTGAGAATAGATTTTTGGCAAGTGTCGGCCGTGTAAAAATTACCTCCGTATGTTGAAGAAAGACGTACGATGACCGACAATGGAAAAAGGAACTTTTATGGCTTATTTAACGATCGTTCTGGCGCAAATGCATCAACGGTCAATTTATTTTCATTTGCGATACGCACAATTTTTTTCCCCAGATGCTTACAAGAATCCATGGCGAATTGACTTTTGATCGTTCCAAGAGAGTAAATTTTGTTTTTGATTTTTATTGTCTTAATCAATAAATCGTTTCGTGTTTATTTTTTTTCTTTTAAATTTTACAACTGAATTTCATTATTAATATAATTTCTTTTAAAAGCGACGTACGCGCATGTAATTTAACTCAACGCGATTGCTTCGTGAACAATATAGCGAAAAGTAAAATTAACAATGTTTCGGTAAAATCATCTATAATTACTACTACTACAACTCTACATTACATTTCCTTGCATCGTTAATCATAATTCGAGCGCACAAACAACAACAACAACAACAATAACAATAACAACATAAATAACGATATACATTTGTAAAACCAACGTAAAACTGCATCCTTTCTCTTACACATACCCAGTCATTCGATTCCCTTCCAACACGCGCACGTATTACTTCGCCATTAATTATTCAAAATTAAAAGAAGCTCCGAGCGATTAACAACGCGCCCGAGCACTTAATTAATGAAACCCAACGAGCGAAACGCTCGCGAAGGAAAAATCGATACGTCGAAGCCTTCCCCCTATTAACATCGTGAGGAGACGCTACGCGATACAGAGGGGGAGAAACGGCTTTCGTGCTCCACCGACTCGTCGTGTATCTTTATTAAAGGCATCGAAAGAGGGGGGGGGTATATACCATAGACGGTCATTTACCGATCGGTATATATGAGACTTTACGTCCCGTGTATGGTGTAGTAGACTTTGAGCCGTAAGGCTTAGGAGGCTCGTGGAAAACGGAAGAAGAAGGAGCGAAGAGGTTACGCGTGACTTATTCGCCGATCGCTTGGATCTTAACGACTCGGTAACACGAATGTGTGGGATTTTGTCGTTTATCGTCTATGCCGTGTTGCGGTTGGTACTTTTGTTCGGTTTTAACAGATTAAATTTTCTAAAATTTATCGAACGATAAAGATTAAAAAAAAAAATAGAAATGGGAAACGTGGAAAATAAAAATTTTAAAGAGAGAATAATTAATAATGTAAACAAAAAAAAAAAAAAAAAATAGATATCGTAGGGTTTAATTATCGCGCGATGAATGTAGAATGGAGCGCGAGTAAACAAAAGAATCTTTTTTTTTTCGTTTGTGCGGTTTGATGTTCAAATACATTTTTGTAAGGTAGATTTTTATCATGCGAGCTTATTTTTTTTTTTGTAAGCGAAACATTTTTCAAATTTCTATAAACAATGTTTTAAATTCTATATTTTTTTTACCAATACTTAAAATGAAATTGTAATTTATTTTATAAATTCACAACTCCTCAATCACATATATTCTTAGATATAAAAATAATATAACAAGCATTAAAATTAACTACATTTTGTAGAAATAAAATGAAAAATGCGCAACACAACAGGTGAACTTACATCTCGATTAAAACTTATAATCGGGTTTTAGCGCTCGAAAGTCACGGAAATAGAACGAGGAAAACAAATAAAATTGGTAAAACAGAGCCGTGATAATCCGAAGAAGTGGAATTGATTTTTCAACAAAAGATTCAGTAACTCGTAAAGGGAACGCGTACCATTTGTTCTCAATTGGCTGCTCGCGCGAGATTAGATTAGGATACCTCGCGTTGTTTATCTTCGTTCTTTTTCGTTTTCTCAACGACGAGCAAACGTTTTAAATTTCTCGCTTGGAGACGACGAGTATCCCGCATTTAAAATAATAAATGCCGCTCGGCTCGTTTTATTCAATAAAACGTTCGCACGGACGAAAGCCGAAATAAAAGACGACTTTGGTATGTACTCGTAGACGTTATTATGGGCAGCATCCGAGTTTTTACGTCTGCTTTATGCCGCCTTTCTTTTTTCCCATAAATTCGTTCTCGTATGCGTAATCTCGGATGCGTCTCTTGTTGGATCATCATCGTGTGTATGTGTATTGAATTATCGTTAAAATTATAACGATGAATTATCGTATAAAACTGTATCATTGTGTTGTTTGTACAATATATACAATTAAGTATGTTTGGTGCAATAAACATGTATGTTTGTTTACAAATTTTTATTTTTACTGACCTTTGGTACATTATAGAATTGTGTGTAGGCTTTGTATCTTATTCGAATAATTTAGGTACCGAATATAATTAAAAATGTTAATTTTTTTTTTTTTTTTTTTTTTTTTTTTTAGTCAATACAAATGAAAATTGCTACTTTTAAATTTTTAGCGTAAATTGCAATTATTTTTCGTATGGAAAATTAAAATAAATTTTTTTTTTTCAATTATGAATTTCAGTTTTAAAAAACTAACACCAAATTATATTTATACACCCAATGTTGATTAAACAGCGATGAAACGATAAAATTCATATGTAAATGAAAATTTAATTAAATAAAATTTTAATATACTTTGTTTAGTCGTAAAAAAGCTTTTTGTATAAATAAACAGGTTGTCAACGTGGTGTATAAATACTGGTATTTTAAAAAATTAAAACATTTTAATTAAAAAGATTCGCTTAAATTTGATATGATAAACGTTTTATATGCGATGTATTCGATAAAATGTAATACAATATCGAATTTGAAAATATCTAAAAGATTTTTAAATTAAAAAAAAAAAATTTTGTTTTTTTTTCTTCTTTAAAATTTTGTATGTTTATTTAATCGTCGTAGCTTTCACGACGATAGCGATAGCTTTTGTAGTGATAGAAAATTATACGGGGTTCGAAAATAGGCGATGAAGTAGATTGTTTAGAACTTTTTTTTATCTAATAAATCTTTCTCTGATTATTAGATTAATATTTGGTTAACTCGATCGTATTTTACGTCTCAAAGCAAACGAATCATAAAAAATTTTCTTCTTAACCTCCACGCAAATAATATTAATATTCAATGAAACCTATAAATTTAAAAAAAAAAAAACAATAAACGATTTGAATTATCTCTTCTTCATTCTCTCTCACTCTCTCGTAAATCACAAGTTTAAAACCATCTCCTCTCGAAATTAGAACATTAAAGTAGCAACAAGAAGATAGTTATGCAGAGGTCGATTTAACGACGAAGGAGCAAAGCTCTCATTGCGGATTTATGCAGATTATGTTGAGACTAAGGGCAATTTCCATCGGCAAGTTCCCTTGTCCGTCTCTCGAAATTACGAGAGGGCTGTTTGGCTTGAAACCACCTCTCTCTCTTTCTCTTTCTCTCTCTCTCTCTCTCTCTCTCTCTCTTATCGATAAGAACGCTTCTTCCTTATGACGTAACGGAGAGAGAGGAAATTTCTGTTTAATCGACGGTTATATAATGCAATTTCTTGCGTCATGAGGCTTTTGACGATCTATTTGCTCGTGCGAGATACCGAATTTTGATTTCGCGATTGTTTTTTTTATTCTTTGAATTTGAACTTTGATTAACCAACTTAATTAGTGATAAGACATTGAATAATGGTGCAAAATTAAGACAGTTATTATAGTTCTTATAAAAAATTATAAAGCATTAAAATATTACAAGATTCTAAGAATACTTTGATAATAAATGAATTTCGTATCGAGAAAACATTTTCCAACGCAAAGTTGACAATTTTCAATCGGTCGAGACAAGATTAATGATTCAACATCTTGTTAATTTCGAAATATCATCAAAATAGTTTAACGGAATTTTAAATAAGATAAATAACGAATCGAATTAAAAAAATACATTTTAAAAATATCGACGGATTAATTTTTCATAAATATTTCATTATCGGCCATTAATAAGTTATTGTATGCTAATGATCAAGCGCGATAAACCGATACTTCCGTTTACTTATTTGCTGCACACATTGAATTCGTTATACGTTAAAAATGCGCATAATAGAAGTAATTCATCTTTTTAAATACTCGACTATGCCATCGGTTTATTTTTTGCCTTTTCCTGTAAAACTTTATGCAGTGTCAAAAGATATATTTTTCCTCCTCGACTGTGATAAGATTATGTAACCAAAGAAAATTCAATTAGAACGTATTTTTTATTCAACAACTATACTAAGGGAGAAATGTTAAAAATTTATAATAATTTAAAACAATAATAATTTTAAATTGTATATAAATAAATAATTAAAGTAAGATACACGCTTAATTTTAATTGCTGATTGCTAGTTTGCCCGATAGAGATGAAGAAAAGGCAACACTTTAGCACTTGTATCGTATGTAAATAGCCGTTGATAAAGTTAAATGATTAGGTTTGTGTAATTAACCAATAAGAGGGCTTACTTTATTCGTTATACGCTTTTGTTTTAAACTCGCCGTATCTATCTCGTCGCGGAAAGAGACAAATTTTATCCTTTCTTTTCAATATACTCGCCGATAATTTACGAAATTAAAGTTTTGCATAAACATTAATCTTACTTAATAATTCAAGATAGAATTCTCGTGTATAAAGTGAATTAAATTTTTTAAGCTAAATATTTTTTTAACCTTAATCATTAAGTATAGTTTTAAAAATATTTTTATGTTAACGTAACTCGTCCTAATTTTTTAATTCAGCTTAAAAAATGTACAAAGTTTGTAAAATTAACAATATCGTTTGATAAACTTTTAAAAATAAATAAATATCAAATAATTACTAATGCTTTATATATAATAGTATAACAAGATCTTCGATATAGAAACGATAAAGTCAGATCAAATGGTTTTTTTTAAATCTTACTTACTATCGTTAATAACATTTACCATTAATATTCGTTAATTTTAATTATATGTATAAATATATATCTATACATACATATATCAAACTAAAACAAGCCTAGAATTTCAAATGAATAAGGAAAAAATACGGATCTACATTTATTTTTTCTGATTAGATAAATACCGACACATTATTCATGATTGCGAGTAATTCGTACTATTGATTTTTTATAAGCTTTAAAACATTGACGAGGAAATAAAATTATCCAATAAAATTTGTTAAAATAAATGAGTTTGAGAATTACTTAATTTTAAAAAAATTTCATTAGATAGTTGTTAGATATTGTTTCCTTGTCTGCGTTATATGTTTGATAAGACATCAATAATACAAATTGCCGATGTACTCTATACATTGTTTCAATTTTACAAATTTTATCTTTAAAAATATAAATATTTTTTAACCGTGAAAAGAAAAATTTTTTTCTTTTTCTTGTAATTTAAAATATAATCATTTTTATTTTTTGTTTACTTTAAACGCTTGAAGAACATTATTGTATAATTAAAAATTAAATTTTATTACCGTAAGTTATTTTACGATTTTCATAATTAATTTACTTGATGCAACTATTATACGAAAGAAAGTAACCACAAAATTGATTTTCACCCCAATCTTAACGAGTTATTACTTTCTTACTGCTTTTACTTGAGATCAAAGTAGGTTAATTGCAAAAAATTCAAAAGACTGCATTTTATAAGAAAAAAAGCGTAATTAACGAAATACTTTTACTTTCTTACGCTGTTTATAGTGCTAATTATCTTTTATGCATAAAAATAACCCACAATTGAAAATTATTTAATTCAAAATAAAATATTCATTGATAATTTAGTGTGAATATTATAAAAGCTTATAATTAAATAGCACAATAACGAGTTTAAAGAAAGAATAATAATTAAGACGCGAATATTTAGAAAGACAATTAAAAATAGGAAATATACATATTATGAAGAATTTTAATGTTATTTAATTATGTTTTTCTGAGCTTCTTTAGTTAAAAGTATGATGTATAAAGTATTATTAATATTATCTATAACAAAAGAATAATAAATGTATAAAAATAATATCATGAGTATAACCAAAATAATTTATTCATAAACTACAGGTGAATGCATAACAATTAAATTTTTTGTTCATTAAATAATAAGTAAGATTATATTGATTTAATGTTTGCTTTCGTATTGCTCCAATCAGATTCACATATTTATTTACTAAATTAAAGCCAAAATAATGCAAAAAAAAAAAAAAAAAAAAAGAAAAATTGAAACGTGAGAATTTTCGAAACAATGAAAATTTCTATTTTCAATTCGAAGAAATTAAATAATGTAAACAAATTTCAAAATGAAAGCCGAATTAATTAACGTACAATTATAATAGAATTACAAAATTGTTGTGTGCCTAACACGTATTGAAAATTTTCGTTTATTTTATTGTATTAATATATATATATATATATATATATTGTGTATTTGAGAATTTAAATTATGCTATTTATTTTTGTTGCCGAAGTTTATAATTAATTTTTCGATTAAACATTAAAATTAATGTAGTCTAATTGATAAAATGATTATATAAATAAATCATTTGTTTTACATTTATTGCTTTTTTATTTCAATTATACGTAAATTATCATTGTAAAGCCGTTTTTAAAATTCGTTAGAAGTACATAAAGAAGCTTTAAATCAGCTTTAATAGATTAAAATTAACATTAAAATGCTTCAAACAAAGAAAAAAAAAAAAAAAAAAAAAAAAAAAAACCAACTTGCCTTTGGTTAAGTTGTAGAGCCTTAGGAATAATAAATTTTCACAAGGAAGCCAATTATTTTTCTAATACTTGTCTTAAAGATAAGATTGGTTTGGTCGCGGGATAGCGAAAAATAATCATCGAACTGCAGAATTAACGCTATACACTGGTGGGGATTTTGGTATATAAGTGTTTTCGTCTAGAAATTGTTTCACAGTGGAAGACTAGTTGTACTCGTTATTCTTTGTCCGTTTTAAGTAAGTAAGCAAGATATTTTATTTTTTTAATTCAAAGTATAGTTGAATCTAAGATTCTTTGAAATCAAATTATTAAAAGTATTTTAGAAAAGTAAAAATGAACAATTAACAATTAGAAAAGTAAAAATTGTAAGAGAAATTATTTTAAATGAGTTGAAAGTATTCACTGTTGATTATCAATTTTTGATAAATTTATTCACAATACAATTAGATTGTAAAAATAATTTTTAATTCTTTCTTTAAATTGTTTTGTACATTTAATATTATCTTTAATTGTTAATATTATCTTTATTCGAAAATATATCTTACTAATATTTAGGCCTTGAGGAATATATTTTCAATGAAATGTAGCAGATAATTAAAAATAATTATATTATAAATTTTTTTTAATTTTATCTTATATATTTTTATTCGATGTAAAAATTTTAATTTTATTAAAATGATTGTTTATTTATATTTTCTTCGAATTTTAAAAATTTCCATATGATTAAACAATTTATGAAATATTAAATTTTTTCGAAATTGAAATATTTAATTGTTTGTTTGAGAATATAAGAAAAATGAAAAATTAATGTTAACGGTAAAAGTAAAAGAGATGGGCGGATTTTTGAGTTTAAATTATATCGGTAACTTTTATTTTAAAATAGGTATTATTCTATTTTCGAAAAATAAATCGAAGTTGTAAACTTATTATCGAAAGTACATTAACCTTTTAAACAATCATTAATTTTTATTTTATTGTGCTCTGAGCAGGTAGACAAAAATTTAATATTACTTTTTTGTTGTAGCGATACAAAAATCAATAAAATGAAGGGATTTATGGCAATGTTTTTAGTTATCGCTATTATTGCTATTTACTCGAACGAATGCAATGCGGAGGATGTAAGCATTTTTTTTTACAGTTTATATTTTTATAAATTATATCACGTTGATTTAATTATATATTAAATATAAGCTAAGAAATCATTTTTTTATCAAATTCATCGGCATTGAGATAATTTTTCAAAGTAAAATAAACAATTCATATATTGAGTACACACATTAATAGAAGAATCAACTTAATTTAAGAAAAATAATTTTGAAAAAAAAAAATCATTATAAAGAAAAATGTTTTTCTATATTCAAGAATTTTTAATCTTCGTTTTAATATTCTTTTATTGAGATATCACCATTAGCTGGCTAGATTTTCTTTTTCTAAATGAGAATTTGAAAGCAAAATTATATAAGAATATGACATATTACTCGAATAAATTATTCACATGTATTAAATTATTGAATTATTAAAATTAGAATTATTGAAAACCAAAAAAACTGAGCTTCGTTTAATTTATTGATTCTCTTGAGACAAAATGGCCGAGTTTTAAACCAAGAGCAGATTTTTTTGATACAAATATATATATATATCTTGGTTGAAAAACCATGAAATACTTAATTTAAGAAAAGAAGATTTCATTGAAGAGTTAAGTTTTTGGATAAAGAAATTTTAGCTTCTTCAAGGAAGATTCAATTCCTTGAATTAAATCGGATTTATTTCAAACAAGAAAGCCATTTTGAAGAGAACATTTTTTTGATTTAAATATAATTTACCGTTTTTTTTTTCTTTTTTTTTTTTTTTTCTTTTATTTTAATCGTTTGACTTAATTATCAACTAATACACTATATTTACAAATGATTATCAGAAAAAACTTCTCGCTACCGTAGCCGACGTCGTTGGTAAGGTGCCAGCACTAGGAAAGCCGCTCTACGAATTGCTCACCGTCGTCAACGGTATCGTCACTCCAATTACCGGCTCTCTTTAATCAAATTAACATTTGCCATAATTGCTCGTTATCGTTTTTACACGATAAATTTTTTATAATGGGATTGATTGCATTGAAAATTGTTTATCTCTTTGATTAATAAACATCATTAAAAAAAAAAAAAAAATGTTTCAACGATATGATTTTTGACGTAAAAGATTTACTTTTAACTATGACCTTCAATGGTAATAAGAAAATTTGACATTTATTGAATAAGTACAAGCAATTTCGCTAATTATTAGATTTAAATAGAAGTATTATATCTTAACAATTTATATATTACTTTGGTTTGTAAAATTATTTCTTTGGTTATTTTACAATGCCAAGTAATTTTAATATCAATGAAATAGCTTTTAGTTATTAATTTATGTCACGCATTAATTTATTGTTATAATTATATGTAAATCTAAAAAATAATAATATAATTTTTTTTTTAAAATACCTATTTTGCATTAGTTATTGACCGATAAAAACTTATTTTTATTTTAAAGTTAACTTTTAAAAAGAATAAGTAAAAAAGATATTTAACATTTTAACATTTTAAGTTTTCCTTGTAGCATATATTCAATATCGCAATCTAAATGATTGCACACAGTTAAAAAAAGAAAATTCGAAATAAATACTGTTTATGCGATGTATAAATTTGTTGTAATGTATGAATAAATTTAATATTTTATTTTAAGATCATCCGGACATTATAATTCTTTTAAGATAGTACACGAATACTAAATTATCAAATAATAAATATATCGTTAAATAATGCACAATTAAATTGTTTTTATTAACGTTATACAAATACGACAAAGTCAGCGCGATATGACGTATAAAGAAACGCTCCTTCTCGCGCACACGTCGCGCAAGCCCATTTTTCTCCATCGAGTCTAAAGGACGTCGCGAAGTCGTACGCGACAGGTAGAACCGTAAACTTGGGTGATATAATGGCGGCGAGGTGCGAGGTAGAGCGAGGAAAGGACGCCGCGCGATCTTGCTTTCTGGGCGAAAAAGAGAAAGAACATTTAGAGCTTTTTTCGAGTGTACATACGAGCTTTTTTTTTTTTTTTTTTTATACCCAGGCTTTTTCTCAATGCGCCCTTTGGAAAAAATGTCACGCGTATTTTTACTCCGTCTTATACGTTATTTTCGTATATATCGTATATGTAAAAAATTTTTACCCGTTTTGTTTATTATTATATTCGGATCTTTTGATTTTTTTTTTTATCGAAAAAGAATGTTTGTAAAAAATTTGAATTTCATCGTTCAGCTTTAGATTGACGTTTAATTAAACAATAATATTTAAAATTTAAATTGGCGTCATTTAATTTATCAATACGTTTATATATTTATGTTAAAAAATTATCTTTTGTTAAAGTTAGAAAATTACGATGATTCGAATAACTTTTCGTTAATGTAATAGAAACAAAATTAATCCATCGATTTTTTAAAGAAATACGGTAAAATTGAGCAGCGTACGTTTAAAGGCTTAAATTCTAAGAGTTTAAATAAAAAATAAAGGAAAAAGAAAAAGAATTTATTTTAAGTGATTCTTACTTTGTGCGCTAATTATATAACCAAACATAAAAACAAAAAAAAAAAAAAAAAAATATTGAACACAAATAGGAAACAAAATTTATCATTCAATTTATTTTTTAGCTTTGAAAAAAATGGGCGTTTGCATTCAAATTTTTGTTTTCTTTCAAACTTTAGTATTTTTATACAAAACCTTTTCAAACGTTAAAATAAATTTTAAACTTAATAATATTCAATTGATTAAAAATCGTGAACCCGATCAACGGAAACCTTACACACTACATTTAACTCTTACTAACAATAAAATCATTACTTTCTTTAAATAAAGCACGAAAAAGAAAAAAGATAAAAAAAAAAAAAAAAAAAAAAAAAAAAAAAAACAAAGCCAGGATAAATTTAATGAAGGAAAAACACGCAGCGAATGATAAATAATTTCGCGTGAATTTCGCGTAAAACGCGAAAGGGCGAATATACGAATATATTCGTATCGTAGAAAGGAAAAGTTAGAAGCCGAGGAGGTAGAAAGGTGAGAAGTTTCGGATCAATCCCCGTGTCGGCGTCGGTAAAACGACCGCCTCCAGTACGAACTCCCCTCTGTTTACGCGTACACAGCCGTAAACACGCGCGTTATGTATGCGCGCGAACAAGTCAGGTATAACATATACGCATACACAGCCGGTTTGGCTAATTCGCATCGGGTAAAGGATCAAAATGTATATCGGACGAGCCGGCGATGGTAGTCTGCGTGTATCCACTTTTCCTTTATACCTTCTCCACTTTTCCACTGTTTTATGGTACTTTCGGAAAATTAGTTTCGCGTCGCATTTACCGTCCCTGTCCCACTGGGATCTTATAAGAAGAGAGAGAGAGAGAAAGAGAGAGAGAGAGAGAGATGGGTAAACGCTTTTCTCTCGCCCAACACTTTGTAAGTAGATTTTTCTTTCGCTTCTTTTACGTTGCGTTGCCGTCGATTTTAACGCCGGATATTTTCCAGAATACTGCCTTTTTCGAATGGATATTTTTATCGGTAGACTCGGAGATAAGCGTTAAGTTGATGGGAAAAATTTGTTTTTTCCATTATGTTTAACTTTGTTTAAGGATAAAAAAAAAAAAAAAAAAAAAAACGAAAGAAAAAAAAATAGGCGAGAAATTGAATGAGCGAATGTACATAAACGAGAGGTCGATTTGTTTCGTCGTACAAAAATGGTTTTTTGCATATGCTTATAAAATATCGTAGATTGAAAAAGTATTTTAATAAAAGTAGCTTGTTAATGTATAATAAACGTACAAGTGAGATAGAACCTTATGTGAATAATAAAAATATTTTATTGAATATATCGTTAATATTTATTAGATGTATTAAAATATTAGCAATGTGTCGATTTATATTTTATTTTAAATGTGCAAATTTACCATATTATAACTATCGATTTAATATTTTGAATGAATACCAATATACCAAAAGTTGCGTTTACTATATTAAATAAAATTACGATATATATGATCTATTGTAAGCTTTGATTAGATTATTGAAAATTTTAACGTCTATCTATGAAATATCATTCGAAACCGGGTGGGATTAAACGCTAAAATTTTCACAAAAAATCAAGCCCAAGCAATGAAAATGAAATTTTATTTATTTTATCGAATATATTGCATATGTGCACCTGAAGATTAAAAAAAAATATTTGTTAAAAAAATATTTCATTCGTTTAATCGTAAAAAAAAAAAAGACGAAAATGCCTGAAAAAAATTAAATAAATAAATAAAATAATTAATTTAAAAAATTTTTCAACGTTTATAAAGCATTTGGTTAAATTGTTTAAACAAAATGATAAAATCGAATAACCGTATAAAGCGTCACGTCTGAGACACGTCAACAAAAGCCAGTGGAAAATTCAGAGCCGCCGTTTATAAATAGAATTACACCATCTATCCTTTAACATAGCGGTGGTACGACTCGCATACAACCGCAAGTGAGAGAAAGAGAGAGAGAGAGAGAAATTTAGTACACCTCGAGCGAAAATCCGCAAAAGCGAGGGCCCGTTATTTATTCAACGGAAACTCTCAGTCGCTCGGACCGGCTATGGTTTTCGCGCGAAAAGCCATGATATATATATATACACACACACACACACACATACGTACAGACACTTGTCTCCGACGAAGATTATCGTTGACGCTTTTCCACACACTCGCAACAACCGAACGGCTTACGATTCCCGCGCGCTTTCTAAACTTTATCGGATTAACCGTCCGTTTTGCCGTATAGGAAAACGTTGCGAGTGAGAAGGAGATAAATAGATAAGGATTCGTTACCGGATTTCGGAGAGGGAAAAGAGACCGTTGGGTGGACTCGACTGCGTGGACACGTCGATGATGTCGCAGGGCAAATAGTATAATTAGGAGATGGAGCTGATTTGTTTGATTTTCGTTGGTATTGAGATAGATGTATGTAGGTTGTTGCTTTGAAAAAAATATATGTTTATTCGTTAGATTTTATTATTAACTATTTTTTTTTAAAAACTCGATATTTTTTCAATACTTTAAAATTTCTTCTCGTGAAACATTGAGGAAATGACAATTTAAAACAATTATTTTTTTTATTAAATCGAGATTCAAAATTATTCTGATATATCTTTTATATTTTACGTTAAAAAAAAAAAGAAAAAAGAGAGAAAAATTTACTGGATTTTGTACGCATAAAATTTTAATAATTATATCGATATTCAATGGCATATTCTTTCATTCAATCGTTGTTTAATTAAATTTATTTTATTGGATATACATATACATACCACATTATTCGAGAATGAAAATTGTATTGATTTTCGAAACGAAACCGTTGATGTTTACTGACCCGAATCACGCAGTTGATTAGTATTTGCATTGAAATTCATAATCAGTTTATTATGTAGTTAAATTACGCTTAAAATAATTAATCATTATGAATAATTAGGGCAAAATTAAAAAAAAAAAAAAAAAGCCGACATTTCAACATTGAATTCGAAACGAATGACAAAGAATAAAACTTAAGAAACTATTTCGAGTAAACGTAAACAATAAAATATTTGCGCCACCGATTAATTTCGGATATTAAACTTCCATTCTTATTCAACGAGCGCGAAACATCTCGAACTTAATTGCGCCGGAGCTTTACTTTTACATCGAGGAGAGAGAGGGGGGAGGAAGGGGGGGAAGAAGGGAAAACAATTGAAAGCTTCTCGATACTTTACCGATTAAACGCGCGCCTGTCTTGTTCTTCTTCGTTTAAATTACAAGCGCTAATCGTTATATACTCGCGTTCTTCGCAACATCCATTTATTTTTTCATTTTGTTAAATGTATGAAAATTTAAGTCGAGACTGAATTCGAAACGTTTAAAAAGAACGCTGATGTTGTTGGATATCGGACGACTTTTTGAATTGATTAAAAATTTCATGTTAATCGTCGAAATAAAATAATCATTGAGAATATAACTAATGAAGTTTATTTTTCATGATGTAAACTATTGTTTAATAATTGACTTTGTTTGACAATGAAAAAATATATAATACATTTTTTATAAAATTTTACACATTTAAAAAAATAAAGACAACAATCTATAACCAAATATTTCAATTCAAAAGCATACATCACTTTCGCAAACATTTGCAATTAAAATTCTAACCCAAAAGTACAAATTATCTCAAAAGAGAAAGCGAATTTCCGCCCAACAAACTTCAAAATTCGATTAAAAGCGTCGTTGCGAAATTTTCCTACCCATAATTAACCCTCTTATACATAAGCATCAAACCTAAAAAATTGTGCGCAACAACAACCGCTTTGTTTCAAAACTAGCCGATCATGCATAAAAATTAGCAACGCGAGTTTCGACGCTTTTTTTTAAAGTTTAACGGTTAACTCGGCCGTGAACTTAGTATGGAATACATGTATTTGATTATATGGTATATATCGGAGAAGCAATTACATCGCTCGCTTAACCTTAACTCGCGGCTTTCGCTCAACGCAACTTTAACGTTAATCGTGGTTACATCGCCTCGTTGTCGATACAATATTCGGGCCGGACGTTAAATCGCGTTGTCGAACGCGATCGATTTATCGGGTATTTAATGAAAATTAACGAAAGGAATAAAATACAATGTGGGCGAAGATGCGCTAATTTTGCGAGCTGGAGTAGTTGGGAATCGTTTTATTGCGGTAGTTTTTTTTTTTTTTTTTTTTTAATCGATCTATCGAAAATTTCTTTATTATCTTTTTTTTTCACCTCGATTTATTAAAGGGCGTATGAAGGTTAAAATAGCTAAAAGAATTTTATACGCAATAAACTTTTGTTTTTTTTATAGACTTGAGTGAAAATGTATGCGAGCTTATTTTTTAACTTTTTGAATTAAAATTCTTCATAATTTAATGTGTTACGCTAAGTACAGTCTGTCAAGTAAGAGCGTGGTCGACTTCACCGACAGGTAATGAAAGATTTTGCTCTAATTCCTTCGCAAGTCGATAGAAAAAAGCTTTGTCCTTAATGCATTGTTAACAAAGATTCAGTTGTCGTTAATCTTTTGAAATAGAATCACGTTAAACGCCATGAGTGCTAAGTACGCGTCGCGCTACGAGGCTGTGTTCCTTTTTATCCACCCGAAAGGTCCCAAAATGTCGCAATCAGCGGCTGCTAAATATATGAGAAAGTCGAAGGCATTTGTACAGAAGTGGATACAGCGATATAAAGTGGCTAAAAATGTCGATGATTTACCAGAACGTGGCTCGATAGGAAAAGTGAACAAAAAAGATGAAAATTCGAATAGTGAATCTGTTTTCGCGGAATCCTGCTTTAACACTGCGGCAAGGACAAGCAAAATTAATGGCAAAAGGTTTAGATATATCCTACAAAACTATCCAAACCCATCTTCGTACTCATCATCTGAAATGGCGCAACACAATGAAGAAGCCTCTGTTGACTGAAAAACATGTGACAAAGTGACTCGCTTGGGCGCATGAGAATATTGATAGAGATTTTGAAAATGTCATTTTTACTGATGAATGTTCTATATGGGCACGTTCTGTCCTCACGTGAGCCTGGTCAACTTCCACCAATAGGCTTGTTCAGCGGACCGTAAAACATGGAATAAAGGTGCATCTTTGGGGCTGCTTCTCAAAGCAGAGATTCGGCACTTTGCACCTCTTTACTGACAACCTAAATGCCGAGAAAATGATAAAAATCTACAAAAAGGCTTTACTGCCATCTGCCAAACGATGGTTCATCACAAAAAATGAAGATTGGATTCTGCAGGAGGACAACGATCCTAAACACCGCAGCAAGCTCTGTACTCAGTGGAAGACTCAATCTGGCATCGTTACATTGGATTGGCCGTCGCAGTCGCCCGATGCAAACCCTATTGAAAATGTGTGGGCATATATTAAACGGAAGCTTCGTGGAAGACGCACATACACTTTGAAGCAGTTGTCTTACGAAATTCGTCGGATCTGGAGATCCTTGCCACTAGAATACGCCGTCAAATTAGTAGAAAGCATGCCTCGGAGATGCCAGGCAATTATCGACGCCGGTGGTGACTGGACACATTATTGACCGAATTGCATCATTTTTTGTAATGTGTACAATGTATATATAAATATGAAAGTTTCATCAAATAAATTTTTTTATAAATTAACACGACCACGCTCTTACTTGACAGACTGTAAATCAATTTTACGATAATATACATATATGAGCCATAAGGAAATTCGTTTGTTTAAACAAATGAATATTGTTACGTTGAAAATTAAATTGTTTGCTTTTAAAAATCTTTTAAAAATCTTTTAATAATCTTTTTCTAAATAATAATACATTAATTGGTTTAAAAAATATGCCTTGCCCTAATTTATTTATAAATACTTTTTTTTCTATTGCATTAAGTTCGTTTTTCTTATATACTAAGTAGAAAAATTAATCTACTTTTCTTCAAGAATATCAATACAAGTGAAAAAATGTTCAAAATTAATCCTTTTCAGAATGTCACTTTATATTACGTGTGTAATAACGCTGCAGTAATAAATAAAAAAAAGGAAAATCAATAAATAATTTCAACGCATTGAATCAAATGAAAATTTTAATGATTGCAATTATAATTTAAAAATTTTTTTTTTTTTTTTTTTTTTCTATTAGAAGCTTTAGAATCTTTATTGAAAATTTTAATTGCTATACAGAGTAGGTAACAAATAATATACAATATTTACATTTTTAATATAAGGTTAATAAGCAGAGATTGAACATTAAACATTAAGATTACAAGATTGAAAGAATGAAACTATGAAAGCGCACGCTGGTATGTTTGGTTTAACTAGTTTATTGTTCCATTTTGAGGATTTTTTAAGGTGGTTAATAATGGTTTTGTGCCTAGATAAGTTTTCATTAGATAGAGCTTTAGATAAGTACGAGAGGCAGATGAATTTAGTTCTCTCAGCAATAAAGGGTAGCTTGGTTTCGGCAATTAAGATATTGGTGGGAGTAGTTTTGCGAAAACCGAGAGCTAGTCGTATGGCAGCAAATTGAATTTGTTCAAGTTTATATGCAATATTTTTTCGAGTAGGGAAGTAAATGAAACTGGCGTATTCTATGATACTCCGTATGAGACTCTTATAAACAGTGATGAGCGACTGGGGGTCTGCGCCCCACCAAATACCTTGTAAGTATTTCAAAATATTTAGAGATTTACAACATTTATTTTGCAGCTTATTGATATGGGTAGAAAATGATAGCTTATAATCAAAAAATACACCCAAGAATCGGGTATATTCGCTGGATTTAATGTTGTAGTTACTGATTGTGATTTCGGATTGTCCTGGAAGAATATTTCTATTGTTGTAGTGAATAAATACAGATTTGTGGGGGGCAATGTCAAGACCTAGGGACTTTAAGTTGACTTGAAGTGTGTGAGTTGATTTTTCGAGAGAGGATTTATTTGTTGAAAATAGAGCGATGTCGTCAGCAAATTGGGAAACAGAAATCCGAGATGAAGTTTTATGTAATATATTAGAGACATAAATAGTATATAGCAAAGGGCTAAGAACACCGCCTTGTGGGACCCCTTTATAGGCCAGTCTTATAGCATTGTCTACACTGGAGTGAATGCATCTTTCGTAGGTAAGGAATTTCACGAATTTAGTAAATCGAAAAGGACAGCCGATATCCGCCAGTTTTTCGATGAGGATTTCGATATTAACATTGTCAAAGGCAGAAGAAATATCTAAAAATATAGCGTACATTTCTTTATTATTTTTAAAAGCATTTAATACATTAAGGGTAAGATTAGTTAGATTGTCATAGCAAGATTAGCCCTTGCGGAATCCGCTTTGACTGGTGGGTAAGATGTTTGATGTTTCAATCCACCACTCGAACTTATTTTTGACCATAGTTTCAAATATTTTGCTAAGGGCGGAGGTTAAGGCGATAGGGCGATAAGTTTTACCATCGGGCTTTTTGATAAGATGAACATATGAGTGTTTCCAGGACGGAGGAAAGTCGCTAGTACGATACATTTCATTAAATATATCTAGTAAGACAAGCTTATACTGAATAGGCAGATTTTTAATTACAAGGTAGTCAATACCATCCAGACCGGGGGAAGATTGTGATTTCCGGGCGTTTAAAGCCATGTTGAACTCAGTGAAAATGAATTCCATTTCTAAAAAAGCATTGGGTTTGCATTCTGGGAGTATGTCGGGGTTAGTAGGTACCCAAGGGGGACAAATTTTATTTAAGGTAAGAATTTGATTATCTGTTTGTAGGTGTTCCGGTGTATGCGATGCATCGATTTTAACCCATTTATTCTTGAAAATTTTAAGCGTGTTCCATACATACCGAGGGTCAATGTTAAAATTTATACTTTTTACAAAGTCTTTGTATTTGTGTTTTTTTTTAGACTTAAAAATTTTCCTAGATATGGCAACAAGTTTTTTGTAGTCAATGAAGTCATGGAGACTGAGAGTGTTTTTCCATTTTTGGAAGGCAATCTTTCTTTGCAGTATGATAGCATTACACTCTTCATCCCACCATGGGGTGGGGTTTCTGTGTATATTAGGATGAACGTTTTTTTTTGCTGGAGTGTTATAAGAAATAGCTTCTGTAATAGTATTAATAAATACATTGTATTTTGCGCTAGAGGAAAGGCTATCATATTCCATAGAAAGAAATCGCGAGTAGTTTAATTCAAGATAAGATGCAACCGAGGGCCATTCAGTTTTTTTGGAGTAGAGTCTAAGAGATTTTTTTCTAAAGACAGTTTTGTCAGCATTAAGATCGATAAAAAAAGGATAGTGGTCGGATCCCCATGTTTCTTCACCGATTTTGATATTAATTTTATCAGCAATTCTACTTGTTGAAAGAATAAGATCAATGTTTGAAAAAGTGTTTTTGTCAAAACGAGAGTAAGAGTCGGTGTTATGAATAAACAATTGGTGATCTTGAATACAATCGTATAAATGTCTTCCATTAGTATCAGTAATATTGCAATTCCAAGCAGAATTGTGCGCGTTAAAGTCGCCAACAAATATATAATCATTATGGGGATTGAAGTTAGAAAAGATAGAGTTCCACTGATTAAGAGACAGTGTTAATCCAGATGCTCTATAGCAAACAAAAAAATCAAAACTTGGAGTTATGTTAGTAAAGTGTAAACCATAAATTTCGACAGAGGGATCCGGAGATAGAATGTTTGTAATCTCCGTATATATGCAATATCATTACGTATAAATAAAATGATGCCTCCACCAGTGGAATATTTTCTATCTTTTCTATAACATTTAAAACCTGGCATATTAAATACAGCTGTGGAGTTATTGAGCCATATTTCAACACATGCAATAATGTCAACCGTTGATGAGATACGTAGAATTTCCTCTTTGCGCAGACGAATGCTTCTTGGATTCCAATAAAATAATTTTATTTTTGATGTGTGTCTTGAGGCCATTGTAGAATGTGAGGTGTGGAGGTGGCTATATATTTAATTCTTCAGTCGATGTTTCTATGGAACTGGAGTCAGCAGTGCTGGGGTTGTCCAATTTTTTAATAGTATAATTTTAAAATTAAAATATAAAAACGTAAATAAAAATCATAAAATTGTAATAAAATAAAAGGTTTTATTTGAAAAGATTTGACATTAAAAAATAATTGCAAATGGAGTACATTTGTGTTTTAAAAATAATATAAAATATATATATATCGATCAAAAAAAATTTTGCAGACTAGCAATTATAAAACAATATAAAACAATAGGGTTTGGATAAAATAATTAAATTACGAGATAGCGTGTTTCTAAAATAAAAATGGCTTTTTATAATATTCTTTATAAAATGCAGTATAATCTTTGAAATTGAATTTATTTATGAATTATAAAAAATTTATTAATAATATATAATTATAAAATTTTTGCTAAATAACGCACATAAATCGGGTTGAGTTTTATAATGAAATTATAATTTTTAAAATTTATAATGTATACTTTTTTAAACATTATTATTTTTAATATCGATATAGAACGCAAAACCGGCAAAACTTTGAAAACAACGTTATCTCCAATAGCGCACTTTAACAATGACAAGTTAGGTTTTTATCGAATCGCTACAGAAAAGTTATCTTGATGTTGAAAATGTTATCTTATCCTATTTAATTTAACGTCAAACTATGTTAAAACATCGCGCAAAATTTTATAAAAATTTACATACCATTTACGTGCAATAATCTACTTAATAAAAAAAAAAAAGTCTGTTTGAAAATTATCACAAGGAAGAAAGATTGAAAGAGAGACAAGTGTTTTTTTTTTCTCTCGCGAGCGTAACGAAAACGCGTCAATTCATACATTGAAATTGATTGTTGTTTTGAAAATCGTTTTTCAATATTCCTCTGCGGATATTACGCAGAGATGTCGCGCTACTACGAATCTCATATTCTCCTCGTACATGTTATACGAACTGAAGCAAAAAATGAAAGGATAAAATAGGAAAAAGGGCAAATTGTTGTTGTTTTTTTTTTTTTTTTTTTTTTTTTTCGAATGAATATACTCGAAAATTATATTTTTATTGTTAACAAAAGCTTATTAACGATTTAACGTTCGTATTTCAAAAGATAATACATTATTTTACTTTTATTTTATATTTTTACTTATTCAACTTGTAAAACATTACTTTTTATTTACTAAAAATTTATTAATATGATTCAATGAAATTTGAAAAAATTTATTTCATGTACAATTAAGGATTGTTATAACTTGTGATTGAAAAATAAATTTAAAAATGATATAGCATATTAAGAAACATAGCGTTTATTGTAAAAGTGACTATCATTTTAATTTTATCAATAATTAATGTATCAATAAAAATTACAAATGCGCACATATTATTTTCAATCGAAAATATAAAAATGAATAAATTGTGCTCTCATTGTAGCAAATGTATAAGCGAACGCAATATTCCGGCATATCTAGCAAACGGCTTCCCGGCAAATGGCTTCTCTCGCGTCGAGATAGAGGAGATACAGAGAGACGGAAAGACATCGTTTCGGCGCTGATCCTTCGCACACCAAAACACGTATATGCGTACATGCACATACGTATACGCATACATATACAAACGAGAAGAGCAAAAGCAGCTCGTCTTCGCGTAACTAGTTACGCTTTCCTAATCTCTCCTGTGTACACAGTTGTAAATTGGACTGATTTCGCGTGGCAGCTGCGCGAGCCCGCGTGCGCTACGTGATTTAAAACCTTCCTTAAAAGGGAAGATTCTTTTAACGGAATTAAAAAAAAAAAAAAAAAACAAAAAAAAACAAACAAAAAAACAAAAGTAAAAAAAGAGATAAAATTTAGGATGTGACTGACTCTCGTATAATCGTTCCTTAGCGCGCGATTAAGATCACAATTCTCGCTTTTACGAATATGAAAAATAAAGAGAGAGAGAAAGAAAGAAATAAAGACTGCGCTCGTTAAATCTTGATCCTGAAATCTGTGAGCGGGAGAAAAATTTTTTTTTTTTTTTTAACGATGTAATAATATCCTACAATGTGAATCGTTTTATTTTAACGACGATTCGAATGCTTTTTAATTATCAATTATTCAAAATTACAATAAAAAATCGCTTTTGATTAACGTTAAATTCGTTTTTTACGATAATTTTTATTTCTTATCGTCGTATCATCGCGAGAGCGTTATCGAACACATTATTAATCGCTTATTACGCGTAAAAATATAAAAAATACGCCGACGTATAATTTTTAGCGACAATAGTCGTTTATAATCTCGAATATAACGCGGAAAACTAATTACATAGCAATACTCACGAACACACACACACACAGACATACAAGTGTAATCATACGATTGATACAAGCATTCCCGAGGTATATAGGCGGGACATTTGTATGCGCACTGATTGGCTAAAATGCGGTCACGTGCTGGTCTACATATTTGTCGAACTGTTCGGATCACTTAGTGAGAGAGAGAGAGAGAGAGAAATTCTGGCTGGAGCTTGCAACAACGAACGATTAATTTGACTGATTAATCCTCGGAATAAACGAAGATGATGAATACGTATATGCGTGTGTGTGTGTGTGTGCGCGTGCGCGAAAGCGACATTCTCGGAATATAACTACACGTGGGACGCACATTTTGTTCGCGAGCTTGCGATTAAGCTTTTAAAATTGCCCCCCCTTTTTTTTTTTTTTTTTTTTCTTCTCGAAATTCAATCGAAATTAATGTTAGTTTTTAAAATTTTGTACAGTTATAATCGACGCTATAACGAAAGAATTTTTTTCCCTAACTTTGCAAGATGAAAATTTAAAAAAAATTCAAACAAAAAGCACAATATACGCTTTCGGTATATAAACAATATCGATATCGTATATCTTGTATAACCTTCAGCTAAACCATAAGCAAATCTAATTTCCAATCATCCCAACACGTATCGATCGTCCGTAACACCGCTGACAATGAATTCCGGAAGCGCGGGTATAGCAATCGATCGTCCGCTATAGTATAAACACACGCACACACGCATAAACACACAGTTACGCATACGCGTAACCACCGTTATACATACACGACTTCTCGTACACATAATCCCTCGCATACTATCGCGAATACGTAATCGCTCGCGCGGATCACGGATCTAGGGTTGGCGCCGCACGCGACATCCTGTTCACGGCTTGCTCTTTCTTTTTTATCCGCGAGTTGTGTCGTCGCATCGGTATGCATCGAAAAAATCGTATACGTATATGCATACATCTATCGTCGGTGTACGTACGTGTGCGTCATAAGCACGTGGTTGGAATTAACACTAGCTATCGCGGCTTTCTTACTCATTTTTCTTTTCTATATTCGCCCTTAGGCTGCACTTTTTCTTTTTCCTTTTTTTTCTTCGTAACGTCTTTGTACGTGACGCCTGGTGCACTTCCGTGGTAAAGTTGATGTGACGGGTTCGATGAGGATGTTTGTTACTTGAAATTGAATGACGTAATTGTGCGTTAAATTGTTAAGTTTTTTAAAAATTGTCGGTTTATTATTATTTGTAGGATAATATTGGTAAAATGTATAATAAAAAGAATTTTATGATTTTCTTTTAATAAATAAAAAAAAATTAATATTCAGAGTTGAGATATCTTTTATGAGCATTTAACTATTAAAAAATTTGATGTTTCAAAATTTTTAAAAAGCTTTTGAATACTTGAATAATTTATCAGAAAAAAAAGAAAGAAATTAATCCAGTTTTTTAATTATTTTATATTTTACTACTTCTTAAAAAAGATGTTTTATTATTACTACTTTGAATAGTATTTTACTTTACTTAGTTTTGAAAGATAACGCACCAGAGCTATTACGTAAATATATACGCACTAACTATTGATATTATTTAATATTAAATTGTAATATTTAACTATGTAAAAATATGCATTTTATATTTTCACTTATTTCTACATGTTTGAATTATTAAACAATTTGGTAATTAAACTTTAATTTACATATTCACTGAATTATTTATTCGTAATAAAATGCATCAATAAGTAAAAATATAATGATAAAATATATTACAAAGTAACCTGCAAATAAAAATTAATAAAGTGCAAAGTCGATCTATGCATGCACGATGTTGAAATCAATACCTTAACAAGCAATATTTTATTTCATCATTAAACCATCATTGTTAATATTCAGAAGTAAATAGCTTATAGTTAATACTAAAATGATCCACCACAATTATATTATATATTCAAGCTATTTTATTACCGGATTTAATGCGTTAATCCATCTGACGAACAACGCTTGCAATTTTCGCTAATTTACAAACGATGATTATTGTCGATATTAAGGTTGAAATTAACGAGCGAAAATAATAAATTTTATTTTTCTTCAAACTCATCGTTAATGCACAAAGGATGTTAAAAAAAAAGAAAAAAAAAAGAAAGAAAGAAAGAAAAAAACGAAAGGAAAAGAAAAAATAAATCAATCGATATGTTAACGTTTGACTTTATTTCAGAGACTGTTGGTGTATCAAGTTACCGATGACGCAGTGGACATGAATTGGTCGTCCAGATGGTCGCCGTTGTGGATCCTCATTTTTATTCTTTTGAAATGTGGTAAGTTCATTATAAATAATTGCCTTATGTACAATATACATATACCTACATATGCACAAGGCTTTACTTTCACGACAATAACTTCATTCGGGAATCGCGCTTCATTCATAAACGCTTCGTCGTTTCACATTTATACGCGAAAACGTACGTGTTATATACATGGGTGTATGTATGCATTTGGCATATACGCGTAAACGGCTAACAAATTTTCGACGTATTAACGCGTAACGGTGTCGGCGAGCTTTGGAAAATCGACTTTTTACCAACGAAATTAATGTCAATTTTGTTAAAGCGCCTCGCTAATGAGATGTCGTATTTTCACGTGACTCGTCATTTAGGATTTTCCTTCGTTACGATGATGATTAACGATACGGCTAACGAATATAGAAGCAATTTATTATCAATTTGTATTTTGTATTTATTTTTGTTTCTTTTTTTTTTTTTTTTTTTTTTGTTCATTATCTTTTAACGTGTTTTTGTGTCAAATTTATAATTTGAATATCTCCGTGAGATATTTTGTTTTATTTTACGAAACTTTTACGGTTTTATATATTAAAGACAATATTTGCATTAGAATTTATAATGTATTTTGCAATAATAATAAAATTTTACTCAATTTTACACAATTTTACAAAATTTTACTCAAATTTAATGAGAATCCTTTTAATGCTCTTTTTAAATATAATATTACTTATATGACTTTGGTTTAAATACATTTATAAACATACGTTTTTTTTTTTTTTTTGAAGAAAAGAATTTAAAATTTTAACGTATTATAGTTCCAAATTTCTTTTAATATTTAAATTTAAATAAAAAGTTTGACGGCATTAAAATATAATATTAATTAAATTAATAAGTTGCATTAATTAAGAGCGTAAAAATATTTTAAAATAATTAACTTTAATTTTGTGTTTGCGTTAAATTATCAACGCTTAGACTTTTTTAAAATTATAATCTTTAGTGAATTCATTTACTCGAGCAAGACTAAAGTATTCTACTTTTACTGTTTTAAAAAAAAGTAACAAAAAAATAATGACATATTCAATTGTATTTTAAGAGAATCAAGTTAACTGACAATAATTATAAAATGAAAACTCAAATTGAACTCATTTACTTAAACATCTACACTTTACTTGGAAAAAAAACATTACGTTCAAGAATTAAAAAAATCTCGCAAACTGCGCATACGACAAATTTCTTCCGTTAAAAAAAAACCAAAGAAGGTCACTTAAAAATACGCGCTCGCACACATACGCACATACGCGCGTACGCGTGCTACTACTAAAATTTTACGGCTTTTCCCTTCATACCGTTCCTTGGCTTGGCAGAAGAAGCGCAGTTGTATAGTTACACGGCATTCCGCTACCTCTCTCTCTCTCTCTCTCTCTCTCTCTCTCTCTCTCTCTCTCTCTCTCTCTCACCGGGAATTTTCTCGCAAGGAATTTCCGGCCATATAAAAGCCTGTAACTTACACAGAAAAGTAAGCCTGCTCTCTTCGGTGTTGTATCATAGGGGGGAGAGGTAATGCTTAACGAGGATTAAACGTCCGACGCGCGTTGAAGCTTTAACCGTTACTTCATGAAAGTCCCTCGCGAGAAAAAGAAACGCCGGTAAGTTCGCCCCGACGACGACGACGACGACGACGACGACGGAAATTATATCGGCGACGTACCCGCGAACGTATTAGCGCGAAAAATGTTGTCGACGGGTGCGGGTGTCTTGTTTTCTTTTTTTTCTTTTTTCTTTTTTCTTTTCTTTTCTTTTTAATAAAGGTCTAAGCTTGTCGCGCGTTGTTACGTCGCGATGAGTTTTTTTTTTTTTTAATCTTCGTTAAATTGAAGGCGAATTCGCTCGCGGAGATTAAAGTGGAATTAACTCGAGAGCGATTTGTCTTTCGCGTAAATTTGAAATATTTGGATTAAAAATGAGTTTTGTCATTAACGTTAAAGTGATAAGCATAAATATTCCTAGTTTAAAAGTTGAATCTGTCTCTTACAATTACACATAGCTATTGTGCGAAATAATTGCGTAAAAATTTAACGCTATAACTTTTTTTTAAAAAGTATTTCAAATTAAAACTCGTTACGTTTATATTTCCCGGTGGCTGTCTTTTTTTTTTTTAAATGCAAAACGTTCGAACGAATTTTCATACGTCGTATACGTGTAAACTTTTCTTTTGAGAGCTGTATATTTTACGTACAACGTTTTTATTAAACGTTTAATAAGAACGCACCTATGGTGAATTATATCTTTGAAATTGAAACTTGCTAAAATCGAATACGACGTTTGCGTTTAATTTTTTTTCTTTTAATATAACAATGCGTAAGCCATTGTATAATGTACCATTGCATAGCTGTTTTACAACGTTATACAATGGCTCCGTATTGAATGTTAAAGAACTCGTTTAATTTATTTTTTAACGTCGAAAAAACAACGGCGATATTTATGAATTTCTAACTTCTTTGATTTTTGACTTTGTTTCCGTGC
The DNA here is from genome assembly GCA_949987625.1 of Chalcis sispes. Lineage (NCBI taxonomy): Eukaryota > Metazoa > Arthropoda > Insecta > Hymenoptera > Chalcididae > Chalcis > Chalcis sispes. The sequence goes on along the minus strand of OX465096.1, from coordinate 65,953,876 downwards.
AAGAGGATTTAAAGAGATAAATTATTAAATCAATTTTTTTAAAACAATAGTTTAACAGTTTGATTTATACGTTTGCGGTCTCATGGTGAATTTATACAATTATTATATTGCTCGCAAAAAAAAAAAAAAAAAAAAAAAAAAGAAAAAAAGACTTGTAAACTTTGCCGTACATTAAAATCATAAAACTTCATTTGTTTTGCTCAATGCCAAACGAACAGTATATAATCCATTAATTTTACCGATAATCGAAGAAAATCATAACTCTTACACGTACGTATATTTTTTTCGACGTCGCGACATTGGTATAAAAAAATTTTTTAACCAAACGCGTAAAATAAATTAACAAAGTAATCGATACAAAACAATTATTCAACGTCGAGCGACTAATTCACTCAAGCCTTCGTTTAGCGATTCGGAACGAGTCGTATACTCGCGGAGGAAGTCATAGCTCAGCGTCATATCGGACGCAACCGAATGATTAATTACAAACGGCCATTCGGCAATTATATTAATAATCTACAGGATAACGAATATCTCTCTCTCTCTCTCTCTCTTTCTCTCATTGGACGCACTCGTAATTTATATATACACGCGTATGTGGTCCGTATATATCCGCGCGCGCGAATCGCGTAAAGATTCTCTCTCATTCGTGTCAATATATATATATATATATATATATATATATATATATATATATATATGTATATATATATATCCATCGATAATGAGTGCACCGACGATTGATAGAAACTAACCGCTCGAACGTACACGTAGAGAGAAACAAGCGAACTAATCGGGCTGCACACTACAACTGTCTTGCATTGCTTCAATATCCGTTTGGATAATACGGCACCTCTGCTGCATACGCACACGTTATGAGATATGTTCGAACTCCATTCTCTCTCTTTCTCTCTCTCTCTCTTTGTACCACTTAAATGCAAACTCAGAATCAATTTCATTGACGTATGGTACGTTGTGTAGCCACTGTGCTGAAGTGTAGGTGTGTGTGCGTGAGTGTGTTTAAGGGCGGCAACGGCGCTTCACCGCAGTTATAACGAGCTTGAGGAGAGCTTGCAAAGTGGTGAATCATTGACGTACCGACAGCTTCGGATATTTGTGTATGTACGAGGCTGTATTGAAAACGATACTGACGTGAAATTGATCCAATTTCTTTTTCATTTTTTTTTTTTTTTTTTTTTATCTTCGGAGATATTTTTCCAATGTACTTGTTATTCCAATTTTGTTTTTTTTTTTATCATAACGAGTCGCAGTACACGGTAAGCTTTTGTAATAACGGACTTGTATATTAAAATAATTATAAATTGGTCAATGTAGTCGACTCGGGCTACGTGCGCGCATAACTCGAGAGCGAAATTAAAAATTTGATAACGATCTTTAATTAAAGAAGTAGGTGAAAATTTGAATACGCTTGAATGGTTACTAAGAAAAACATAAATTTGTTTTAACTGACATTTTATCAACGTTCTCGTGTAAAATATTATGAGATGGAATAAAATATCGTTAATTAGTCGGTTGATGAACGTTTTGATGAAACACTTTTCAAAATGTGCCGATTATCATTTTTTCTTCTTTTCGCTGTTATAAATAATTGACGATTAATATGCATAAAATATTTTCTTATTTCGACAATTAAAAGAACAAAAATAAAAAAATATATATAAATCATTAAAGCAGTGTAACTGTATTAACTACGATATAATAAAAAGTGATTAAACCACAATTTTATTACCTTAGAATCAAAAGAATCTCACGTTTATCTCAACTTTAAATAAAACTTCTTCCGAATGAATTTCATTAAAACGATCAAACATCGGCCATTCAATTCGTATACGGTTAATTAACCCGCAAGCTTGCAACCTTTCATTTCTTCAAAGACTCGCGAAAATCCGGTGAAAATATTTCAAGAATCCTTCCATTAATAAGACAAAATAATATACAAACAAGTCGAATGAAGAAGTGAAAAATAAAAAAAAAAAAAAAAACTGCGTCGGCGGTTTAGTGCCGCTAGGCGAAAGAAAGAAAATAAAGAAAGATATAATGCGTCCGTCTTTCATGGCGACAATTCACGAATCGCATGATACGACTTTAAGAATGAAAGAGAACGAAGAGAGAGAGAGAGTGAGAGAGAGTCGGCCTTCGTATAAACACAAACTTTCATCATATATATATATATATATATATATATATATATATATATATATATATATATATATATATATATATATAATTCTTAACCCTGTATTTTTCACGCGGCTCGCTCAATTAATACGAGCTGCAAGAGCCGTCGTCGGGCGACGTTGCTTTTGTGCAGCCGCTCGACAATGAAAGGGAAAGAAAGAGAGAGAGAGAGAGAAAGAGAGAATGGGAGTTTTTAATGGGCAATGGGAAGCTTCCCGAGGAGCTTCTTGAAATTCCACGCGCGCGAGCCTAAGTTTTTCTTTCTCTATCTTCTTTTACTTTTCTACATTTTTGTTTTTCTCTTTTTTTCCTTATTATTATTTTTTTTTTTTTTTTTACTTTTTCTTTAACGCCCAAGACTCGCGCTCTGCTGCTGCTCCTCGATTTCACGCTCTCTCTCTCTCTCTCTCTTTCTTTTACTCGCTTTATTTTTATTGGTACTTTTCGTGAGGTTGAAATTAAAGTTTTCTGTAATTGGACCGAGTGTATTGTATGGTCTTGCAGTATTTGCGTCTTCTAGTTGTTTTTTTTCTCATTTTCTCTCTCTCTCTCTCTCTCTCTCTTTCTTTCTCTTCTTTTTTTATAGCGAAGTCACTTCTCGTGTTTTTACGATTCTTTCGTGTTTGATGGCTAAACTTATTTTTATTTCATTTTGTATATATATGTAAGTGCGAAAGTTATACGCGTGAAGCTTTTTATGATTACGATGAAGTATAGTAGAGATACACGAAAGTTCAACTTTGTAGTTGCTGATTATTTCAAGAATTTTAACTTTTTATTCTTTTGCTTGTCAATTCCATACGTCGTAAAATTAAACGAAATTTTTACGTAAATACTATATATTTCCATAAAACATAAGTAGAAAACTATGTAAAGAATTAAAGCGAATTCCATTACATTAGATGAATAAATTTACATCAAAAAAATTTTTTTCACATTGCAAAAAGAATAACAAATGTTGATGTTTTTATTTTTTTTTTTAATTCTTTTATTTTTATCTCGATAAAATGTTGCGTATGTTTTTAATAAAATAAAAATATTTTCCTTTTAACAAATAAATTCAATATTTATCGATGAAATTAAAGATTAATAGTAAAATTCACCTTGAATTTGTTTATTTGCGTAATGGATTATTGTATTATTGAATCGAACTAATATTCAAAATTTTACGACATTTCAAATACATGTGATTAATGTAATTTATTTATTATTTATATAATGACAGCGCGTCCTTTATTTCACTCGTAATCAAATGATACTTTTTAATTAGATAAATATTATTACTTTTATGGCGTAGATTTTTCACTTAAGCGTACAATGTAAATCGATTTAAACATCAATCTCACATCAACATTTAAATGAAATTCGCGTAAATTTTTTTACAATTTCGTTGCCAAATTATCAAAAAAATCTCGTCGATACTGAATAAATAAATTAATTTCACAAACCAGACACCAAATTTTTATATCCTATATAGATGTAACTCCTCCATAAAGCACATATCCCGCGCGCACAAGAAAAAAAAAATAAATAAATAAAGAAACAAGGAAGCAAAACGGAAGTAGACCGAGCGAATAGGGCAATGTGAATAGGGTAAGGAGATAAGAGCTCGAAAGAGTGAGAGAGAAATAGAGAGAGTGAGTACTAGATACGTCTATTGTGATTCGAGGGGCCGAGAAAGAAAAAAGACGGACGTATCTATCGAGTGGCCTTACTTTCTCTTTTATTTTAACCGTCACCCGTTCATCCATCCTCGTGATAAAGCCGAAAAAGAACGCGCGGTGTGTGTGTGTGTGTGTGTGTGTATGTCTATCGAACGCGATTCTCATCTGTGTAGTGGTATATGTATATAAGGGGTGAGATAAAAAGTGCGCGAGAAAAAGACGCACGCGTTGTACGTGTGTGCTATTTTTTTTTTCTAACGTTGGGTGTAGTTTTATTGTGAATTTAGTGAGACGCGCTGATACGGTAAGATATTTGAATGCTAATTGTACATAGTAAATATGTTAATGCGAATACGTTGATCTATTAGAGTAATTGCGCTATTGTCTAGGATATTTGTTTCTATTTATTTTTTTTTTCTCTTACGTATATAAAATTAATATCGATTGTATCTTTATCTTTTGTATTGATTATATTCGGTGACAAAGTGCGAGTAATGTTAGTTATGAAATATCTATTTGTATTAAATATTATGAAAATATATTATCGAAGATAAAATAACGCAATAAAATAAAAAGTAGGTAATAGCAGCAGAATGAATAAACAACGAAAATTAACGATACAATTTTTATTTTTACATAATAAAAATCAATGAGTTTTTTTTTTAAATTTTTTGTTTTTTTCGAGCAAAAATTTATTGAATATTGATATATACGTTGTATCTGCTAATAGCTGTTATTTTGGTGCTAGAAAGAGCAATATATATACAACTTCAACGAATGACTCTTATCTTAAGTGTGGACCTACATAAATTCTCACTTAGCCTCGTTTTTTAAATCGATATTTCATTATACTGTTAAACTGATTTACATTAATTTTAAATTAATCAAAAATTTTATTTCAGAAACTTTTTTTAAGCTTAACGCTCTATTTATCTTGAGAAATATATTTTTCAACAAAACAAAAAAAAAAAAAAAAAAGAAAAAATTGTTATTCAAAAATGTGAAAGTTTTTTATTTGATATTTCTTTTATTGAGTAAAACGTTTTTTTGTTAATGTTTTTTGTTAATTTTATTTGTATACTCTAACACATATACAAAATGTTACTAAACTTAAAAAAAAAAAAGATATATTATTTAAATTCTTTAATTAATTTGTAAAATACTTTACCTCCTCAATTATCGTCATTCGACACTGTTTGATACATTATCCAATATACTACAATTCACCAAACGCTATCTTCATTAAAAACGTTAACGAACTTACTACAGCTTAGTTGCTCAAATAAGTCTAATAATTGAAAATGGCTGGATATTCTTATTCATAAATAATACATTATTTATTTTGAATGGATAAATATAATTTGCTTGCGGGTATAAAACAAGCGAAAAAAAAAATTGAAAAATTGAAAAATAAAAATGTAACTTTGCAACGATCTATCTGGTCGAATGAGAAGTGACGAAACATTTTTCTTTCGATGCGTCTGTCCACTTGACTGCTAAATTTTTCAAGCAAGCACGTAACACACGCGTATACGTTTTTAATAGCTCATGCATAAAATCGAACTTTAAACTCATCGCGTTGAAAAAAAAAAAAAAAAAAAAAAAAAAAAAAAAAAAAAAAAAAAAAAAAAAAAAAAAAAGAAATCATTTCTTTCGCAGGCTGTATCGTAAATAACAATTACGTGCTCAAGCGACAAAAGGCCATTACTTTCATTCGATTATTTTTACCCGAGTGCTGGCAAAGCAACGATCGAGAGAGATTTCGAGTAAAAAAAAAAAAAAAAAAATCACTGGAGTCTTTATGGAAATACGTAAATTATACGCGTTTATGTGTTTACACGATCGTTTTATGCGGTAATAAAGAGGAAATGAGAAAGACATTGTGTATTGATTGGTTTATCTATAAAGATTGATACGCGTCATTAATAAGTAATGGATATTGCTCAAAGTTTTCATAATTTAAAAAAATTATAAGGTCCTGAGTTGTTATTAAAAAAATAATGTTATACAAATGTGTTAAATATACGTATAATAATGTTACATCAACAATTTTTACAGAAGATTTTATTCAAATTAATTTTATATAGGCGAATAAACCGTTTTCTATTTCTTTATAACTATAACAATAGCACAAATAATTGTGAAAATTATATTAGGATTTTTATAAAATTAAACTGCGATTAATACCCTCGTTAAAACATATTTTAAAATATTATCCGATAGCCTTGTTAATTTCTACATTTGAATATTCCGAAAAAATTATTTTATAATTACAGTCGCATTTACTCGGAAATCGTTAAATATAAGATAGGTAGATGCTTCAAAACGCATATCGAAAATTAGTTTAAGTTTCGACTGATATTATCGACACCTTTTAAATATCGATCTCGTCATTTACATTTTTTATAAATGTTCGAACGATTTTTATTTAACAAGTTACTTACGCACTCGTTGTGTTTCGACTTAATTTTCGTTGATTAAATTAAAACGATGATTAAAAAATAAACAAACATTAACATTTTGATAACAAAGTTTTAGTAACTCATCGATGAGTTAAATAATTATGAAATAAAAATCATTTATAAAATATTATTTCCACGCTTATAAAAAAACTCGTCAAATTTCTTTTTTTTTTTTTTTTTTTCGCACAACGTTAATAACTTCCCGATCGATTGTTCATCTTTTTCACCGACACTTGCTCGCCGTGGACAATCTAATAAATATCTTGCTGAACCAAAGTCACATTACTTTGCATTTTACTTTTCGACACGTTTTATCTATACATATATAGGCGTACAAACGTCGCAGAGAGCAAAAACCAATGCAAAGCTTTGCCCACTGCTATCCTGTTTATGACGCTTACGCGATCGCAGCGATCGATCTCGCCTTATGGCACGATAACCGACCAACTCTCTTTCGTAAACGTAATCGCTTATCGAACGAGTTCTCGTTACGACTTTTACATAGCTCGTTTCTCTTTTTTTTTTTTTTTTTTTTTTTTTTTTTTTCTTTTCTTCGTACTTTATGATGTGTGAAAACGTTTGAAAATGTGTTATTTTTACCGAGCGGTTAATGAAACGTTATCATCTTTTTAAAAAATGAATAGATATTTCGTTGAAATTTTATTTAATTTCGCGTAATAGCACATATCGTTATTTATTTTATGACTTAAAAATATTGTGTACCTTTTTTTTTAAACTTATAAATTATTTATTTTTTTAGAGATTTTAAAACTTTGAACAAAAAAATATACTTTTAGATTAATAATGCTTAGATGATAAGTAAAGATAAAATCGATACCTACATATGAGATGAGAAAATTAATTTTTCAATTACTAATAATTTATCACTTGCCAGTATTTTTTCCAATAATTTAAATTATTGAAATAAAAAAAAAGTTTTCAAATAAACGTTATTTAAATTAAAGTAAAAGAAAGTATGCATATACGAATCTATAAATTAAATGCATTGTAAATTTCATTTTAACATTTTAAAAGTGAAAACAATGTTTGTTAATTAAAACAAACGATTGATCAAGTTTTTTTTTTTTTTCTTTTATTTTGAATTAATTTTTATAATAATAAATATAAATATATTTTTAATACATTCAATTGTAAGCTGTAAAAATATTTTGCATTTCCAATGCCAAACTCCGAATAAAAGAAAAGTACATCAGTAGCCGTAAATCAAGCTGTGACAAAAAAGTTAAATATTCCATCGGTTATCTCCTAACAATAAATACCTTAAACATTATATCGACGAAATAAATGCAAATTAATCCATGTAAGCTTTATCGTAACCTAAAGGAAATATAAAATAAAATAGAATTACAAGTGTAGAGGGATAAAATTCGAAATGTAAGAGTAGAAAAAAGAGTCGCGTACGAAGAAAATAGAGAAGCAGAATCGGATCGTCGGACGCTCTTCAATTGAAATATTGCCGAAGGAGAAAGAACTCCCTGATATCCCTTTGTCGATACTATTCGGTCACCTTTTTTATTCCTTCTCTCTCTCTTTCTCTCTCTTATTCTCGTCTTCGTCTAATTTCATTCTCCTTCTCCGCTTTATCGCAATTTTCGTCTCACCTCGCCGAGCTAGTGCGAGGGCTTTTATCACTTTTTAAAATTTGTCGCTCCGCAAGCTGCAAGCTTTTATTTTCATTTTATTTACTTATTTCGCCTCGCTTTAAGCGTTTTCGCGCATTATTTTTATACGAGATATCCGCGTGTGTTCTTCGAGCGATAGGAATATTCGATATTCAATGCTCGCGTATGAGAGAGTCGTTATAATCTTTTTGAAATAGATTGTAATAAATAGTATATTAGAATGTTGCTTAATATTAATATTTTCTGGATGAAAATTTATTTTTACAATAGCGAAAAATAAGCAGTTCAATGCTTTTTTTTTTTTTTTTTTCTTTATCATACGAACTTTATAAAAAATTTTTTAACATATTTAGACCTCAAGAAAATGTTAATTGTATAAAAACCTTTAAAACGGTACATTGTTATGAAGATGAAAAAAAAATGAACTAGAGCATATATTTCAGTTTCTTCGAAAGATTTAAGCATAATTAACGAAAAAAGAGTGAAAAAAATAATCCATAACAATGTTAATACGAATTTAACAAAATAAAAGATTAATTAAGTGATCTGCCGTATACGAGTATGTTTGTCTGACCTCATATTGATTTTGTTCACTTATTAATAAGTACGTATATTCTTAAACGTTTTATTGCACATTTAAATTTTATATTATTAATACTTTTCTTCGTTGTAATATATGCGTATAACAAGCATTTAAAATTCTGATAAATAAATTTACGAAAATGAAAATTTCTACCATAAAAATGTTATACTTGAAACGTATAAATTTAGTAAAAGAATAAATTGTAAATAGTAGCCAAGCTTTTAAAAACAATCGCGCGATTTTTTTTTTTTTTTTTTTTTTCTCATGTCACAATAACGTAAATATCAACAAAAGTAGTTCGTGGTCCATTGTGAGATTCCTCGCTGAGGTTTAAAATTCAGCTAAAAGTCCTTGGTCACGCATAATCTAAGACACACCCCGAGCTTAAAGCTCAAGCTCACGTATATATCTCATCTCGTGGTACATCCACGATTCAAACTTTTCACCTCGCAGCTACGAGTCTTTTGCCCCGACAAAAAGGCCGTCGTCGTCGTCGTCGTCGTCGTTGACGCTTTACACTCGAGACTATATACGGCACACTTAAAACCTTCGACTCTCCCCTTCCATCTCGAAAGGCAACTACTGCTACTATTCTTACGAGACTCGAGTGGATACTCGAGTCCCTCGCTCGAGCGATCCTGCAAAGAGTGGAGCGACTAGACTTTGTATATGTATGTATATACACGTATATAACGCGACGAGGCGATCTTTTCTCCGGGAAGGGTGAGTTTAGTTAGGTGTGCGAAATCAGGAAACCGCCTTTGTCGATTAATGATCGAGGGAGGAGATGGGAGATAACGGGTTTCGTTGCTCGATCGATCGGTATCTCGACGGTAAACTTTTCAAGCGGCTGCGAGGAACAACCGAGAGCTTGAAGATGTAGACTTGTTTTTCTTTTTTTTTTTTTTTCTTTTTTTCGCTTATCTGCGCTATTTTTATTTTTATTATTATTATTATTATTTTTTTTTTTTTTAAGATAACGCTTTGCCTTTCTTTTTTTCTTGTGTGCTGCGCTTGAAATTTGATTAATTGATTTTGGTAATTTGCTCGGGTAATGTCTTAACGATACTTGAAAAAGAAGTTTAGGTATATATATTTTATATTGTGGATAATTTTAATGAAATTTTTTTATGTTGTCTTTTTGAATTAAAATTAATTTTAATTTTTTTTTTTTTTTTTTCAACAAAAAATGACATTTTTGATGAATGACATACGATATTTATGCGTATATTAAATAGCTGAATGTAATTTCTTATATTTAAAAATTATACATTGATTTAATTAATCAAGACTTTTTGTTAAAAAAAAATATGTACATTAATTTTTTAAAAATAATAAATATATTTATCATTATAATTCTATCTATCGATCTTATTTTCATTAATTACAGAAAAAAAAAGAAATTCTTTCTTTTTAAATTTTTTCCCCAAGTCCAATCGTTCAAACTAATTATCCTACAGAATTCACTATTACTATATTTTATCAAACACGTTATTGTACTTTAACTATTTTAAAAATATAAATAAACAAACTGAAAATACTTTATAAAGTATAGTATATAAATTTTTTATAAAATTATATAGTATGCAAGCATATTAGTTAAAGAAAGCGTAAACCAGGCGAACATTAAACGCAATTGACTTTTCTATTTTTTATGCTCCAATATACAACAATACTTCGTTTGCATTAAAAATAATTAAAAAGTCAAATAAAAATCCTACCTACTTGTTATTTTATCGTTTATGTACATTTCCACGATGTTTTTAATTGACGTGCTCGACGTGATGTATTTAAAAACGAATGAATGTTTCTTTAATATTAATTTTAATTGAAGATATAAATAAGATAAATATATAGTTACTTAAATAATTTTATGATGTAAATAAACAAACATTGTTTTTATAACAATTTTATTTTACAACGAGATAGTCTGTCGAGACTGAAGATTATATTTTTGTTATTAAATTTTAATACTATGTTAATTATTTCGTAATTGAAAAGCTATACAATGATTGTAATTTAAATAATGTAATTTTTAGAATTAACAACATTGGTTCGAATATTGAAAAAAATAAATTGAGGATTTATTGATTAATTTGAAACGTGCTGTAATAGATAATCGAAATAAAATTCAAAAATAAATAATTAATCTTATCACGTACAATGGAGATCTATATAAATTAATTTACTTTAGAAAAATTAATTAATACGTATAATATTTATAAACATTTTTATCGAATTCTATTGCTCCGGTATATCTATTATCAAATGTATTTCTCTATCGATTAAATTTATAAAACAACTACATTAAATTTATTAAATACAAAACAATGAAATTATTGATGTACCTTTTTTTTTTTTTTTTTTTTTTCGTTTCTATAACAACCCAATTACAAAATTTTTAATTTTTAATTTATCAATTCGATATTTTCTTTTTCTTTGTTTCTTTATAAAGGGTAGATTTTCTTTCTCGTAAGATTAATGCTCGGCCAAGCGAAGCGCGAGTATTGGAGTAATCGCCCGGAAGCCGGCAATTATCAGAATGAACACAACTATATATATATATACATATATATATATATATATCTTGAAATCTCCGCTTCTTCGAAAATGCTTCTTCTTGAGCTGTTGTATTACGAGTGAATTCACAACGATAATTGTCACTATTGTTATCTTTTTTTTTTCTTTTTTAAATAAGAAAGAGACTAGAATGTTGGAATTTTAAATAACTATTGAAATTATTTTGTGAATTGTGAAAAAGGAAAAAATGTTTGCTTTATTATTTAAAAGTTCGTTATTTAATATTATCGACTTTTATACTATTAATATCCAAAATTATTGCAAAATAAATTTTTTTCGTTATTTGAGAATTATTTTTCATACTTATGCATTAGATTTTTCTCATTATCATAACCTACGCCTTTATAATAGCAACCAAAAATATAAACTTGACCAACATTATGAGCTTTAACAAAACGTTTTTCTTTTCTTTTTCCTAAATCTCATCCCCTTGCATTAATTTTTCACAAAACGGGTTAAAACTTTAAAGCACTTTAGTTTCGTAGAGACCCATAATCAAAACGTTTACCGATGACGTTTTTTACCAAAAGAAAAAGAACGACAGAAGAACAAAGATGCCCGATAAATTTCACACGAGAGTTAGGAACTCGCGGTGGATTGAAATTTTCGTTCGTTGTTGTTGTTTTTTTTTTTATTTTTTTATTTTTTTATCATTTTTGTCCAGCGAATCGTCCGCCATTAAGCCGATGAAAAAAAGCGCCGGTGTATTTTACATTTTTCCGCGCGTTTTTCAACTCTCTTTGTTTTACCAAAAGTATTCTTCACATTTTTTTTCTCTCACTCTTTTTCTCGTTGGCTTTTTTCCTTTTTTATTTTTTTTTTCGTTTTGCAGTTACCAGCGAGAGACTAATCCCTTAGACGCGCAAAGACGTCAACGTTTTTCAAAACTTTCGCGTATTCGGACGCGTTATAACGCGCGTTATGTGTATGCGTATGTATATATATAAATATATATATTTTTTTTTTTTTTTTTTTTTCATAACAAAGCTCTTATTGCGCCTTTGTTTGCTTCTCTCATTCGCCCTTTTTTTTTTTTTTTTAACTTAACGCTTGAATCGTGCACGTATACGGATGCTTTAATTTCTGTGTCAGCTTGTTACTTCAATTAAAAGTTATTCGCAAATCGCGATCTAAAATTTAAGCCCAGCTGATCAAAAAGATTCGAGCAGTTGGTTAAAGCCAGCATTGTTAACGTGGATAATAAAATTTAAATAATTAATGTTACTGAGATTTGCGATGTTAAATATTATTTATTTTTAATTAATTAATATTAATTAATAAAATCATTAAAATAAATAAGATTTAAATAAAAATAAATTATTTTATTAAATTTCTCACGAATAAAAATAATTTCTAATTTTAATTTATATAAAAATTTGCATCCTTTCAAATAAACTCCTGTTCGATAATTTTTATCCTTTAATCGAAACAATGTATCGATAGCGGGGCGGTAGGGAGGGGGGGGGGAGGAGGTGGCGAAGCGATAAAACAAGAATTTATCAATAAATATTCTCAACCTTACGATAACATTCTCGCTTCGCTATTTGCCGTTAAAAGTTAAAGCAATAACGCAGCGCAGTCAAGGTAAAACGTTAATAAACGCATAATCGACGAGTCATAAATGAATTTAAAGCCGTCGATAAGTGAAATTCACGGAAATGTAACCTTTTCGAGTATTTAATTCGAAAATGCCAGAGGCAATGTAACGACGAAAACAATTAGTCGACCAACTCGGGCGAAACATTGCTGAAAGCTTCCCGTTGTATTTTCTAAGTTTGAACTGTATATATGTCGTCGAAGAGGATCGAAACTCTATCGCAAATAAAACAGATCTTTCAATATACACGTTAAACTTTTCATTCTAAACTTTTTAGATGCAATTCCATCGGCTTTTTTTTCCCCATATAACATTTGCCTTCATTTATTTATTTATTTTTTTTTTGTTTTGTTTCTGACGGGACAACTTAATTTTTTTTTACTTTTGAAGAAAGTAATTTATTAATCTAGACTGTAAGAAGGTTTATTTTCTTTTACCAAATTTCGTCTTGTGGTGTATTCTTTCGTTACAATTTTTATAATTAGATTCGTAATAAATAATTTAATTCCATATTAATAAAATCGAAAAATGTACAAATATTAGCAAAAAATAATAGCCAATATCTTTCGAATGTATTTGAATAATATAACATTGCCGAAAAATGTTTTGAAGAGAATAAAAGAAAATAAAATTATACCTACTTTTCTATTTTTCAAAATAAAACAAATATTCACGATATTCGCATTTTGCGATATCGCATACTCTCGACGAATGCAAATAAGACGTTAAAAATTCAAAAGAAATAGAGCAGAGCGCAGTCAATCAGAGAGAGAGAGAGAGAGAGAAAGAGAGAGAGAGGGGGGAGAGAAGGAACAATTGCGCATCTAGTTATCACTGCGTAGTAGCTTCGGGCTAAGTGAAGATTTCGTAATATCTATATATCCTTATACATACCCGAGAACTTGTCCTCGTGGAAAGTACATCTGTCCTCCTTTTCTCCCCGAGGCATCCACACCATATATATATATATATATATATATATGCATACATTCTCCCTTTTGCTTAGGTATTCTTATTAGAGAGAGAGAGAGAGAGAGGAAGTTCGCTTCGATTCGCCAAGTTGCGCAAACGAGATTTTCGCGAGCAGGAGATATGAATAATCAACGGGTCGCGCGCAGACCTACCTCTCCCTTCCTCTCTCTCTCTCTCTCTCTCTCTCTTTCTCTTTCTCTTTAGCTTACCGCGGACATGCTGCTAATTAAGATAACGAAAGCGCGCCCGACCGCGTGTATAGATAAAAGGGGGGTAATTGAAAAGTTTCCGGAAGAGGAGATCGATGAGAGGAAGGTGTATAGATACGCGTATATATTAACTGATTTTTAGTTGGTTAAAATAAGAGGGAAAATTGATTCGGGGAAAAAGTTAAACGTTAAGGGGTGGGGCGGGGGCGCTTTTACTTTTTGCGCTTCTGCTTTTACTTTATTTGAAAAAGAAAGGAGAAAAGTGGAGCTGCTTTGTGCGGATCTGTATCTTTTTTTTTTTTTTTTTTTTGTTTTTGTCAGCTGTTTGTGTTCGTATTCAGAGGTATATATATATATATATATATTTATATATAGTCTTCAGCAATTCAAATTTAACGCTTATGGAAGATGAAATATTTATGTGCACGTTTGAGGCTTTCTTTTCTTCCTTTTTTTTTTTTTTAGAAATGATAAAAAGTAAATACTGCCGTATTTATAGACTTATTATCAATGATAAAGACTCGGTTATTCGAGGTGAAAAATATTAAATAAAATTTTTAATCTTTCCTTGTTAAATTAAATAAAAATTTCGTTTAATTGAAATTAAACATATTTACTTGTGAGTAGATAAAAAAAATAACTCTAAGATATCATAATTAATATAATAATAAGTTAATAGTACATTACTACTCGTATATTTGCATAATTAGATAACAATACAAATACCCATTTAAAAAATAGTTTTTTTGAAATTACATACAAGTTAAAGCGGTTACATATATATATATACATTTTTTTTATTTTTTTATTTTTAAACGTTTCAGAAACACAAGTGTCGACGTACAACAGCATTAACTCCAAAGAACAATGAGAAATACGACATTAAACTCAGATATAAATGTAAATCAGAGTTTTGACGTGTTTACTATGTAAGCTTCGTGCTTTTTGTGCACTTAGTGGAGACGCGCGCGCTCGAAGTACAGCGATTTCATCAAAGTAACGTCGTTTCGCGCGCGCGCGCCCGCACGTGTCTGCCTTTACGCTCGACGATGTTGTCGCGCGATGTAAGTGCGAATAAAAGCTTTAATAAGCGTTAACGGTCGGTTAGTATCCGGTTGTGCATAACGTGTCGTCACACGCGGTGGACGCGATTAAATGCGTGAGCAAATAGCGCGCGTCAAAATTTTGATGTATAACGTTGCGTTATTATTAAAAAATTTCGCTTTTTTTTTTTTTTTCTTTTTTTTTCGTCAAGCGTTAAAAGTCGATTGTAAAAATATTGCTCGAAGTTTGTGCTTTAAGTTTCCGTTACTTATCGAATACGATAGTTTTCAATTAAAAATTTAACGATAATTTTTCACCGCTGATCAATAATGCAATGCAGCTGAAATTTCAACGCTTTTTACCCGTCTCTTTTTCTCTTCGACTAACTTTCAAGTACAATAGCTACTTACTAACTTTCAAATTTCGAACGCTTATAAACCATCGCAAATAAGAGATAATTAACTCCGATAAAGTTTCTTATCGCATTTAAAATCATTCTTATTTTCTATTTTTTTTTTTTTTTTTTGTTTTTTTTTGTTTTTTTTTTGTTTTTTTTTTTGTTTTTTGCTTCGCAAAGCGCACAACGGTTTACCTAAAAACTCACGGTATAAGCACTTAAGCCGACAGAAAACGTGGCAGCAACACAGTAGCTGCGTTAGGTTACCGTCTCGTGTTCTATCAGTTTTTCTATACCGATCGACTTTATATATATATATACATATACAGCGTAAACATTGAAGAGAACATAAACGAGGGGAAAAGGCTTTAAGTGCATCGTGTAATTCTCAACGGTACAAAGGAAGTATAGATAGAGCTTCGACGACCGCAAAATGCTCCGTTAACTGGACGCGCTCTTGAGTCTTCAGACTCACTTCAACTTCTGGCCTCTTACCTATGAAAAGCCACCGACACTCGTAAGGTTGTAAGTTAAGATTGAGCCAAATACACACGCGTATACATACGCGTTTAACTTGAAAGTTAACCGTTGGATTTAAAAAGAGATTGTTACGTTCTCTTTTGTTAAGGTTAGCTTTAAACGAGATGCTCTTTGAGATTTATTGAGAAAGGTATAATAAAAGTTGAGCGGTTTCGAGCTTTGTTCGCTATTATTTACTTGTTTTTTTATTTGTTACAGTATCATTTAATTTTTTAGAAAAAAATTTCCTAATGATTTTATTAGATGCGACATTACTTTGAAATTAAATTTTAATTGATTAATTTTTAATAGATTACAAAATCAATCGTAACGAACGAAAATAATCAAAAAAAAAAAAAAAAAAAATGTTTTAAAACCGAAAATTTTCGATAAAATTACAAATTTTAACGATTCGGCGATCGAAAGTTTTTTTTTTTTTTTTATTCTTTTCATTGATTCCAGTATGTTTACAATAATCGTGTAGCGAGTGCATAAGACGTCACCTTTATTAGAGCGTTGCAAAGGTCACGAAAATGCAAACGAGAGTATAAAAGTACGAACGCAGAGAACCGAATAGAAATTCCAGTAGCTCATGTAACGAGACACGCGAGATAACGTTCTTCTTCTTCTTCTCCTTCTTCTCCTTTATCCAAACTTTCGTCGGCTTACCTTCTTCCAACGCTGACTTTAATAGGATTCCCTCTTCCTCTCCCCCCCCCCCTACCCTCGTTTCGTGTATATACACGTCGCGGTTTGTACAAATATTTTACGTAAAACGGCTTAACGCGCCACCACCTGCTCTTCTGTCTCTCTTACCTCTCCTTTAGCTGTCTAACTTTAGCGCCGTCGACATCATTACGCAGATGCCTGCGCCCATTTGTCGCAAATGGGGCTCTCTCTCCCTCTCTACGTAGCTGAAAGTTTGCGCCTCATTGATCGATGTTACTTGTTATTGGTGTAGGGAAATTTTTAATTTCGTTCTTGAATGCCGTTGGGTTTGTAAATCGTTGAAAATAATACCGGTTTTATTTAAAATTACGTTAATGAAAAAGTTGTTTTTTTGTTTTTTTTTCTTTTTTTTTTCTTTCTTTAATATAAAATGAAAATGTCGTATTACTGCGATACTTGAGAATAAGCTATTTGTTGTATAAATAAGATTATTTTTATAAAAGTTAAAATTTCAGTAAGTATTAATTATTCAAAATCATTAAACTTCAAATGCATTCCTTCTCGCTTTACCGAGCTAGTTCTTGTTTCATAATTAATAATTTTATAAAATGAATTTCATTTTTTAACAAAATTATTTGATTTGAAAATTTGAAAAACTTTAAAAAAAAAAAAAAGTAATAAGGATTTGAGATTTTCGCGAGGAAAATTCTTTGCGTTGTATTCTTCTTCGGGTTAACTCGTGTTGACATTCTTAAGCCGATTTCTTCAGGGCTGGCCTTAAATCGATGGTTTCAAGTCTGTCGATCTCTCATATAAGGATGGCCTTGACGGTGACAACAATAAAGTCGATCTGTGATTGATCAATCGGATAATATTTTTTAATCGATGTTAGTTAAAATTAGTGAAATCCAAGAGCCCATTGTAGAATCTGATATTTGTTTGTAAAAAAGATGTAAAGATATTAAATCACAGGGTGATTATATCCCCGTCGCTGTCAAGGTCAGTCTTGTATAAGAGACCTTCACGAAAAGTCGGCCTAAACCATTCTTGGCCACTGTACCAATTCAAGAATACTTAATAAATGAGAGTAAATAAATGAAGTTTTGATAACAGCCACAATATTGTATTGTTTTACAGTACGATCGAGAGTGCGTTCATTAGATTATCAAACAAGATGATAAAAATTTATCATTCCATTTATTTTTATAGCTATTAACTTTTCATAAATATAAGAATTTTTAAAATTCATTTAATACGTTTTCATTTGATCAAAAGTAGATTAAAAACGTCAACGAGCGAGTATAAAAAAAAAAAAAAAATATTTCACTGTTTGTATTGTACACACATATCGTTATAATTACGACAAAATTTCAAATTCAACGTAACAAAGCTGTAAAAAAAAGAAAATACTTTCTCGACCATATCATTACAACATCAAAACGACCCGCGTCAAAAGTCATTTTCCAAAAACTCCTCCCGACGTCTCTCGCGTAACAAAAAAGCCCAAAACGAAACGAATGATTAATACGTAGCAAAGGACTCGCGTGTTCGCGCAAACATAAATCCCAAAGCGAAACAAAGGACATGTAAAAAAGCCGGACCGTTCGCCGTTGAGAAAGAGAGGAAATCAGTACACACGCCGACGCGCTATTCACAAGGACACGCGCCAGCCGGAATAACGAAGCTCGCACATGCGTTAACTTTCTACGGTCGCGATTGAGATCGACGATTTTTCGTCGTTATAACGTGCCGGCATATGAAGCTTCGTTTCGCGGTTATTTTCAAGCTTCGAGATTTAACGAGAGGAA
Source organism: Chalcis sispes (assembly GCA_949987625.1). NCBI lineage: Eukaryota > Metazoa > Arthropoda > Insecta > Hymenoptera > Chalcididae > Chalcis > Chalcis sispes. The sequence goes on along the minus strand of OX465096.1, from coordinate 65,935,530 downwards.
TTATTTAACAACCCAGCATTATGGGAATGCATTGAAATATAAAAATTTTCCGATATATACATATAAGTAAGAATTAATTTTGTTATTAATTATGGCTTGTAAAAACACGACCTTTTATCACGACATTATAATATAATAAACACAGACGATCGAAGTTTTAATTTTGTTTGAGAATGCGCGCGGCTGAATCTACACGATAATACATAATTTCAGGTTAAATATTTTTATTTTTATTACAATTATGACTTAATTAACGTTATTTATTTTATTTTATTTTATTTTTTTTTTTTATCGCCGCCTTTCAACCCAATTATTATTAATTAATATTATTTTAAATAATTTTACGATTAAATTAATAAACGTGACGTTAAATTAAAAAAAAAAAGAAAAAAAAAAAGATATTTTATATGTAATATACAACAGATTGTATATATTTATCGTAATTTACTAAAGCCCGTTATATTACGTTTTATTTTAGATCGAGTATACAAGTGTAAACGTATGTGCGCTTGTGCGCGCACCAATTGTCATTCCGTTAAAGCCCGTATTATAATTTTAAGCACGAATTTTAACCAAGCTAATTATAAGAGCGTTTTGATTATTTTTACTTCGTCATATTGCGTTTTAATTGTACATTAAACATCGTTATCTCGCTCAAAAGTACAGATTACAAAGAGTTAAACATAACGTTTGTCTCTCAAATTTTTAACGTATGTGTAGTACACGAAACGCAATATTCGACGTAACGTTAACCAGCGGCCAAATCGTTAGCGTTAAAGCATCGCGCAAATATTGCACAACGCGAGTTTCTATTTCGTCGAGCTTGGCTCCCTACAGTGTTCGGTTCATAGTCTCGTTCGATCACACGTACACGTTTTACACGCGCGTAATGTGTATGTATGTATGTAGAAACGTCTGATAGGTAGTCAGCCGGGCTCGAAAATTGAAAAAGGTGCGCTTACCTCGGAACGATGACATTGTGACAAAGGGAGGAACTGATTTTCGCTGCGTCGGCTCTCATTTCTCTCTCTCTCTCTCTCTTTCTTTCTGTTCTTGCTCTTGTTGTACTTTGATTTATTCTCTCATTTTCTGTTTTATTTAAGATCTTCATACTGGGCTTCATTTTTCAGTTTAATCGAAATCGACTTGTCTATATATAATACGCGCAAGATTGATTTGTTCGCAATTTACTTTTTTCGTTTGGATTTTTTAGATTTTTAATTTTGAATATATGACTTAAACAGTACCGTACTTATTATATTTTAAAAAATATTTTGTCTTGCCCTTATATAAGTCAATAGTAATTTATCATTTACAAACGAAAAATTTTAAAAAATATTATAAAGTCATCATAAAAAATATGATAAAATTTACTTCAATCAATACCATCATTTTCGTTGTTACATTGTATATACACTCACCATAGATCATTTACGTGCTCGATCCATTAATTATTTTACACGGTTATTTATTTTCTTCGGTTTCCATTACACGCTTTCGTTAAATTAAACATTTTTATTTTCCATCTCTGCCATCATTACTAAACCTCGTGGTACTTCGCTGCTTTGTACATTGTATTCATTAATCATTTCATTTTTCGTTTCTTTTGTAATTCGCATGGAACACTGAATTAATATACTTAATCATAATCTTCTTGGTTACTCCTATTTATTCTTATTGCAGTAAACATTTTTGCTTTATCATCGTTATGTTTTTATTTTTCAACTCGATTAATTCGCGGGCCGTGTTTGCGCTTTTTGTTTCTTAAATTTACGCCGGTCATTTTTTTTATTTTTTTTTTTTTTTTTCAATTTTATCTTCTTTTAACATTAAATTGAACTTTTAACCGTAATCATAAAAAAATGTATACGAGTATACTCATTTTAACATATTTCTCTTTTATTACAACCGACAATTAGTTACAAATATTTTGTGTGCAGTTTTAATTACTTTTAACATTTTCATGCGCCGCGGAATTTAATTTAGCAAAAAGCTAAATCAGTATAAAAATAAAACGCGCATTGTGAGCATCTTTTTGTTCACGTTTTAAATATTAGCAAACCTATATATGTCCGCAAGTATTCTTCGTACTTTTTCTTTTTTTTTTTTCAAGCGGACGCGAATTTCGTTTAAAATAAAAAAAAAATGTTATTCTTATCAATGGCGCTTTTCAAAGAAGTTTCACAAACCACAAAAAAATGCTCACCTGCTTAAGCTCGAGCTACCTTGAAACTTTTTAATTTTCTTGAAGGAAATTCAAATTCGAAGTAAAAATCAAGAAAGTTTTTAAATTCTCGTCCTCATACTTAAGGTGTAAAGTTGAAAATATACTTTTACAAATATATTCGTTATTTCCTTAGCCATGGAACGTGTACGACGCGATTTGCATTTTTAACGTTTGCACGAATATTAATTATTACAGTTGAATAAATTTTATTTCAATAAAAATATATAAAATCGATCTAATCTTTTATTTTTTAACATTTTTCGTTATCGTACCGATTAAATTTTCAAAAATTTGATAATCCGGTACATTATCGTAATTGTCAGCCGATCGAATAATTTTAAAATTCAAAGTCTACCTTATCGCGATTCGATTAAAATGAAAGAAAGCGAAATAGATCGCAGGGTGAAAGACGTCGACAGCGAATACGAGAAACGATATAGAAGCCGGCAACGTTAATCACATTAACGTATTAGCATTACAAAGTCCATTTAAAATACGCTCGAGCATTCTCTATCTAGCGTTCGATTACAGATCTAAGTATTGTAGTGCTTCGTTGGGCGTTACGGTGAGGAAAAAATCGGGCTTCCTAAACTCTCTCTCTCTCTCTCTCTCTCGTATCAACCCCCTTTTTTTATGCGCGATTCGAGAAATCGAAGCACGAGTTGGCCCTCGCTCGTGCAATGCCAAACGCGAGGGTCGCCCTATTCGTGTGTATATTCTGCTATCCAATTGCGAATCTAAAGATATACAGATTGAAGAAAAATGTTATCTTTGAAAGAATGATTTTTTTTTTTTTTTTCAAATTGTTCTGTTTTCTTGGCTCGAAAAATTAACTTTTGCTTGAACGAGTTGAAAATTCTTCATCCATGATCTTCATTTTTAACCAACTGTCTTGTTTTTCTTGAATTAGTATGCCATGGCTTTCCACCGAGATAAATGTATATTTGTCTCAAGAAAATCTTCTCTTGATTTAAGAGTTGGCCATTTTGGCTTGAACTAACTTATTTTATTTATAGTAAAATTTTAATAAAATAATCTTAATTTTAATAATTTAATACAAAATTTGTTAAATGAAAAAAAATTATTTATTAGCGCGAAAAATCACATATCTTCGTGTAACTTTTGCTTTCAAATTCCGAAGTTAAAAAAGAAAAACTATAGCCATCTAGTGGTTATATATCGAAGTAAGAATTAAAAATATTAAAACAAAGAGCAGAAATTTTTGAGCCAAGAGAAACATTTTTCTCTAAAATAGTTAATTCTTCAATACATGTACGATCGAAGAAAAGTTTCCGTTTGTTATAAATGATCAATTGGGTAATAAGTTTTGTCATTTTTTTTTTTTTTTTTCGGATAATGAAGTAATGATTTAATAAATTAGAATAATTTCACAAATTTAATAATTAAATTGATTTGTTACCATTGAATCTTTTAACAGTATAACAATTAACTGCAGAATAATTTTATACAGTTATTTTTAGAATTAATCAAGCAATTATTTTAAAACAACTCATTTGTACTTTCAAAGGCTTTATTTTTTCGTAATCACTTTCACCGTTAACCTTTCGTTAACTTTGAAAATTTAATTGTACGAGTAAAGATCGGTTTAAAAATTTAAAACAACGAACCTTTACAAAGTTAAAATATCCGAGAACAAAAACGTTAGCAAAAGATTAAAGCGACGTGAAAAAATAGAGCGAGAGAAAGAGAGAGAATGAAAGTCGAGTACAGACTATCGCCACTCAATTTTCTTATAAAAATTTTCACGGGAATGAAAAGCTCGCGTACGGTCTACAACGTAAACGCGGCAAACGAACGAAGTTATCTTCGCGCTTTAGCTCGCTTATACATAAAGTGAGAAGCGTTGACGCGAGTATGGTATACATATAGCGCGTGAAAACGATTAGATTGAGGAACGATCGAATACGTGAGTACGTCGCTCGCGGACCTTTCCTTCCGGAATATTGGCTACCTATGGAGGGAGAAAATTGTCGGGCAATTTCGTTTACCCGAGTCCCTTGCACTGCCATTTAGTCCCTTTGATGTTTTCTTTTTTTTCTTTCTTTCTTTTTTTTTTTTTTTTTTTTTTTTTTTTTTTTTGTTTCGCGAATTTTTTATAAATCGAATAACGCGCGATGCGTTAGCTCCACTTTTGAAATCTCATTTTGCGATATTACGTTATACTCGCGCGTTGAGGATGAAAAATAGTTACGAATACGTGAATTTTATTGCTACCTTCCGGCGTTATTGATTTAAAAATTTTTCTTTCTTTTTTTTTTTTTTTTTTTTTCAATTTTTGATGTCGCAATGATAACTTTGTAGCTTACTTTTGTGATTTTTTTTTTTTTTTTCATGCGGACGTTATAAAATTAATTAATCGGATTAGTTTGAAATTGAGTTTGGTATCAATGGTGTACGATTTTTTTTAGTTTTTAATAAAATAATTGAATAAAATTTTTATTAATAAAAATGAAAATATGACAATGGAAATTCTACTTTGAATGATTCTTAATGCTTTTGTGTCTTTCTTTTTTTTTTTTTAGCAATTGTTTTTTTCTACAAAATATTTGTAAAATTTTCAAAGGGACAATATGATAAAATAAATTTTAAAAAATATATGTAAATATATCATTTAATATTATAAAATAGCTGCATTGATTTTGAAAAAATTATTAAAAATTATTAAATTTTAAAGAAAATTAAAATTTTATCAACCCGTTGAATATTTTGATAAAAAAATATTTTGAAATAACTCATCGGTAAATTAAAAAGCTGAATTTCATTAAAATAAATTTTTTTTATCGTTCAAATTGAAACGTAAAAAAAAAAAAAAAAATTTATATTTATTTCTATAAATTATACGAGCTAAAATTTAATTATAAAGATGAATATATGTTTAAAAAAAAAAGTGTTAGATTAAAGCGAAACTTTATCTTTTTAGAAAAATACAACAAAAACATAATATTTAAAAAAGCAAGCTTTAGATTACCTTTCGAAAGCTCGAAATATTCATCCGACATCAAACGTCTCTTTCCTAGATGAATTTTGCAGTCTTCACAGTCTAATTCTCAGCTCGGAAGGTATGTACATCTAAGATACACCGCCGAACAGTAATTAAAGCGAGGGAAAACGAGAGCGTTCATTAGATGCGTGTATGTAAATGTCCCTCGGTAAAAAGAGGGAGGAAAAGCGTAAACGAGTAAACCGCGAAAATACTTTTATCGACGTATTTGTTTATTATTTTCGTTTGATTTTTTGCCAAATTTGATCAATAAATGTATATTTAAAAACTGCAATCAGCAGTTTATTGACAAATGCTTCTTCTTAAAATCAACAAACGAACATTATTGTCAAAGCAAAGAAAATTTTTGAATTTTTTATTACCCGTTGATTTTCATAGCATAAAGTAAGTTTCACGGCAATCAATTAACTATAAAAGCTGTGAATGATATATCAGGCTCATTGCATTGTAATAAATACAAATGCGCAAACAATAATTCACACGAAAAACCTTAGCCATAAACTTTAACCGTTCTCGACGATATCGTTGGACAAATTCGCCGATTAACGTCAAGAAAAGGCGCTTCATACACAACAAAAGTGTACAATCCGCGATATATAAAAAGCCGCGAGAAGCTCGCGTATATACGTCGGATCTCGCGGTCTAACAAAAGATACCTACAGCGGCGTCGCTTATTTTTATGCCCTCCCTCTCCCCCCCCCCCCCCACCTACTCCGGTTGCGGTGATATAACGTCGCTCGGACACGGGCATCTGTCTTTGATAAATAGCTCGGTGGATGCTCGCCGCGTTTATTCACGCCGGTTTACCAACACACTTCGCGTGAAATCTGAAAAATCGCCAGGCGACGATTTATCTTGTTCCGTTGCCCACGACGTACCGATGATACGCGTATGTCCTTTGCGTGCGTACTGTCTTTGTGTGTATATATCGTGTGTACATGTGTGGAGTTTCCTTTGTTCCCCTTTTATTTATCACGTCGACCGCTTTGTTCTTTCTCTCCTCTTATTTTTTTTTTTTTCTTTTTAATTTTTTTATTTTTGTTTTCCCTCTCTTTTTATTTTCGTGGCTTTTACCAGAACTCACACGTACACGCTTAGAAGGAGGATGAGAGAAGAATGGAATGTAGCGAGCTGATGATACAAGAGAAAATTGCCGGTGGAAAATGTGTCGTCGGAAATGAGTATGTGATTCGTTTTCTTTTTCTTTTTTTTTTTTTTTTTTTTTTTTTTTTTTTTTTTTTTTTTTTTTTTTTTTTTTTTTTACGATATTGTATTAATTAAGAATACGCGCGGTGAATATTCGCGCTAACGAGTTTTATCCAATTAAGTTCGTGGGACAATGTAATGATAACGCGCTTTATGTTTGGTTTCGATTACTTTACTCTAACGCAATATGTAATAATTATTTGTATATTCCGATAAATGAAATACTTTTATTACGAATATTATTTGATCGATTTTTTTTTATGATTATCCTTTATTCTGAAAAAAAAAAAAAAAAATTAACATTACAAAAGTAATTTTTTTAAAATTAATTTAACGAATTAGTCCTTGAACGTATGAAACGAACAAAATTACGCAAATGAAATTTTCTTTTAAAAAAAATACAAAGCTATATAAAATTCATCTCATTATTTTTGTATTTTTCCACAAAAAGTGCCATACAATATTTGCATATCAAATTAGTCTTCATTTTATATTCAGTGCGGCGCGTTTTTCTGAAATCAGTCTTCTTTATATGCCGCGCTGAACAAAGCATTAAAATTAAAAATCACAAAGTACCGTAATTGCGTTCAATTTTTTTTCTTTTTCTTTTTTTCTTGTTTTTTTTTTTTTTTCGTGGTATTTTGTACAAATATTTTCATTTCCTTTGTATACATTTGAATTTAACGAATTACCTCGATTTTTTGATATTGCTAACTAAAATTACGTTGTAATTAAAAATATATTAAAATCTAAATTTTTCATATAATTTTGCTTTAAATCGAAATATATAAAGAGTTTAAAGAGTTGAACAAAATTCAGTTTTTACTTTATTGAAATTGTTTATTTGTGAACGAATATACATATAATTATTGATTGTTAAATTTTAATATTAAAAAATTAACGTAACGAACGATGCATTTGAAATTATCATTTACTTCTATAAATAAAAATATTTTAAAACGCATAAATATCAAATTTTCAACTATAAGATACCATTATTAAAATGCATATATAAAAGATTTTTCAACAAAGCCTCGTAAAAATTCGAAAAATTTTCCCGATACCGCATTGTTTTCACCTCGGCAAAGCTCGGCCGCCAAATCGTGCGCCAAGCGTTTATAGACCCGAAAAATCCATTTAGCGTCGTAATACGAAAATTATATGCAGCGCCATATGCGCCCACGAGTGTCGATAACGTCGACGACGAAGAAGATCTCCGCGTTAAAATTCAGTTTTTCCGAGCATATGCACACGACACACACACACACACACGTGAACGTTAAACTCTTCTTCCCCGCATAAATCATTAAATCCGTATTACACATTGCCGCGTTTACCCAACCGAACGTTTACGACGTACCATCGTATGGTGAGAAGAAAGTAGAAGAGGTAGTCGAAGATAGCGGAGATAAAATTTTCAAGCGCGATAAACAACCCAACACAGGTAAGATCGTGTGTTTATATATGGACTATATATATACGGTTTGCGTCTGTTATACGTATACCGTCTTAGTTTTTCTCCATTGTGCCGGCGGTGGTAATTTCACCGTCTGAAAGATCTTCCGCCCTTCGTTTACCCTTCCATCTCGTCGAATGGGAAACTTCAATCCATCTCGATGTGTATATATATATATATATAGATGCTTTCTCTCGTAGAAACGAGCTAGTGCTTCTTCAAGGATCTTCGTCTGTACAACGGTAGTAATGACGCGAGACTTACGCTGGTTTTCTTATCCTATCGGTGAGTATTCTCTCTCCTCGCTTTTGTGAAATCACGATTACGCGGTAGCTATTGCGTTTCGTGAGTGTTAGGTATAACGATTTACGGATGTTGTATTTTTAGTTATTGTGGTTTTCATGCTTGGGTATTGTCAAAAGAGAAACTAGGCCGTAAAGATGGTTGCGGTGTTATTCGTTAGTAATGAGGTTGATTAAATGGATGCGGAAAAACATTAAGAAAGTATTTAGAATTTTTAATAAATTAATGAAGCTAAAAAGTTTACTTTTTTCGTTAATCAAATATATTGTCGTTCAACAAATTAATCGCCTAATGGTTAATTCTTTTATTTTTATACAAAAGTGCGTAAACAGACATTTACTTCGAATTGTTAACTTAACAATTTAGATATTTTAAAAAAAAAATATTCACCCAATTTTCTTATTTTTTCTTCTCACCTCGACGCTACTTGCAGATAAAATCGATGAGAGCTAAAAATTACTTCGTATTAAATTTTCAAGCATACATTCGTCAATTTCATTGTAAAAGTATAAAAAAGTTTTATTATTTCGTTAAATTTTCTCGTACTATCAGCTCTCGCATTTTGAAACGTACTATAGTAACGTTGGAATACTCTCGAGAGACTTTTGCTTTACGGAATAGCACCGAAGCATCTCGCGCGCACTAAATCCCAAGTCTTCCCTTAACCTTTCTTCTTTCGGCTCGAGTCCGTAAAAATTGCGCTCTTTATTTACGAGATTGCTCGGCTACGTGCGAATGTGAATCTTTTTTTCCTTTCCCTCTTTCACCCTTCGCCTTTCTTTTTTCATCACGCCGACGTGCGTGACACTACGTTACCGGTTTTTTAATTGCTCGAACGTTTGCAGCCCGCAATTTCTCTCTCTCTCTCTCTTTTTCTCTAGCGTCGTTATAGCGCTGATAATTCTACCGATGGGATTTTAAAGCTTTGATTTTTACAGGCTTTTTACTAAGAACTCGGCTTGATTGTTATAGCAAGGTTAAATGATAAAAAGGAAAAAGAAAGAGAGTGAGAGAGAGAGAGAGAGAGAGAGAAAAGAAGAAGAAGCACAGTAAAAGTTTTTCTTTTCATCGTCGCTTGTTAATTTAACGAAGCAAAACATCTGGGATTTTATAAAGTGCGGTTGTAAATTGTTAAATTTTAAAGAGACGATTTTTAGAAAATGCTTCAATTGTTTAATAAAATAAAAAAAAAAAAAAAAAAATTTTACGGCGAATGAAAACAAAAGTTTATCGTCCAAATGCAAAAATTGCCTTTGTTAGTAAGTTTATTTAAATAAAAATGTATTCTTTAAATGAAAAGAATAATTAAAAATATAAATTGAACGGATAATTTACTTTATTCGTATTTTATTCTATCTAATTTTTAAATTTTATGACAAAAAGTAGTATACATAGTCTATGCGTCAGAGAATAAGTGGTATAAATCGTTATAGTCAGACACGAGTAAACAAGCATTAAAGTTATTCCAGTGATGATTACAAGCCCAGTTTTGCTTATAATTAATTTTTTTTATATTATTTATTTATTCATATTTATCCATATTGGTCTATGCAAGTTTAAGTTGATTTAATATTAATTTTAAACATTTGGTAATGTTACATTACAAATAATATACTTAATTTTGAATCGAAATTCAATATCTTGATTATTTATTTATTTATTTATTTTTTTCATCTCCTTTTGTAAAATACTTTAGCAAAGGGTAAAATTCAATATGTGAGTCTTATTGTAAATGCTATTCAGTAGTCTACAAAATAACGCTTTATTGAAATCGATAGTCTGAATGTTGTGAATGAGACAACTGAAATAAAATTTGCAATGCTTACTTAAGAATCATGAAACTTATTCGATGTATTTTTGAGTATTGGTAAAGATACATTAGTAATATTGATGTGCAATATTGTAAATGAAATTTTTTATCAAAAAATGTAGATTTACATTTATTAAATATTTCAATATTCTAACTTATATCTAATATTGAAATATTCAATTTCTGTAAAACTCTATTCACATTTAAATTAATAAGAAATATTATTAAAAATAATTTTTTTAATACAAAGCCATTACTGCATGATAAAAATTTAAAAGTTATAAAATTCAAATCGCCTTAAATTTTGTTTTTAAAATTAATAAAGCTCTTTTTCTCACATTTATTTCATAATATCCTTACACAGACAAAAATACATCGAAGTCGATCCGTACGATATTTCGTTTTTTTTTTTTTTTTTTTTATCTCACCTTGCGTAAAAAGATCTGAAAATAATCATCTAAAATTCTTGGTATAACAATAAGACTCAGCTATTTATCAACGTTCGCGCGAATTCACCGACATATCGTTATCATCCAATCGACGAGCATTGCACCTAATGACGCGCCGTTACTGTCACACCGTCTGCTTTTCGTGCGCAAAGCAATGCGCTTAAAAAATAAATAAATAAATAAAATACAATAAAATAAAAAAAAAAAAAAAAAAAGAAAAACGTTCTCGAGAACAAAATAGAATCAATACGCCTCTGATCTGGTTAGTCTCTATCGTTTTTCATCATTGTATCTCTCTCTCTCTCTCTCTCTCTTTATTTTCATCTCTCTCATCTTCCTGGGCTTTCTCACTCTTTGCGTAATGCCACCCGAGGGATGACGACGGACCGTGCCTTATTTCTCGCAATTTCCTCCCAAGTTATGTATACGTATTCTTGTACGTTTGCGTCTACGTATATACATGCGGTAAAGAGAGAGAGAGAGAGAGAGAGAGAGAGAGAAAGGGAGAGAGAGGCTCGTTTTCCAAAATTCCTCAGGAGTTTCACAGCGCCGAGGCTTACGGAAAATGGATGGAACGTATACATACGTATATATATATATATATATACAAGTTGTTCGGTGCCCCGAGCGAAGACCTGCATTTTTTAAAGGAGGCGAACGTCTCTTTTCTTTCTTTCTCTCTTTCTCTCTTCCTCTTTACTACTTCAGTTTTCTTTCGCTTAGCTTTATTTCGCCGGTGTGCTTCTTCTTTTTTTTTTTTTTTTTTTTCTGTCTTCGCTCTCTTTTCCGCTCGCTCGCGCGGACAAAATTCTCAAGGACGTGCGCGCCCGAGGTTAGAGAGAGCAGTTTTTGACCTTCTCGTCTCGCCGCTGGCTGTGTCTCAGCCTCTTTAAGAATGAATGGTTGATGCGAGGGTGGATTTTTCGTTACTTTTTTTAACCATTTTCTTTTTACGCGTTTAATAAATAATCAATGCGCGAGTTGTGAGATTCATTATGTTTAACAGAATGATGGTAATAAATGTTTAAGCTAGTAATATATGTAGACTGTATAAATTAACATATAAAAGTGTTTAGGGTATATGTGTAAATTTTGTAAGAAATATAAAAAATCGTTTAATACACATTCAATAGTAAATCATTTTAAAAATATAATTTTTATCTCGAATAATAAAAAAAAGTCTTCGCTTAACGGGTTACCCTCACTTGCGACTTTGAAAAAATCGATTTTTTGTTAATTGCATTTTTTTGAAGTATAAGTATCTGAGAATATGACCTGGAAATTTCAAGTCGATCCGAACAAAATTGACTGAGATATGAGCGTTGAAAGAGAAGAATCCGTTGTGTAAACAACCGGCAATTAAAACTTTAAACGCGTTTTTCTCGAAATGGCATTTCTAAAGTCGGTGACCAAGATTACTCAAACATTAATAAACCGATCTTCTTGAAATTTTGCAGGCTTATTTAATACATAAAAATGTAGTCTTTAATCGTTCGATTTTTTGTTAAAATCGAACCATTAACTTTGACTGTCCGCCATTTTGTGAAAAATAAATATTTTTTTAAATCCTTCGATTAAAGACTAGTTTATATTTATATTCAACTAAATCTATCCATATTTTTTGTTTCAAATGATCCACTTTGCCGCAATGTTGGTCACCGCAAATCGTATAAATAAAAACACTATTTCATTGGCGGCCATTTGCCACTTAACAATGTAATATTTTGCAATAAAAAAATTACTGAAAGTTCTTCAAGATGTATTCTTTAAGATGATATAATAATTGTTTGAAAAAGTTTTGTAGTTTTCTTTAAAAAAATTCATGAAAAAGGCCTTTTTTGTTGAGCTACAACTGGGGGTAACCCCTTAAATTATAAAATTTTAAAATACACAAATAAAATTTTAAATAATTATGAGATTGATTGAAATGTTCGTATTGCATTTTCAATATAACAATATAAATTCGAGATTGACTTAATGATCGATGAAATATTTTTTTAACTATAACAATATTCGTTTAATAAATATAAATCTTTTTGAATAATTTTTTTTTTTTTTCTATAAATGTATGGTTCTATATTATTAACTTTGTGAATTTGAAAATTTAAAAAAAAATTAATAAAAATTAAGTATTAAAATTTACACAAATCAATAAATATATATTTGGCATTTTTTATATTTTTAGTAAAATTTAACTTTTGTTATATAAACGTATTACGTTGACGATAATTTTTATTTAAAAAATGAAATTTGACATATTGAAACAAAGTAACAAACTTAATAATAGAAAAAACAATTCTTATTAATCTGCTTACTTGTTATTCGATTCATAATGTTTGATTTATCAAGTTTATTAATACTCTAGAGAAAACTTAATTTGGTACGAGTTGTCATGTTGTACTTATTATTGCGGTTATAAATCATTTATACACAACAAGCATCGTACATTTCAGTTAATCTATAATATTTTCGTGATTGACAGTTGTTTCGTAGCGAACATCGATTGTTTATCAATTTTCTAATAATTTTTTGCTGTCGCGAAGAAACGTTATATTATCGAAAAGGCTAATTATTATCGATATTTCTACGTAAAATAAGACAAAACTATAACTTAAAATTTTTTATCAAGTTTAGATGTAAAATTCATCACCGTGCCAATTGAAATTACTGTAATGGTATTAAATAATCGATTAAAATAACAATAACAAAATGAATTTTAGACATTTTCTTAACATTAGCTCATCTACCATTTACCATCGTTTTTAAATTTATAATGAGAAAATCTCAATTTCTCCATATCTAAACTTGTGTCTCAAAAAACTATCGCAAAAATCGTAACTTTTATAAAATAATCAAACGACCCAATCGAACCTTGACTCATAAAGTATTTCCCGATCATATATATATATATATATATATCGCGAAAGAGAAGAGGTCAGCTTTCTCCAGCGGCTGAAACCACGAGATAAACCGTCGGTCTTCGATACGTATATTATATATATGCACGTATAGACAAGCAAGTAGCCGCTTATGGTCCGATACATACATCCCATACTGTACACAATGAACAATGAGACCCGAGAGTTTACGGAGCATGACGATGTCCTTCTACTACCTGCTTCGAGCCAATGGATGTGTATTTACATACATACGTATATACATGTATACATTTACATGTATCTTTGAGTATACATACGGGCTTTTGATGTGTCGGGATGCGTCAAGCTCGCGTGTCCTCGTGTATGAATCATCGCGAGCGCGCATCGCGAGATTACACTTCCTTCCCGCTTTACCGATGTATTGCGGTCTCAAGTGTATTACGCATAAGATATGTATATATTTACGGTATGTATATATATATATAGGTGCGGTGTTGCATTTTGTACGCGATTGCCGCGATTAAGCGGGAGAACGATTTTTTAATGGTTCAAATGGTATTTGATATGCCTTTTTTACGTTGTTGTGCATATACACTCTGACAAAAAAGTATCCGGAAATTCTCATTTAAATTGCCTGCGTTGAGTATTTTTAAGTATTTGAAGTTTCTGTATGTTGGTAGGACTGTCCGTAATTACTATGCCAAACATATTAGTGCGGTCGGTCAACTAGTTTGTTTACGACAGCTGTTGAAACCAGTCGACCTCAGTGGTAGTCTGCGAATGTTACAATGGAAAAAAATATTGAACAAAGAGTTTGTCTCAAATTTTGTGTTTCAAACGAAATTTCGTGTGCTGACTCGTTGCGAATGCTGGAAAAGGCTTATGGAGACTCCGTTTTATCGAAAACCCAAGTGTACGAATGGTACAAAGCCTTTAAAAACGGTCGGGAGATCGTCGAAGATTTGCCTCGTTCAGGACGACCGTCGACCTCTTCAACCAACGATAACGTCGAAAAAATCAAGGAAATTGTGCTCGAAAATCGTCATGCCAGTGTTAGAGAGATAGCTCGTGATCTCAACATCTTTCGTGAAACCGCTCGTTTGATTTTGGTGAACCAATTGGGCATGCAGCGCGTCGCCGCTCGGCTCGTTCCGTTAGAGCTGAATTTTCTTCAAAAACAGTACCGGATGCAGGTAGCTGCAGACATGCTGGATCGTGCGAATTCTGATCCCACGTTCATGGGACGGATCATAACTGGTGACGAGACATGGATCTATGAATACGACACACAAACGAGCCAACAATCATCGGAATGGGTGGGAAAAAATGAGTCGAAACCGAAAAAACCTCGCAAAAGTCGTTCGAAAATCAAGACGATGCTTATTGTTTTCTTCGATATTCGTGGTGTGGTTCATCATGAATTCGTTCCGCAAGGTCAAACGGTCAATAAGGACTTCTATTTAACTGTTTTGAGACGTTTGCGTGAAAATATTCGCCGTAAACGGCCAGATTTGTGGCAAAACAATTCGTGGATTTTGCATGACGATAATGCACCATCTCATCGAGCCACGATTATTAACGATTTTAAGACCAAACACTCGATAAATACCATCGACCAGCCACCTTATTCGCCTGATCTAGCTCCGTGTGACTTTTTTCTTTTCTCCAGACTGAAATTACCGCTCCGGGGAACCAGATTTGACTCCATAGACGCCATAAAAGAAAATTCGCAGAAGGAGCTGAAGGCCATCCCTGAAAGCGCCTATAAAAAATGTTTCCATGATTGGAAAAAACGTTGGCACATGTGTATCGCTTCAAATGGAGCATATTTTGAAGGAGATTCAATAAATATTGAAGAAGTTTAATATTTTTGCGCTTTATTTCAAATTTCCGGATAGTTTTTTGTCAGAGTGTAAGTTAAAATTTTATAAATAAAAATAAATGAAAAATAAACCATTAAAATTAATAAATTCCATTAAAAAAGCATTGTATTAAACACGTTATTAGGAGGTGTTATAATAAAATATATTTCCAATATCCAAGTTTTACAATTATGAATATTGATAATATTTTTATTGATATTGATGTCGATTTATTCTTATTAAACGATATGCCGTGAAAGCTTTTGAACAAAATATCCATGTGGCAAGAGAACACGCCGTTATTAATGGTAAGTTTTAAAGATGGAAAAAGTAAATACAATTAAAAAAAATCCGCTGAAAAAATCTGAAGAGAGAATATGAATAAATTCTTTTTTATCGTTTCATAAATATCAATGATATTTACGAAATATTTACGATCAGGACAAAATGTACGTTATTACGTATTATTGATTAATAATACAAAACAGTTGTCCTTACAAATTCACATCGTCCGGGGCATTCTTGCCAGATAATGAATCGCTACGACGAAATCCACAATACACCGTTGAACCAACTTGAACAAGCATGAATTAGTAAATTCCACGGAGAAATTACATGCTTAAGGTAATGGTTAACGTATATAAGTATGTGTGTATATATCAATATATATATACACTCGCAGAAACGTACGTGTAAGCGCATAGAACAAGAGATACGAGTTGAAAACGATTTCATCGTTACGGCGCTGTGCTGCTGCTATTGCTGCTTCTGCTCAAGAGAGAGAATTTCAACCATAGTATCAGCGAATGTTTGTTATGATTCTCTTGGTTACTCTCTTCAACGTTTGTAAAGTTTAAATTACATATGAGAGCCGTTGCAAAACTCTTTGGACATTCGTTGCTCTCTTGGGCATTACAACGAACGGATTTCAAGTTTCTCAAGGGAGAATACGCACGTTTAATATCGACGCATGATTTTTTTTTATATATTTTTTTTTTTTTTAAAGTAGCAAAAAGTAAGAAACGATAATTGAAATCGTCGTGGTAAGAACAATTTTGTGATTTTTTTTTTTTTTTTTTTTTTTTCATTGACTTAGGGGATTTGAGAATTAAATATAGGGTAGTTTTTTAATCATTGATTTTCGTCGTTTGGTTCAATAAACGATTTTTTTTTTCGCTACCTTTGAGATCAATTAACGGATTTACCTGCTAGTACGTGTTAACGTTACTGTGAATATATGTAAAATAAACATTGTAAATTAAAAATCCATATAGTTAAAATGCATTTCAGAATAACTTTTTTTTAAAAAAAAGATTACAAAAATTATTTATAATTTCTTATGAGATCGATAAATATTGTGCAGAAAGATTAAAATTTATTTAAAAACTTTTTTAATTTTTAACGCGACTGTACAATATATACAATTATATATCTTAAAAAATTTCTTTTAAAATTTTTTTCGTACATATTTTATGTTAAATTTAATCGATTGTACAATTATTTAAAATAAAAAAAAAAAAAAAACTGTAGTATTTATTGTGCGCGCTTATGCGTTTGTTTGATATTTGCAAAAAAATGTGCAATTGATCGATCGAGTGCGTGGAAAATGGTAAACGAAATTTTATAAAAAATAAGATGGCGTTCGACTTTAGTAGAAAAATAAAAAAAAAAAAAAAATTCGAAAAAATTTATAACCTGAATTGCTTATATCTAAACAACATGCTTTATCTTTTGCTTATTGTCGATACATTCGGAGATTTGTCTTAAATTTTGTAATGTAAAAAAAGATAGTTATTTATCATTGCTGTGTAAGAATGTCACATCAACTATTAGCTCTTATATTTTAATAAGCATTGATTAGTATAGAGGGTAATAAAACAATTATTTATTCTCATATTGAGAATAATACTCATTCGTACATATTAATGAATAAATCAAAATTTATATTTTTGTCTACAATACATTAATTAATCTAATTAGTTTATTTAAAAAAAATAAAAAGAAAAGTTTCAAACGTTTCTCTTACGTTTTTTTTTTTTTTTTAATTTTACATTTTTCATTAATCATTCAAATAATTAATCTTACGTTTGTTTAAGCAGGTCATACTGTATTTGTACAGACTTTTCGAAACTTCAACAGAGCTAACTTGTTTTTGTAGAATCTGGTTTTAGGGCATCGTTTAAATATTGCCATTGGCTTCGTTTGACACATTTATCTTTGTTAAATGTACGTTTTATTTGTTAACTTTATAATTTTTTTATTTATTTGTTTAATATACGATTCACTTACAGTTATTTCTAAAATTAAATATTATGAATTTTTGTACGGCAATTAAATAATTTATGTGACTGAATCGTACGCACATATTATAAAAAAAAAAAAAAAAAAAATTGAACAATAATGGTAAAAAGAGCACATTAAATTTTTTATACTCCCTTTAAAAGCTTTTAATTTATATTAAAAACGATGAAAATTTAATTGCATTTTTATGATAATAAAGTTATTATAAAAATGGTTTGAATTAAAATCTACTTTAAAAAAAAAAAAAAAGAAAGAAAAAATATTTAAATTTTGAAAATCTTGAAAAGTTTTTTTACAATATTTTTTTTTTTTTTTTTTTTACATTTATTAAATAGATATTTTAACGATTCTAAGGAAAAAAGAAAACTAAATCAAATATGAAAAAGTATTAAAAAATTTCATTAGGAAACCAGACGGTACATAAAGTAAAATTTTATAACAGTTAATTATTAAAGTCATGTCTAAATAAAAGAGAAGACAGCGTAAAATTACTAAGGAATAAATTAAAGGAGGTAATTACTTTCACAAATTAGTCAATTCGTCTTCCAACATAGTTCAACTTCTATCTCTCTTCCTCTCTTTCTCTCTCTCTCTCTCTTTCTCTCTCTTTTGATTAATACGGCATATCTGCGAGGCGGATATAATCATTTTGAAGCTCGTATATGAAACTAGGAGGTCGAAAACTACTAACAAAGCTCTCGATTGCCATTTCTCCATCGCTATGGTAGTTTGTGACCCAAACTCGCGATAGAAGAGGTTTGTTTATTGAGTTATGCCACGATTATGCGAGCCAAACGATTTATCTGAGTGTACTATAAAACTTTTGCTGTAAGGAAAGCTTCGAAAAGTTAGGAAAAAAAAAATTTGTTTTTCATTTTTTTTTTTTTTTTTTTAATTTTGTCATTATTTGCAGTATATAACATTTATAATATTTATGATCTATTAAGTAAATACTAATTTTCACAATCGATTTGAAGACAAATTTTCGTCATTTTGTCATCGCACATTTAACTTTTTCGTGATAAAACCCTTTTTTGTTTTTGTTCATGACATACATTTAAATTTTCGTGCGAAAATCTATTATATCAAAGTATTCTTATTTCATAATCTAAAGCTCATTTTTTTAACTAAACTTGAAAATTTCTAAAACATGCATTTTATTCTAATTTGTAATTGACGCTTGGGTACTTCGTGCAGCCCTGAGTTTTTTATTCATACAAAAAAAAAAAAAAAAATGATAGATTATTTCATTTAAACGTAATTGTTTAAATTAATCGCAATGTTTTATTTACACATCTAAGCGTAAAATTCGAGGCTCAGCGACGATGATTCGACTGCCAAAGAGCTCGCGGTGGGTAAAGTAAAACTATTTTAAAAGAGTCGCGCGTCGAGTACTCTGACGGTTATTTTGTTGATTTTCATTGTCGAAAGGATCTAGCTCGCAACTACAACGAGGATAACAAAGTAATTTAACATCTTCTTTATCATCGAGTTACGTATTCGATGATTAAAAATTCGTAACCATAAAAATTTACGAGTTCGTCCGTCGCACATCGTCTTAAACTTTAAATAAAAACAAACAATAATAAACATATTCTTCTATATAAGACGAAAGCTATCGATATTCATAATCTTTCCTCTTCCTCTGTATATCTGTCTCTTTCAGGTACAACGAGACCAATGGTGGCGATGGAGGAGACATCGTATCCAAGACTGATAGTGGCGGCCTCGCACACGGCTTTGTCCGGGGATCTCGGTGTTCTCATTATAGAGCTGCCATCGGCATATCGTACCACGAGCTCCGCTACTCCGATTATGATAGCGCCGACCGAAGAGCCAGACATTGACTTGGATGACGAGAACGGAGATGACGCGGAGGAAGATTACAGTATAGAAACTGGACAAATTCCATTGCAGGATCCGTTCGTATTGAGGTGTGATATTTCATTTTTGGTTTTTTAAAATTTTTAATTACCTAATGTCGATTTGATTGTCGATTGAAATACTCTTATCGGTATCGAATATTTTATTGTTGATTAAAATGTGCCTTTTTAATATTTTAATATTTTTTATAAAATGTAATTTTAAAAAGTAATTTGATCATATAGTAATTTAATAAAAATACGATAAATTCTATGTCAATTGATTTTTCTTTTTCTTTTTCTTTTTTTTTTTTTTTTCGTTTTCTTTTTTAATTTTTAAATCCTGTAAAATTACTCAAAATTTTATTAAACCAAAGCTAGAAATTAATTCAATATAAAATATAATAATTTGATCAAAGAAATTATGTATGATAAAATTTTAAAAATCGTTTTTTTTTTTGTTTTATTAAATTGATATTGTGATGCATTTTAAACGAATTAAAGCGATGAAGTTAATTCCGCTTTTGCTAATTTTATTCACTCGATTTTAAGCGATTTTCCATCAGCAAAACCAAATGTATATACATAAAACAAATTCCACCGAACGCGCCGCTAATTTTCCACTGATTCAACTTTATCAGCGGCTCAGCTAGAAGACTTTTAAATGGACTATCGGTTAAAGCAATACCGAAAATCAAATCTGATGGGAAAAGCTACGTTATCGAGAAAATAATCGATTGTTCGAAAGCGAAAATTTTTTTTTTTTTTTTTAATTTCAAATGTCATTTTAAAATAGTTTATCATTGTGTTTTCGTTCATGATGTGATCTTTAACTTTATAAAAATGTTTATGTTATCTTGATTAGCAAACATACATTTTTTTTTTTTTTTTCAAATTTTGTATTCAATTAATCAAAACGTTAACTTTTATCTCTAACGTTAAAGAAAATTATTACCAATTTTGATTAAAAGTTATTTCGAATACAAGATGGTGAATGGAATTTAAATTTTTTGAATAATCAGACAACGATATCCTTTATAATTGGAATGAAAAATTATCAGATTATTTCTACGAAATTAGTCGCACGACAACTAACTTAATAAAATTTTTAAACCTATCGTTTATTAAATAAATAGCTCGAGTGAATTATTTTTTTTTTTTTTTTTCTTTTTTTTTTTTCGTCAAAAGAGAGGGAAAAAAAAAGAAAGAAATAAAACGAAACGTAAGCCGAGCGCGCGACGGCTCTTCACATTAATAACCTAAAAGCTCTTTGGCACGCACGTCTACTTTCACGTACCGAACTCAACCCATTCCTACAGGGTTCTACGCTTGGACGGCTTCACGTCGGAATTGGTGGGCGAGGTGCCGGTCGAGGTGCCCAACGTTGCCGGGGTTAACGTCTCCCTGATGATACCTTGCGGCTTTTTTTCACGCGGTGGGACTTACTCATTGCAGCTACAACGCAAGTCATCGCCGGTACCCGATCGCTTCACCGACACCGCCAGTCTTCACGATGCGCAGGTAATTTTTGTATCTTTTTCTTTTCTTTTCTTTTCTTTTCTTTTTTTTTTTTTTTTTGTTTGTTTTTTTGTTCTTTTAAACTTTTTGCGTTGTCTTTTGTTCGATTGTTTTGATTTGTTTGAAATATAAAATTAATTGAACGTTAACGAGTGATAAAACTTTGTGATTTTTACGCGTATACTGTGAGAAAATCGAAGATAGTTTTAACGAATGTTATTTCACTAGAGCAAATAACTTTCGTCATAGTTGTGAGAAATTTTAATTACGAGAATTAAAACAAAACTTTCGTTCATTTAGCTTAATCGACAACGTTAATTTTATCGTTGCTACACATTATTAAATAATGCGTTGTTAATTCTTTCAATTGGCATTACTCGCCTTCGATTTAAAAGCCGAACGTTACAACAGCGCAAAATACGTAGATAAAAGTATTGCTTCGATGATTTCGATATTATTTTAAAAAGAGAGAGAAAAATTCACGCGTTAAGGATAAAATTCTATTGGTTTTAAATACAAGTTTACACAAAGCGGCGGCGGGAGTTACTTTTTAATTAAATGCCATTCACGCTACTGTCAAAGTGCACTCAAATAATGTTGATACTATTGAAAATTTTCACAACCGCCTTTGAATTTTACTCTTTTTCTCTCTCTCTCTCTCTCTCTCCCTCTGTGGATATTTCATAAAACGTGTACTCTAGATATTTTAATTAATTATTATTAAATCTAATTTAATTAAAATTAAAATCGGTAAGAAAATTTTCACTTTATAGTTTATGAAATATATCAAATTATGCATACGTAAAAAATAACTATTGTTTATTGATTTAATAGTTTATTTAATTTAAATATATGTGTTCGAGTTGCGTTAAATAATAAAAATGAAATTAAAAGTTAACAATAGAATGAAAGATATGTTTTTATTTTTTTACTTTACATTTTGCTTCGGTAATGTAAACGTGATTTCTAAAATATGATATGAGAACAATATACGATTTCACGGAAATATAAATTTTCAATGATAAAAAAAAGGATTTAATGTTGATTTTGTAAAAAATTAATACGGTGGTAAAATTTACCGCTTTTTTTTTTTTACGCGTGCAGTTTCTTTCACAAAAACGAAATGAATTTTTAAAGCAATCGATAGAATTAATTAAAAAATAGCTAAATAAACACGATGTTTGTTAAATAGGCCGCAACGTTTAAAAAAATATACTAATACAAACTATCGAAAGCAACGTTGATAAAAAAAAAGCGTAAAAAATTTTACAGATGCGAACGACGTTAGACGTGAGATGGCCAACGCCTTCTTTGGCATTGGAGCCACAGCATTTCGACACTTATCCGAGTCAACCGGTATTCGCAACTTTGGAGTATACGGGTATATCGTGTTCTCCGTCCCTTGGAGTACCGGTACCCGTATATACCGTTCAGCTTATTTATTGCGGCTCGAGTGTACTCTCATGCGATCCGCGGAACAAAAGCCACATACAGGTGAGTCTTTTTTTTTTTTTTTTTTTTTTTTTTTTTTTATCGAATATTGTGCGTAAAAAGATCGTATCTGTGATTTATTATCTATTGTTTTAAGGCTGCATTTATAATAAGTGAATGTTTTATTTTGTCCTATGATTAAATTTGTCTTTTCATTTATTTAAAATCTTAGCACAGCCAATAAACACCAAAAGAAAAAGAAAAAAAAAAAAAAAAAACAAAAAACAAAATAAAAAAAAAAGTAATGTAACCGCATCCTTTTTCATTTCAAATTACAGATGCTTTATTCCGAGGAGATTAAAGGTTTTCCAACACAAAGGGTAGTGACGCTGCGCTGTGAATTTTTCGGATTGGCGGGCCACTATGCTTTGAGACTCAAGCCCTCGGAGGATAATCCAAGCGCCCCAACGACGAGCGCTTACATCAAGGTAAGGAAATGATGAAAAAGAAACGTTGGACGAATTCTGCTCTTATACGCCGTATGATGTTACTCGCGCTCGATTCACTTGTCCGCGCGTTGATATTCGCGATATACTAATGTTGAGTGATGTTGAGTTTTTTGAGGAATGGTAAAGTTTCATAGAACGTGAAGTGTGGATGTGTTGATTTGCGATAAAAAAATATTTTTCATTTCGATGATAGTCATTGGATGATGCTTAATATTAGCAAGCGATAATAATATTCATAGAATCTTAGTTTTTTTTTTTTTTTTTTTTTTTTTTTTTTATAAATAAATAGTAACTTTTTTTTAAATCTTTTATTTTCATGAAATTTTAATATTTTTTTGTTTTTTTTTTTTTTTTGTTTTTATTGCAAAAATATACGAATATTTAATAAAAAATATAACTTGTATAAAAATTATAATACAACTTATACTTAATACTTCTCATCATTAACATCTTAAGCGTTTGGTCGTCCGCTGCTAAAAAAAAAAAAAGAAAAAAAAAATAGCGAACGAAAAATTAAGGTTAAAGAATAATTTACAAGGTATATAAAGTTAAAACAAAAAGAGTTAAATCTCGCCCGAGTGGTAAAGATTGATCGTAAGTTTATACAGAAGTTTGAACTTTAGTTTATCGCGCGGCGCTTTAACATCTTGCGGTTTTCAATTGAGGCTCGTTTAGAGTTGCGGCAAGCTTAACTCAACAGATAACAACAAAGAGCTCGTTGTCTGTTATAAGTCTTTTGCTAACTAATTCCATAATTTCATCGCTATGTTAATTGGTTTATTTTTGTAACTCCTGTTGTAGCGGTTAAAAAATAAATTATTTAAAATATTAAAGTTGAAAAATTATTTAAAACTTAGTCGCTTTTATTGGAAAATTTAATTAAATTCCTTATCTTACTCATGTTATGTTTTTGTGATTTATTCAATATCGTCAAAATAAGTAAATTATAATTTTCTTTTTTTTTTTTTTTTTACTTACTATAAAATATTATATAAAATTTAATAAAGCAAAAAAAAAAAAAAAAAAAAAAAAAAATTAAATTACATTACAGAAAAATCGATAAAATAATGACGTAACAATTTTGAATAACTCCTGAATGTGAATTCATTACAACAATGTATACTACGCATGATAGTTTTGAAAACTCATCGCAATTTAACTTTCAAGATAGCGCAAAAACTTACAAACATTACGAGGCCTTTGAAATTTGACGTTATCATTAAAGAAAAGTTCATTTTCTATCAACTAATTCTCTCGTACTTTTTAACGCGCGGTTAAATTAACATATTAACTTTCCACGTTCAACCTACCTGTTGGTAATATCTGCTTTCTCGCTCGTTCAACTCGCGTTTCCTCGTTTTGTTTCACCGCGCGTTTGCCCCGCCATTGTTAATTATCACCTCCTATTTCTAACGGCTTATTTGTAAGTAAATATCAACTCACAGTGGTGGTATTATTATCGTCATTCTTTCGTTTCGCGCGCTGTTATTTTGTAAGAGCATTCTCGTTTTTTGAAAATCACAGTATGAGTGCACACCGTTTCTCCCGGTGAAAATTTTTCCATTGATTTTATGTGCGTCAAAACGTTTGAATAGCTGAATTATAATATTTTTCAATGTCACAATTTAATTAACGTCGCACTCTAAGAATTAAAATTCCAATATTGCATAGTTTTAAAATATTTTTATTAAACCTTATTAAAAAAAGTATAAAGTCGACAAAACTTCACATATATATATATATACTAATATACTGATTGTAAAAAATAGTTAAAAAAAAAAAAAAAAAGAAAAAGTCAACCTTTGAGCGCTCTATATTTCGATTCGATAATAATTTCGAAGGTAAAAGTAAAACGATAAATAGATCGATAAATTGATTGTAAAAAATGATAATAATCTCACAAAAATTAAAAAAAAAAAATAAAAATAAACTACCTCAAGCAATAATGTCCATTTCCATGATCGACAGGTCGAATGGTCGGACCTGTTCGTATTCAACGTCCACGCGCGCTCGATTTATCCGTGCGACGGTATTGGCGGCGGAGGTGGTAACAGCGGCGGTGTCTCGGTACTTTTCGAGTATCCGGCATGTCGTTTACCCGGCGATCGTGTGCGAGTATACGGTAGACTGAGAGCCGACGTTGCCTCGTTGGCACCACCCTCGAGCCTCCATTACGTCGCGGAATTGAAGGCGCCGCCCGGCAAGCACACCCTCACCTTCGACTGCGATCTCTTTACCGAGAGATACGTCGAGTATTGCTTTGTCTACATCAGCCAGGCGTACAACGGCGCTATGTCCGAAGTCAGAGTCGATTGTATACCTACATTTCCGCTTCAAGGTATGTTGTTTTTCATATTGTTTTTTTTTTTTTTCTTTTTTTTTTTTGTATTTAGATTTAGACGATTTTTTTTAAAGAATTTTTATTTTGTTGCTCGTTGAACTTTTTTAGTATTGTTGAAATGTGCAAGAAAAATACGTAATTTTATATTTTATAAAATAATTATTATGCAAAAATTGTAATATAATACGTAAATTTTACAATGAAAACAAGCTCGATTTCATGAATATTTATTCTTAACTTTAACATATTCTTCAACAAGTTGAAATAATTTTAATGTTAATTTTGAAAATATTTGAATAAAATAAATATAAAAAAAAGTATTATTTCATTTTCATTGTGTGTTAAATATAAATTTTGATTTGATTTCATTATGTTACGAATAAAATATAAAAATAATTGAGAAATTTTATTCTTATGAAAAATTCTGAGAAATCATGTAAATTTAAAGAATTGTTTAAAATAATACAATAAGTTAAAATTTTATAAATAAAAATAAATGAAAAATAAAACATTAAAATTAATAAATTCCGTTAAAAAAGCATCAATAAGATATAATGTTTATCGAAAAATCAAGCAATATGTCTCATCCAATCCAAAATAATGTTTTATTTTTAATTTATTTTATCATTTTTTCTTTTTCTTTTGAAATATTATATAATAACGAAACAAAAAAAAAATATTGTTTTATCATCAACTTGGAATTATTGCAATATTTTCATACATTTAGTAAAATTACAATTTTAATAAATTATCTAGCATCTTCGACATTTTAAAATAATTTTATTAACTATATATAATAATAAACAAGATAAATATTATATATAATAATAATAGTAGTATAAGATATTATGTTATTACATACATAAAAGTGACAATCACATATCAGTTGTGAAACTGGACATACACTGAAATGTATCTCATAAAATATAATTCACTATCTTGAAAAAATTTACATTTTTTAAGAATCTGCAAAACTAAAGAAATAAATTTTAAATTAAGAAAATAATTTTCAAAATTAAATATAACAGTTTATAAGGGAAAAAAAAAACTACCGTTAACTGCGCTCGAAAGACCAATTTTCTCAGGCATTTTTGCCCGATAAATATTTTTACGTTATAATTTTGATAACTCGGAAAATGTCGCGTGGGCTTTGCCGCCTAGTGGTGGCATATGTTACCTCTCGAGCTTAAGACTTTTCATTTCGTCGTGAAAGAAAATAATTAAATTTCAATAATAGGTTACGTTATAAATGAAGAATTTTTGTTGGACAGACATAGTTTTATGATAACGTTTGCCCTAATTTAAATAACGTTAAAAAAAATTGACTATGACGATAAAAAAGACAGTTTTATTTTTAATACTATTGATTTGAAAAAAAAAAAAAATAATAATAATAATAATAACAATAACACAATCCCTTTTCCAATTCAACACACATAAAGTTTTGATGAAAAATATTTGTAAAACAAACAAAAAATGAACTTCCATTAGATAAATGGGAAAAAAGTGCTTCAAATAAAAACGATAGACAAAGCTTTCAGTATGCATTGTTATTATTATTTTGAGAAGCTCAGCTTCAGTCGGTTGAAAAAAAAAAAATAAACTTGCTTTTGGCGCTAACAATCAAAGATTTGCAGCTCGCTTCATTCATCAAATGAATATTATTCATTATATATTTTTAGTTTTACGAGATTAACAATTGGCAGCAGTCATTGCACAATGTCTGATGAAAATTTATTTTTACTACTGAAAATTATTTATAGCATAATCAATTGTTAATTATTACGTCTTACGATAAACAACTCTAACGAACGTAAAAATAATGAAGTTATTTATAAATATGAATACAAATAATATAAATATATATTCAAAATTCATTCGCAAAACAACAAAATGCTCATTCGAATAAAGATTATTGATCGAAATATGAATCCATTCCACCCTTCGCATAACGAAAAATGACGCGTATAACGTAATACCGGCATCAATGCATAAAATTATTCGTAAGACGCGCTAAGAACAAAGAGATCACTCGGTCGATCATTCAGGACAGCGCGAGGGTAGAATTAATGGAGAAAGTAAGAGAAAAAGCCAGACATCCCAAAGACTCTCTCGTCGCCCAAAGTATCGAACTAAAAGTACATCCGTTGCGGCTCGTATCCAATCTCACCCCTCGCGCGATTCTCGATGACGTCATTTTCTTTATTTTCTTTACAAGCCCTTTTCACGCAGCCGGAATCCGCGTGGCGGATCGATCGTTCGCGTCTAGAGAAGAATTATACATTTCTCTCTCTCTCTCTCTCTCTCTCTCTCTCTTGCTTACGTTACTCGCTACGTTCGCTTAAGTGTATTCTTGAATTTTAATGAAAGCTCTGCGGTCGATGAACTGAGGATGGATTTGATCGATGATGTGAAAAAAACGTGGGTGTTGATATATTATATATATGTATGTATGTATGCGTATGTGTATTTTAGCGGGTAGTTGTTGCGATATATTAATGATTGATCAACAATTAGAAACTTACAATAAAACACCTCAGATTGTTGTATAAAAGATCGGTATTTTGTTTGATTAAAAAAAGGCTTATTACAATATATACTTTAAATTATGTTTGAATCTTAAATGCCGCTTATAGGAGAGTTACAGAAATGGTTATTAAATATTTAATTCTATAAAATTTTCTGTTATTTTTTATTAAAATGGAAAATGCTACTTTAAAGATACTTTTTTTTTTTTTTTTAATTTAAAATTTTTAACTTTATTATTAACATTACAATAATTATATTAATTAAGATTAAATTATCTTTATTTAAATCTAGATTTAAATAAAGGTGATTCATTTAAATGTGTAAAAACTTTTTATTAAGTTTATTTATCAAACAGTTTTTTTTTAATATAAAAATTTTTTTTTTATGAATAACAAAAAAAATTATTATCCTGTAAATTTAAAATAATATTTAATATTTAGTTTTCTTAATTTTAATGAAAAATACACATAATAATAGATTAAACATTTTTGTTAATAATTACTTTACAAATGCAAAAAATATTTATACAATAGTTTATTAAATACGAAAAGTGTCGATCCATAAACTAGACTAATAAAAATACCGTACCATCGAATATTTACTCATTGAAAACTTTATTCTAATGTTCAAAAATAATTAATATTTAGCAAACGAATAATACGTGCCGATTTTGAAACAAAAAACAAAAAAAAATAAAATAAAAAAAAGAAGATAGTGGGCCACATCGGGAAAGAAAAAAATCGATCGCTTCGACGCGTCGTTACATCACGGCGATACATTAATGCATTAATCGAGCACTCGAAATTGCGCCGATATATACGAGTATACATTTGCATAATGCGACGATGAGCCGATAAAAAGCTTTTCTCTCGTTTATCATATACGGCGTGGTTTAAATCTTTTACGCGATGGGGCTTAAAACACTCGTTTGTTTATACGCGCGATGCTCTTATCGAGAAATCCAAAAATTTAATTGGATTATATATGCTAAACGTAAGATTAGTTATTTTACTATAATGTTTGTTTTAAGAAAGTTTTCTTACAAGGTTTTATGTAAGTTGCATCGTCAATTAATGATAAATTGAATTATTTTTTAATGTTTTATTTTAAATGATTTTCTATTTTTTTTTTTTTTTTTTTTTTATGTACTTACAATATATCGTTTATGTGTATTTAGACAAATTTTAATTATTTCGTTTTTTTTCTTTTTTTTCTTCAAATAGTCGATAAATATAAAAATAAATTGTTTTTACATTATTTAATTTATAGTTGATTTTTATTGAAAAAATATACAAAAATATACATAAGAGTTGTTTCAAGGCTTTTTTAGAACAATTCGGAATCAAAACTTAGTTTTTTCCTGGTTTTTTTTTTTTTTTTTTTTTTTAAATTTGAACTTTGAGCTTAGGTTAGCAAAAAACAAAATTTAATGCCAAATTTTAAGTTAAAATGTAAATTTTTAAAAAAAGTTAAGCCCAAATAAAAAAGCGAAGTCAAATTTTCAACCTACTTATTTTACAAAACTAATTATTAGAACAACATGACTTTTTTTTCAATTATGTCAATAATATTAAACTTTTAAAATATAGATAATTTAAAATAACAATTTTATTTTAAAAGAAATCGCAACATTGAACAACTACTTTAATTTTATTAAAATTTATAACCAATTTTTTTCACATTAGGCACTAATATCACTCAAGCGACTAAATTTTTCAAACAAAATTAAAACACACAGCGCAAGATTCATTTGCAATTCAATCAAGCCGCGTAATAAATATAAATTATAATGACGTTACAAATCGATAAATCATCCCCTAAACTCCGGGAAAAAAAAATTTACACTCCCTCATTTTTCTTCGCTGTATAATATATACCCACGCCTACGCATAAACGAAAGGAAATACTTTTTATTTCTTTTTTCCATTTCCCTTATGCTTTCTGCAACGATGCGGAAAAAGAAAAATCAACGCGCAAAACTTGAACGCAAAGCCTATACTCGCCAGCCTCTTCGAAAAAAAAAAAAAAAAAAAAAAAAAAAAAAAGGAAGGAAAAAAATTTGATAAAAAAAAAAAAATGAGAAAAAAATACGAAGCCAAACGAATTTGGCACGTTTACTTTCATTTGCGATCTTCCGTTCTTCGCAAGCTACTCCTCCGCAGTACTTTACTCATCTTGTTATTATTTTCTTTCTTTGAAACGTTTTACCTTGGTTATTCATTTTCTTATTACTCATATACACACGCACACATACATTGTGGATATTTGTTTACGTCATCGCGAGACTTTGCTACCGGCGCAGTCTGATATACGGCGACTGAATTTCGGCAGAGATGCCGCAAGATTGTGTGACGCTTTATGGGCTTGTGAATATCCCAAGGCTGCTGTTCAAAATTTAATCTATGTGATTTACGTCTATCTTGGAGTCATTACTTGTTCATTGGAACGTTGGTAACGGTAGAGATTTATTTAGAATTGGCTGAAATTTTTTAAATAAAATTATTTGAAAATACATTTTATTTTCATTTGAATAAATAGTTAAATGTTAAAGTTTCTTGATTTTATAAAAAAAAAAAAAAGAAAATTAATAGATGAGCAATTTTATACCTAAAATTGGAAGCATAATTTATTCGTAATTGAGTCGGAAAAATCTGATAAAATACATGAAAAAAATCAATAAATTATGAAAATAAGAAAATGTAAATAGACGTTTTTTTTTAAACTTTAAATAAATAATTATTATTACCTATAGATATAAAAGTTAATTTCAATCGAATCACATCAAAGATTATTATTATTGTCCTTTAACAATTATTTTTCTTTCCTTTCTTTTTTTAAAAAAAAATGAACACAAGCTCTTAAAGCTTGCATTTACTAAAGCTACTTTATTACTATGAAAGCACGAAAGAAGAAAAGTTGGGATAAAAACAATAAACATCTAGAAAATGTATTTCTCAACAATAGGGTACAAATGAAGACCAGATTAAAAATTATCATTAAAAATTCAATAGATGCTTAATCAGAAAATTAAAAAATAACAACCGCAGCGTCTTCTTCCACCGTTATGGTACGACGATGCCGCGCATTGTTTTAAATATCCCGTCGAAAAAAAAAAAAAAAAAAAAGAACCAAAAAAAAAAAAGGTCAAAACACTCTTGAGCTGCTCTGTGAAAGTATAAAAAATTTTCTTGGCGTGTTAAACAAAAGAGAGAGAGAGAGAGAGAGAGAGAGAGAGAAAATAAAAAAAGATTCAAAGCTTATTGTTCAGCCTCCGGCCATTAACACCGACGCGAACGATGACATCAATGTAGGTTGAGCTACGTTATCACATTGTCATGAAACTTGTGCGTGTACGTGCAACATCGAGCTCGCTTAGTGCAGGGATATCGGTAATGTTTATCGATATATCTCCATTACCGGAGTAATATCGCGAGTGAGCTTGGCTTTCTCTCTCCCCCCCCCTCTACCAGGTTGTTGTTTATACATATTGATCATTCTGGAGTTTTTCTTTTCTAATGCAAACAATTACCAAGATGATGGGTGATGATGTGTGTGTACAGTAGGTGTGCTTTGAGTTTATTACGATTATTTAATCATTATTTAATTTCGAATAGTACAATTTAACAATTTTATCTTGCGATGAAAAAAAAAAAATAAATAAATAATAACATGGAATTATTGAGAGAACAAAATTTCACGCGTCGTTGCTTGATTTCCGCAACGTATTAATATTTTTTATTTTTTCAAATTGGAAAAGCTCCAGTGGCCACATATTATAATAACATTCTTTAAAAGTATTTTAATTGCAGAGCCCTGATTACAAATTCAGAGGGATTATTGGCATATTTTTATATAATAATTTTTTCTATTTCTGTACGTTTTGTATATAGAACTCGATTTATTAATATCGTTACGATTATTTTACCATTGCAAAGAATGATATTTTTAAAATTAATCAGTGCTTGAATTATTTCAATTTTAATATTGTTTTTTTTTTTTTTTTTTTTTCGTTTTTTAAACGAAACAAAATTTGATGCATAATTATTAATATGCATGAGTTTAAAGGCATAAGATAAAAGTGCACAAGTATTTTAATTAAGTTAATCTCAAAATATTAATTGAAAATATACCATTATTGATCTACTATTTTTTGTCTCTGATTTTTATAATACTTATTTTAAACAATAGTGACAGCGAATTTTAATTAAAAATATTTTTAATAAATTTTAATAAATTTTAATACAAAGAGAAAGGTATTCTTAGATAAAAACATTGTATATTTAAAGAAAAAAAAAAAAAAACATAAATATTATTTAACTGCATGAAAATAAAAAAAAGGAAAAATAATTAACAGATAACTAAATTAAGGTAATTAACCTCAACACATGATGCGTAAATGTTAAATTTCACAATTTACGATAATCAATTTTACGAGGCACTTGACGCGTTGAAAAAAAAAAAAAAAAAAAAAAAAAAAAAAAAAAAAAAAAAACAAAACACCGAATCTCATGAGGGACTAAGCGCCGTTAATAACGAAACTCGGAAAAACCATCGATAATATAACGCGCAAGGTCTCAAGAAGCGATTTGCGTAAATAATCCGCTCTTACGATGTACGCGAGCGACGCCGTGTGTGGCGCCGTTAACGACGACCCAGATTTTAACCCATTTTATAAAGAGGTTTAATACTATAGATACGAGGAAGATCGACGATTGTATGACTTCGCTATTATTTTTTTTTTTTTTTTTTTTTCTCTTTAAATTTATCCTTTCTTTTCTTTCCCTTTTTTTTTTTTTTTTTTTTATCTTTATACACGCTGACGAATTATAATGGCAAATACGGCCTTTCACTCGACGAGAATAAATGACGAGAGGTTGACGATATATCGTGACATACTGTGAAATTTCCTTTTTTTTTTATTTATAAAATGATTTTTCTTGATAAAAAAAAAAAATAAATAAATAAAAAAAAAATCTTGTTATCAAGCAAATGAAATACTTATATTATTTGCTGAGAAATGTGTTTATTTTAATTTCTCAAATATTATCTTTTGTTGTTTGAATTTCTGAGATATTTTTTATTCATAATACTTTAAAACGTTACATATTCAAAAAGAAAACTTAATTTATATTTCTAAGTTGAATCAATTAATTACTAAATTATATTAACGACGTGACTATTTATATCTCGAATTTTCATAATTGTTTTTTTTTTTTTTTTTTATTTTTTTTTTATATACATTATTATTGAAAATTATGAAAATATCTTTTATTAATCAAACGTATTTCTTTTGAAACGTATTATTGAAAGAAAATAAATGCTTGGAAAAAAAAAAATTATTCTCTTAGCAAAGACTTTTAATTAATTTACGTGTAAACAACTAAAATGAATAAAAAAAGTTATTTAAATAAACATTCCTTGGCATTTTTTACATTATTATATAAAAAATATTTGTAAAATATTCATTCAAAGTAATTTATATGTTTTGTTTATTATATTCAACATAGTAAATTTCATAAATTATCACGTAAATTTCATCATATTTAATAGCCTTAGCCAATAGGTTTGTGGGTGTGGTTTCCTAAGTTCAATTTACGGAAACCGCACAGTTAACTTTAGTCATCGATTAGACTACTGAGACACTTAGCTTGATAACCAGATAAACTAATTATTTAAAAATTCTTTGACAATAAAATATTCCACATAATTATACTTCGTATTATTTTATTAAATGTAAAAAAAAAAAAAAAAAAAAAAAAAAAAAAATAAGATAAAATATTATTTAAATATAAATGACAAAAAAATTTCTTTGTATTATACTATTATAGCCATGGTAAGATATAAATTTTTACTTGTCATAAGTACCTTAAAAATTCTGCGAACATTTTACTAGTTTTTACGTCAATATAATATAGTATATCAATTGAAGGGTTGTAAGTCTAAAGGGTCTAAGTGCCAAAAAATCCAAAGTTAATATTTTTAGTGCCAAGGCTAATAATATCAAAATGGATCCAAGTGTATTTTTGTTTTGAAATTTTGATATTTGTTCAATTGAATTAAGTAAAAATAAATAATTATTTCATTGAATTGTTTATTTTATAATGTTTTTCTATGTTATATCTCTAAATAATAATATTGGCACTTAGACCCTTTCGACTTACAACCCTTCAATTGATTCAATTGAGCCCTGTCAAGTTGGCAACCAAATTATTCAATTCGAGAATTCACAACGGGCTATTTGTCAAAAAATAAAATTCAACGCTGTTTACAGCCATGTTAATTGCAAATTTGCAAAAAAATTAAAAAATAATTTTTTTAGCAGGTTGACTTAGCAAGGCACCGAAGTTTGTAATTTACTCCTTTAATGAAAAGATTGGTTATTAAATAAAATGCTAAGTATGCAAACAATAATTATAATTTAGAATATTATCCGTAACTCTATTTCGCAGTCAATTGAAGTTAAAATCATTTTTTTAAATTAATTTTGAAATTAAAATGAATTAATATTTAAAATTAGATTAAAAGCTATTAATATAAAATAATCTTAATGTAACCATTAAAATTAATATGGCGATAAAATTAAATTGAATAGAACTTACCCTTGATTATTCTATTGTGATTTCTGTCCTTTGTGTACTTATAAGTCTCCGTGATAATAATGTAAAGCGTTGCACAAATATTCACTGTTCACAAGTAAGTATACGGTAATAATGTCTCACGATTTTGCATTCATTCACTCACTCTTCGTCGTCCTTTTGTATAAATTTATTTTCACTTATCTAAGCGAACGATTTTCCCAAATATAAAAATAGCTATTACTCGATAGCGGAATTTTCTCTCGCCTGTACATCAATTGATCGAAAGAATATTAAGTTAAAAATAGCCAATCAGTTTAACAAATCAAAGAGATGAATTTTATTTTTATTCGACCGACTATTTTTATCCGGGAATCTATTTATTCATTTGAGTTTTTTTTCGCACGAGAGGAAAATGATCAATCAGAAGCACCAAATAATTTCATCGGCTGTGAGCAAGCATTATTTCACGACGTTTTTGTACTTTCTTAAATTCTTTTTTTCTTTTTTTCTTTTTTTTTTTTTCATTAGTTCGCAGTCTGCTACTGGCTACAGTATGAATCCAAGCATAACGTTTAATCCAATAATCCGGCTGTGGTAGTATTTCCTTCCCGCTGTGAAAAAGTGATCCATAAACAAGTAATGGATCTCGTTGTTTCCGCCATCGGTCAAAATTCAAATCTATGATGTATAATCTGTGATAATTGTCATACGTCGAAATTTTACACGCTTCACGCAAATTTTTCGCGAATTTTAATTTTTTTTCGCTCGATGCCACATTATATCGCGCAACTGCCGTATATATTGCAGGTATGCTAGGCTAACGGTTAAATTGTAATTATTATTGGCTTGATTAAAATTTTTATTTAATAACCGAATTTTGTCATTAAAAGAGCTTTTATCAAGACTTATTAGTTTTTTTTTTATACACATACTCGTATATTGTATAATAGACGCTAAAAGGATATTTTATTTTTCTTGAGTTCACCCATGTTCCGTACCAAGTCCACACTTAAGATAATAAATTGTGAATGATATAATATTAGATATTTATATGCATATTCTATATATTAATTTTCGTATTTTATTGGTAAACCTTCATCATTATGACTTGAAATATTAACTTAAAAAGTAAGTTGTAAATTTTTAAGATAATTTTAAAATATTAAAAGTTATAATAATTTGTGTTTAAGAGAGACATATTAGATTAAAAAATAAAAAAATGTTTTCCGATGCATTTTTCCATCTATTTATTGAATTTCAAACTTCGTCATTAAAAACTTTTCTCGATTATGCTTTAATCTTATATCGTCGTAAGTTAGTGTATGCGTAAATAAATCACCCGCTAATTCAACACGAAACTCGACCCTCGATAATTACCAACGTAATAAAATTTTAATCGCGCATTTAAATAACAATCAATGTTTATCTTTTTTCTCGATCGATCGAAATCATAAAACAAATCGTGCCTGCGGCTTCCACTTGACTATTCCAACAAAAGCCAGAACGAGGCGAACTCTCGCTCGCGCGTAATTTGCATGTAAATGCCCAAAGCTAATTCCTTTAGCGAGGCGCACCGAGATGTGTATATATACATATATATAAAGTGAGAGAGAGAGAGAGAGAAAGCTTACCAAGTGGAGGCGAAACGTAGGTAGTAAAGGCCGCGGCGAATTCGGAGGCCGGCAACGACGGCGACGGCAGCGTAGACGATGACTACGAGGACGACGTTACCAAAACCACATTAGCTGTTTCGCTTAGAATCCAATTTCCTGTCCAATCGCCGCCAGTTTGCCGTTGCGCGCGAGCACGAGAGAGAGAGAGAGCTTTCTCTCTCTCCTGACCTCGTTATACACTTTATGTAGAAGAGCGCGAGAGACCCTTGACTTAACTATCCGTTAGCGCGGTGTTACAAGCGCGATGTCTCGCCGCGAGTTCCCGACTATCGTTTTCTCATTTTCGTATTTTCGTTATTACTCGGCTCAGTTTGACGATCGTCTAGGCGCGCTTGTTGTTGCTCTCTCTACACATCACCCGCGTGCTCGATGATTTTCGTCGTAATTGCACAAGAGCGCAAACTCGTTGCTGCGATGAGTTATGCGTTACGTCACATAAAGTTACCGATGAAAATTTATGAAGGGCTTGTTTTTTGGAACGGAATTTAATATAATTTGGCATCGAAGAATGTAGACGCTTGAAAAATTTGACGTTTGTAATATCGAATGATCTTCATTGATGTTATTATAAAAAGACTGCGATTGATATTCTTGAAAATTTATTAAAAAGTATTTTTTTTTTTTTTTTTTTTTTTTTGTATTATATAAAAATAAAATGCCAATCTATTTCCATACCTAAAATAATTGAAATTTTAAATATATTTTTTTTTTCTCTTATTTTAGCAGCCGAACAAATAATAAAGTTGTAAATTAGTATGGAAATATTTATCATTAAATTATAAACAATACAAATAACGAATATGTTAAATACGTTCATTATCTGTGTCGTCGATTTCTATGGCGCGCAAGGCTGTCCAAAATAATATTTGATATAAGTGGATCCAAGTTCAATATTGTAATGAGGGATAAACTCCTTCTTAGCCCATATTCGCTAAACTAAAGCAATTATAATTAATCAAACAAAAACAAAAGACCCGGGAAAGTTAAGCGAGGGCAAAAGGGGAAACTTCATTTCGAAGTTATCCGAGTTCGAACCTCTTCGCATCTGATAAATGTATATATGTATGCAGCTTCATCTTTATAGTTTGAACAAATTTCGAAAGTAAATATAAAGCTTCGTTTTGCGCTTATTAATGTCGCGCGTTATATTTTGCGCTGTCTTTGTTGCCGAGAAAAACGTTCTTGTAAACGTTTAACGAAAAATGTCGAATAATTTTTTTTTACGCTATCAAATCGTTTCGATATTTACTTTCGAACTTGTCTTTAAACTCTTTTTTTTTTTAAACGTAAAGTACTTTCAAATTAGGTTACGCGTACATAATGTCTCGCGTTTAACCCTTCAATAACGCAATATTTTTCAATCAGATTTCACCAATTTCACTTTAACATATGTTTCCGCATTCAACATCTGAGCTCATCATTCCGATATAAAATACAATAGCTTCCGTCGGATGAAAGTCTGTTCACGTTTTTCTTTTCTTTTATCTATGTATATACATATATATACAATCCCTATTGTAATAGATTTTCCACTCTTCACAACGCTGGCACACGTACACAAAAGATCATCCTGAAGGAATAAACCAAGAGCGGCATCGTAAAAATGAACAACAACAACGTTTCCTCCTCTTATTTTTACGATTTTTCGTCTTTTTTAATAAAAGCACCGGCGCGCTGTATGGAAAAAGAAACTAAAGCTCTTTCACTCCCGCTTTGCTTTATGCAAAAATGATAAATGCCGGGAAATTCTGCGGAGATGGAGTGAAATTAAATGTATTAAATCGGATCTTCTTCTTCTTTTTTTTTTTCTTTTTTCTTTTTTCTTTTTATGATTTCGAGTTCGTAATCTAAAATTAAAATGAAAGCGTTGTGAATGCGATTTCTGTTTCTATATTATTTTTTTCTTCTTTTGTAACACGAAAGCGTAAATGAACATCATATGTAATTTGAAAAGTTTTCAAGTGAGGCAGGAAAAATTTCGTTCTCGGGTTGGTAACTATTCGCTATTTCGTAAACTTTTTTTTTTTTTTTCATTTTTCATGAATTTTTAATGGAATTGGAAAAGTATTTTTGCGCAAGCTATTAAGTTCAATTTTCGGTAAACTTTCTTTATATTTCAAATGGTTTATTTTCTTTTATTTTTTTTCCAAACTTACTCATTTCAGAATTTATTAAAAGTTATCGTTTTAAAAGAAATAAACCAATTTTTTAAGCAAAATTGCGTAGTTATAAAATTGTTAAAATACTCGTATATACCTGGGTAGTATGATTTTAAAAGATTATTTTTCTTAAAATAGCTCGCTTTTATCATTGTCTGTGTTTCTAACGGTCTAAGTCCTTTGATAACTAACTCCTTCGTTTGTTATGATAATTAATTAAATTACTTACTTGTTACATTGTAAAACAATTTAGGAAAACAAGCCATCGATTTTTTAGTCACCCGTAAGTATTGGCCAAAACGACTGTTGCTTAATTTACAAATCAAGCCACATTTACTTTATAATATTAAGTTTGTTTTTCTTATTCTAACTTTATTACGCAAATGATTTATGCAGGAATTTTTTTTTTTTTTTTTTTGTTTAAACATTTACTTTTTATAAAATGCATTAAAAATTAAATATCTACATTCCACATAAATATAAACTTAATCAAATGAATTTAATATTCAACAATTATTTCATAATGTAATTATTTATGCTGTATAAAAAAAATGTAATTTAATTAGCCACTTTAGAGCCACTATTTTAATAAGTTATTAAGTTGGGAAATTTTGAAAATTAATTACATTACCTGGCCGCACAAAATCAGTACCATGTGTGCGCGCATGTCTTACTAAACAAAAATTGCAACAATTTACTAAAAAAAAAAAAATTTTAAAAGTTTGATTTCATTTAATTTTTATTTTTTTTCCTTTTTTTTTTTTTTTTATAATGTAAGACACTAATTAATTAAAAGAGACTAAAGCGTATTAAAAATATCAGTGTCATTAATCTATGGCAATTATTTTCAGTTTTTACGACAAAAATTCTCTCTATACACAAAACACAAAATAATTAACAAAAAAAATTATTATCTTTCGAAAAAAGAAAAAAATGAAAATGCTAAAAAAATTTAACAAATGATGAAATTATCTTCACTCGGTAAGATAAAAAGAGCAAAAAATAAAATATTTCTCAAAAATCTCTCAGCCCATTCAGATTATCGTATTTATAATCAAAGCTCATCGTTTCACTCGCACGTAAAAAAATAAAACTTGTACGAGCAAGAAAACGCGAGAGTAGGCGTATACACTAGCTATAATATTCTATTCTTTTGAGTCTCCATCGTCGAATTGCATTTTGCTTTTTAAACGAAGCTTTCGACTGTTTTCTTTTTTTTTTTTCGTGCTTTTTTTTTTTTTTTTTTTTTTCAAGCTCCTCCTCCCTCTATCGCGTTGCGTAAAATACGTTTTTCCATTTTCAGCTCGTTACTCAAGCGCTTGCACAATGTATACATATATTTATATATTTATATATATGTGTATGTGTGTGTATGTGTGTGTAAGTGATATTACGAAACGGTGGAAAAAAAAAATTAGTCAAATGCAGTTTAAGGTAAGGTAATTAATGCAGCGAGGGAAAAAAGCCGGACTGAAATGGTCAGTTGTTGAAAATAATGTTAAATAAACGATAATTTTGAAATTAATACGAGATTTTAGTTTTTGCAACGAAGAATATTTGATTGAAATTTTAAACGTTTACTTCGAAGAATATAGCGATGTATTGACGTGAAAAAATTATTAAATTTATTACAGTAAGTTTTTTAGCTGCGTTTTATTAGTTCTTATATTCATAAATTATTTATTAATATTAAAAGTTATGATTATGAAAGATTTGGTGTGTTTTTAAATGGAAAAGATTCTTTTGATAAAAAAATGTGTATTAAATAGAATCATAAAACTCATACAATATCCCAAATTATTTGTCTTTCTTTTACATAACAATCTGATAATTGCATTGTAGTTTGACGTTTTAAGTTGCTCAAAATACTTAAAAATTATTTAAACTAAATTTTAATAATTTTTTTAAAATTCCAATTAAAAAAAAAAAGAAAAAAAAAATGTCATTCTCTCATTAAATTACAATATTGCTTATAAGATAATTAAAAAAAAAAAAGGTATTTTAAATTTAAACCCATACTTTATGTTCATACGTGCATAAATCAATAACGTCATTACATACGTAACATAATGTAGCTACCTGTTGATTTAAAGTCAATCCCGGATAGCGCAGTGCTGCGGCATAAGCAATTATTACTGTTAAGACACTCCAATTTAATTCAAGTTTAATAAACGATAAAAAAAAAAAAAAAAAAAATTATGAAGCAGCAGCAACGACAGTAAATAATAATTATTCCGTTAAAAGAAGACATATAAACGCCATTTACGTAGAACGGCGCTCCTTGGAGAATTTAAAAATCCATTTCCAGTTAAAATGGTACAAATCCACTAAACCATCGGGACAAAAAAAAAAAAAAAAAAAACCAATTCCTTACGCGCTACGTAAAGTTTTACAAGCCATCGTATAAGACTTCTTTGTGTACGAAATAATTCTGTTTAAATGTTTTCTCTTCGTCTTTTAGCGCGAATGGATTTGTTCGTTAAAAAACCAAATCCATTTTCCCCGTTAAATTTATTTTTACCCCAACCATCCATTCCACCTCCTTCCCCACACACAGACACACACGCACATACACACACTACCCCCCCCCCCCCCCCCTCCACATACGTGTAGTACGAGCACGCGTACATATAACTCAAACGCGCGAGTAAATTCAATCTCACGGCTTTCGCACGGCTTTGACGTATACATACAACGACACGTGTGTGTGCACGTCTTAAACTTTATCGATTTTGTCTGCGCGTCGCGATTGAAAGATGCAACGCCCAACGAAAAAAGAGAGAAAAATATAAAAAGAAAATAAATGAAAAAAAACAAAAAAAAAAAAAAAAAAAACAAAACAAAAAATAAAACGAACGAATCGGTAAAGTCCAACGGTATGTAGTTTGTCTTATCCTTTACTTTAGTTCTTCACCGTCTGGAGCTTACCTTTCATCGAGAAAAAAATTATGGATTTTCAAGACGGTTGCGTCGTTTTAACAACAGTCCTCGCGACGTTTGTCTTCTCAATATGTGTGATCGATATTTTGCGATGAAAAACGAACGAAATTTGTTTTTTTCGTTTTTCATTTTTTTTGTTTTTGTTTTTTTTTTTTTTTTTGACTAAAGTATTTGATAAAAATGTTGGATTCTGTATTATTAACTCCTATTATTTACTATTAAAAATATGATTTAATTTTGAATAATTTATGCGTGGATTAAATTAATTGTTTTAATTTATTGATTATTAACGCAGCATCAGAATTTCACGTATAAATATTATTTTCACGTACAATTAAATTATTTCATTAAACATACAATTTACTCGAAATCTAAAATTTTCATTAAATTCATAAAAAAAAAAAAAAAAAAAAAAAAAAGATCGATGATAATAATTATCACAATTTAAAGTATACGAATTAAATTTCTTCATAATTATTAAATTTCATAAAATGCATTTATGAATCATTAATCGAGGCATCGTGAAAATTTTATAACAATTTAAATGAGCGTACAATCGAAGAAAGATTTTTAATATTCCACTTCATTACCTAATAAATGAATTATTTCAATAACGAATCGAAGACTTATTTAACGATTGTAATATTTTATCAGAGCAACGGCATTCGACGAAATTAGAGAGATTCACTTATACATTTAATATATATATATATATATATATATATATATATATTTTTTTTTTTTATCGTTAAGCTTATGTTTACCGTTATTTCATTTAGAGATATACTTCTCGGCGTTCAAAATTTATTGGATAAAACATAAAGCGATGCTTTTAAATCTTAGCAATAGTGTCGACAGTTCGAGACGTTGCGAAATACTCGTAAAGCTTTAAGGTATAAAAGTTTTATGTTACTGCTGGATATTGTTCCTGACACCTTTGGTTAGAAGTATCCCGTGGATTAAAAAAACTTTAGAGTACTTTCTATTAACTAGGATAGTTTTAAAATCATTTGTTGGACATTATTTTACGCTATACGAGTTGATTTATTAAATTTTATATCTCGTTTTTGCCATTAATTTTTTTTTCTATCAATATTAACGGTTTAATTTTTTTTTTTTTTTTTTGAAGTCTTTCGTTATTGTATTTTATTTAACAATTTATAAACTTTATCATCGTTATTGATAAAATAATTATGATTGAGAACTCATCTTTTAGTTTTAAAAAGTAGATAAACATTTTTTTACGTTATTATAGTAATTTTATAAAATATTTTTTTATCGTGTAAGGTTTAAAGATATATTTATTCTTTTTCGTAAAAATTTTCAAATGAATATTTAAAACTGAATACGTTAAGGCACGTTTAACGTTTTTTTAACATAAAATGTAATATCGATTTTATAAAATCTGGCTAATAAACAAAAAAAAACAAAGAAAAAAATTCCAATCGCGAAACAGTCGTTGCGCAAACTCAGACAGACTAGCGACTTAAACATCATACATCTCTTACATTCACGAACAAATTTACCTTTTTTTATTCAAATTCCGTCGTTATCCGTCAAATGTTACAGAGAGCGACGCCGGTGGCTGGGGACAATGGAGCCAATGGACACCTTGCAGTAGTTCTTGCGTCGGTGGTACGCGCAATCGGCATCGGTTTTGCGACACTCCGCCACCTCGATACGGCGCTAAATTCTGTCAGGTGAGTAAGGGATGCCAATGTTTTTTCTTCTTTTTTTCTTCTTCTTTTTTTTTCTTTTTTTTTTTTTTTGTTTGACATGATTTTCGAAGTTTTCGTTCGAACGAATGATTTACTTTACACCGATGTATGTGTAGATACAGAAATGAATAAATTTATTCTTGTACACACATATATATGTATGTATATATATTTATTCGTGTGTATATTAGCT
This sequence comes from Chalcis sispes, assembly GCA_949987625.1. NCBI lineage: Eukaryota > Metazoa > Arthropoda > Insecta > Hymenoptera > Chalcididae > Chalcis > Chalcis sispes. The sequence goes on along the minus strand of OX465096.1, from coordinate 65,892,564 downwards.
TATATATATATACACACCGATTATAATTATCAAATAAATTTATTACTGTAAAGAATGTCAATTCATTTTAGCATGAAAATCGATATTTTTATTTTATCTAGATATTGCAACTTTTTTTTCATTAAAAGTAAAAGCTATTCAATTCTAATATATACATATATAGGTACCATGAAATAATTTCATTTTATACACCCGCATTTTCATAAAACATATAACTTTTATACGGAACCACAAAATTGAATGAAGCGTATGAATATAAAATGCAACGCCGGCAGTTATTTATATTAAATTTTCATACATTATTCGTGCTATTCGAGTCTAAATGAATTATAAATATACGATTTATTTTTGCTTTTTTTTTTTTTTTTTTTACGTGTTATTCATTTAGATGTTCCGAAATAATGCAATGATAAAGTTATAACTAGAATCGCAAATCCAACTCGATTATCGGTTTGATTTAATTACCTGAAATGAGGAAAAAAGTGTCTTTGATTCGTCGAAAAGTTAAATTAACTTCTTGATGTCTTTTTACGCTATTATTTTTTAACTCGAAAATAATATATAATGTTTAAATGGCAATAGAAATAATTTGTAAATAAATATTATACTAGAAATAGGATTTATAAATAAATATCGATTATAATTGAGTTAAAATAGAAGCTCATTACCTATTTTATTCTATTACTTTAAATGAAATTAATCATCGTTAAAGTATTGATTTTAAAATATGTACGAAATAAAATAAGAACAACATAATCTTACAAATATAAATCTTAAAAATATCAATAATTGTTCGTGTACATAGTTTTTACATTATTACCTAGTTTTTTTAATCTTATTGATGCTGTAATATTCAAAAATCTTTAATCACGCATTTTTTTTTTTTACACTATATTTTTTTACGCATGCAATCTTCGCGAAATAAAAAATTCGACGAAAATTTTCTTTGAAAATACATTTTTAAAATCGTGATTCTTTAAAAAGAAAACATTCAACGTTAAAAATTGCACATCAGTCGTTTAAAAAACGCATAAAAATGTACGAAAAAATAAATAAATAAATAAATAAAAATAAAAATAAATAAATAAATAAATAAATAAATAAATAAAAATAAAAATAAATAAATAAATAAAAATAAAAATAAATAAATAAATAAATAAGTCGATTAAATTAAATACGATAATCATATAAAAATCAATCCGTCATCGCCGTACGAATTCCTCGCACAGGGCGAAACAGTGGAAACCGAGCCGTGCGGCGGTTCGTCACAATTGGATCTCCGTGGCTTATGGAGCCCCGGTGATTGGGAATGCCGACACGGCGAAGGCCTCGCAGCCGACAGACCGGAGGTGACTGCCGAGGTCGGTAGCAGGTGTCGCTGCGGATGCTCCTTAAATCTCGAGGACGAGGAACAGCGCAGGATACTTGCAGCGAGCAGTCGTATTTGTCCCGGTAGATCATTTTGGCTCGTGCAGGTATGTCGAATTCTTTTTTTCTTTTTTTTTATCTTATCGATACTGCGTACGTTGTTCCCCCCCCCCCACTTTTTTTTTTGTCGATAATTTTTATTTTTTTGCTTTGAATACAGAAAGAAAGAAAGATATCGTGTTGTGCAAATTATTAGCAATCGAGAGCTAAGTTTACGATATAAAACAAAATTACGAGGTATTAAATAATGTGAAACGAACGTAAATAATAAGATGCCAAGATTTATTCAACCTTATTGTCAGCGTTTTATAAAATGTATATAGTTGTAAAGATAACAGTATTTTTCATGCAAGTATTGAAGCTTTGTCAAAACATTGTAATCTCTTTATCAACTGATATTTTATTAAAAATAATGATGAATGAAAAATCCGTCATGTAAAGAAAAATATATTCTATTAAAACTTTTCATTTAAATATTGTTTTTAATATATGTATATTTTTTTTATACGAATAGATCTATCAAAAGAAAACATTTAAAAATATACTTTGATGAGGGCAAAATTTCAAATAGTAAAGGAATAAAAAAATTTAAACTATAAGCAAAATCGTGACGTAATAAAACAATAAACATTCTTAAAAATTTCGACTTAACAAAATAAAAATAAAAAATAAAAATGTTCTCCGTAAATCAACGGCCAAATGTAAATTGTATCTCTCGAATCAAAGCAAATTTAACATTTCACAGACAAAGCAAAACAACGTGGTTAAGCTGTACTTCGATCAAGCGCGTTTTCCATGCCAAGGACAGTACGTGCGCGTACGGGACGGCGACTCCCTCATCGACGAGTTACTCGCCGACGTTGAGGTGGATAGAAAGGAGCCGACATCGGGTCTCGTGATCACCACGGGACCGAGATTATTAATCGAATTCTTCAACGAGGAGAACCCGAGTATTATGGAGAACGCGGAGGCTTGCCTCGCGGGTTTCCTCGCACACGTTGCCATGATTCGTAAGAATTTCATTTTTATGCTTTTTTCTTTTTTCTTTTTTTTTTTTTTCTTTCTTTCTTTCGTTTTTACTTCGACGATTTGATTTTCATTTTTTATCGATCGTGTTGTTGCGGATGGTGAGAATTTTTTTTTTTTTTTTTTTTTAAGTTTTAAAAGAATAATTTTTAACGCTTCGTTAAAATTGATGTCTCGAATTATTATAATATTAATAACGAATGATGTCGAATTAAATGCCAGTTTAAAGTAGATTTTAAAGTTAAAATTTATCAAATTTCTATCTTTTGTTATTAAACACGATCGTTTTTTTTTTTTTTTTTTTTATACATGTTTTTTCTGCATTTTCTATTTAAATAATCAAATCAATACACAAACGAGTATGTTTCGAATTTTTACGAAAACATAATAATCATTTGATAAATGTGAATGAAAATAATTGCGCGTGTAACGAATTGTTTTTCTATTTTCTTTTTATTTGTTATGAATATTGAGAACATTAATATCGTTCTTGATAAAATTTTTCAGTAGCTAACGTTTCAATCGCTTTCACAAAAAAATATTTAGTATTAAAATAAAATTCCTTTCAATTCGAACGCAATCAAAAGGAATATTAATATTCAAAAATTTCCTTTCACATTCGTCCTACGCAAAAAAATAAAAAAACGGAATAAAAAAGGAGAAATAGAAAAAAAAAAAAATTTAAAAAATTCTCTTTTCATTCAGCAAAACCAGCGATGGATAATATAACGACCTCGTCGCCGGCGATATTTTTGAATCCAAAAGTGATGGCAGCCGCAGGTCGATGGGCTCTTTGGCTTACCCCGGCTCATCTGGCAGCGGCTTCGCTCTTGATCCTCATGTTCCTCGTCTCAGTTTTCTTGGCTTTACAGTATGCTTTCAAGTACCGCAAGTACCAAGTCGCTGAAGACCTTGACAGCCTTACGGATAATTCCGGTAAGATTCGTCGTTCCTTTTTTATTTTCAGATTTAGTCTTCATTTTTTTTTTTTTTTTTTTTTTTTTTTTGCGGAAAGATTTTTCTCTTTTCATAAAGTTAACTCTTTGCTGTTATTATATAAAAATATTATATACATATATATATTTCGGTTTTTATCATGTTTCATTATTTTGTTTCATTTAATCAATAAATGATAAAAACTAATTTAGAAAAAGAAAAAAAAAATAAATAAATAAATAAAAACTATTCCTAGAAAAAAATTTAATTTTTTTTATAAGCCTTAATACATAATTTATTTCCGAGTTATAGATACAAAATATTCCTCAAGCATCAAATTAACAAACCTTTAATGCAATCGCAAATCGATGTATTGAAATTCAAATAAACAATAATCAAAATTGGCAAACGTGTTGGTATCGTTTCCATAAATCCCCAAATCAACCTCTTCGCTTTTATCCCATCTACCTCTTCTATATATATATATATATATATATTTAAATCGAAGTTAAACGGTAAATATTCATTGGGCAACGCAGCTTGCAGTGGTTCGATGCAAGGCATAGCCAGACGAGCGAGAGCCATGTCATCGTCGACATTAATTTCCGAAGTAGTATCGCTCGTGCGACTGCCCAGACGAAGCTCCCAGAAACACGCGAGGCTCGACGAAACCACCGCCGACGTCGAGGAAGGTTACGAAAGCACGGAGACTCAGGCCGAGTAAGCGAATGTGTTTTATTTTTATTATCTTCTTTCTATTTTTTTTTTTTTTTTTTTTTTTTTTTTTTTTTTTTTTTTTTTTCTTTTCGTGTTTAAATTATTTGATTATTTTTTATTCTTAGATTAAGAGAAGTTATTATTTTAGTTAGCATTTTTTTATGCTCTTTTATTGTTGAATTTTATTTATAACGAATAAAATAAATCAAGCAGCGCGTTAAATGAACTTTTAATCATCAAAATTTTAAAATTATTATTGCAATAAATGACTAGTTTTTGAGAATCAAACGAAGTCTATTTAACTCGTTCGACTTATTAACCTTTAAGTAGATTCTTCAGGATCACTAAGACAGGCTGTATTAAAAGTTTCGAATAATTGTTCTCATCTACGATAATAGTCACTTGGTTAAAAAAGTTCGAGCTGCATATCATATATATATATATATATATATATATATATATATATATATATATATATTCTTATTAATATCGTTTATTCAAATAATGAAAGATTACACGCGTTAAGCTCAATTGTGAAAAAGTTTCATTGGTTTGTGCATTTCAAGTTTTGTAATTATTTTGAATAATTACGATAAATTATTTAATTTAAGCATCGATTGATAAAAGTTTTACAATTAAAAAAGAAAATTAATAATTGGACACGAAATTATGATGGTTACAAAACAAGTTTTAATGGAGTTAATATACTTTTGAAAATATTATTAAAATATTTTTAATTATTTATAAAAGTAAAAAAAAAAAAAAAAAAAAATATATTATGTACATTAAATAATACACTTTTCAATAAGTATATTTAAACTTGCGTCATTTTTTATTTTTACAATGCCGTTTATTGAAAAACTCAATGATTTGGATGATAAAAAACTTGGCCTCAAAAGCTTTCATTCCCTTCGCAATCATTATACAAATTAAATACCTAATTTATTAATAACGATATAAATAAAAAAGAAAAAAGAGAGCAACGACAGCTATTCGAAATTTCCATTCGTTTAGCAGAAGCGGCGAAGACGTCGACGAGAACGACGAAGAGAACGAAGGCAGCGTTAACTCGAGCGGTAGACCGGCAAGATCCGCAATCGAAGAACAGAGCGGCTCGCTTAGGACAATAGTACCGACGAATAGTGTGCTGAGCACTCCAACGAAGCGATCATCCGCGTCGAGCGCCTCGACGACGACCCTTACTGGAACTACCGGACAAGCCGAGGTCAAGTACGCCCGTCCAGTTAAGTAAGTTCGGCCTAGGCATGTTGCCTGTTTCATGTATTAAACACGAATTCGCTTTCCGAATTACACATACATACACGTACACACATACGTACACACACACACACACACATACATACATACATATAAAGTTCGGTGCGATTCGATGGTACATAGAGCATTTGCTAATCGTCAAAGTATATATATATATATATATATATATATATATATATATACTGCGGCTGCGGCAAAACTCCGTTGCGTTCGGTCGCATCGGACGAATACATTTTACACTTACTTGTACAATAGAAATACATTGGTGTGACGCTGAAAAAGTTTTACTCTTCTTTAAGCAATGGATTGTTTCGAATTATGCGAGAGGTAATTCGTTTGATTGGAAATTTTTCGCGAAATCGTTAAGATAAATAAAATTAAAAAAAAAAAATGATACTTGTTTGAAAAAATTTAAACGACGAAACTACTCGTATTTAAACGATTTATGGCTGTTCAATGCTTATCGAGGTTTACCAAGGGTTCATTTTTAATCCTTGTGACAAAAACTTTTCGTTAATTTTCTTCAAAATGTCAAAAATAATGGTAATGAAAACAAATTATTATAACTATGCTGTCGTTCCTTTTTTTTCTAATCTAACTATAATTGATTCATAAATTAATATTTTTTCTAATTAAATTCCGAAAGAAGTCATTTTGACTCCTTGGGTAAAATTAAGTATATGCCAATTCACGGTAAACCAAGTGTTAAGTCAAATTTACAAAATATGATGCAATAAATGTAGGTGACAATTTTTTTTTTTTTTATTTCAAGTCAAAATAAAAAAAAAAAAGAAAAACAAAATTTAGTCAGCGTCTACGTAATCAAACACGCATTAAACTCTTACATGCATTGAAATTTCAATAACACACTGTTATGCTACCAAACAAACAAACAAAAAAAAAAAAAAAAACAAAAACAACATATTTGTAATCATTATTCAATATATACAATTTTTATGTTTTATGATTTTGCAGGCGCGCAATTCTTATATTGGCTAGCCGCCGATAATTACTAATTTTAAGTGAAGCATCGGTTCTATGAACGGCATTTTGTCAGGCCAATATAAAAGAAAATAAAAACACTCCACTCCCTCGCATCTTTATCAACTTTATATTTATGACGCTATGGCATTTGTTCATATATATTTTTATATATATCTTTTTCGTTTGAGGAATGTGCATGTTTATGTTAAACATACACAATAAACTCTTGTTGTTAATCAATTAATTAATATTATATTTCATATACATTAGACTTTTAAATGACAAACATTATTAACATTTAATGTTTATTAGCATGAATAAAAATAATTGACGATATATACATATATATATATATTTTTTTTTTTTTTTTATCATATATAGTATAACATTTGAATTTTAATTTGTACATAATCCTATACATTTATATTTTAGTATTTTGGCTTCAGTATAATAACATTATTCTTTATCAACTGTTCAGAAAAGACTGGATAAGATATTTTATTAAATAAATTTAATTATTTAGCGTTTAAATTAGGTATCAAGTGCATATAGGTGAAAACAAATTTTATGATAATATACTTAATTAGCTAGATATACACAGATAGAAGAAATTACTTGAATCAAGAAAAAAATGTTTTTTTTATTTAAAAGGTTTTCTTGTTTCAAATTATTAACCTTTATTAATTATAAAAAATTAATTCTTAAATCAATAAATCAAAACTCTTGTTTGAATCCAAGTACTTGACTCTTCAACGATGCATTTTGTTTCTTGAATCGAGTATTGAATATTTTTTTCAAACAAGATAAATATTTATTTGCCTGAATAAAATCTCTTGGTTTGAAAATTGGTTATTATGGTTAAATAAAGCTATTTTTGTCGATATTTAATTATTTTAATTTTAATTGTTCATAATTTTATTTTCATAAAGTATTAATAAAATAATTTTAATAATTCGTGAATAATAATTCATGAAAATAAAAAAAAAAAAAAATTATTTATTAGCGCAAAATGTCATATTCTTATATAACTTTTGCTCTCAAATTTTTACGTAGAAAAAGATAACCTATAGCCACCTAGTAGTGAACCATAAACGTAATAACTTTGACTTAAGCGACAAATGTAAAGATTTTATAAGAAAACGTAACTATTTTTAGTTCAAGTTTAGTTTAGTATAAGTAGTATCAATCAATGAAAAGAATATCTCACAGGAAGAATATTAAAACCAAGAGCGGAAATTCTTGAAGCAAAAAGAAAATTATTTTTTTTCATAATCAATTTCATGATTCAAAATTATTTTTCTTGAATCAACTTAATTTTTCTAACTCTGTATAATTAGTAATTGGCTATTCGTTTTAAGATTGTTACTTTTTTAAAATTTTTTGTTATACAATAAATGTCTATAATGCTTAAATGTCAATTTAGCCAATGCTTTAAAAATTTGCTTAGCATTTAGATCGTGCAGTCGGTGTAAAAAATAAAAGAAGTAGATATTTTGATACTTTTGTTAAATAAATTTAAATACATATTGTATATCAATGAAATACAATACATATGATTTCTCAACGAATTATAAATATGATTAATTAAATTTTGAAAATAATTACTGAAGAATGTTTTATTTTATTCGATTGATCTATTCCGTCTTTCCTAAACTAGTCAACAAAAAGTTAACAATTAATTTAATTAACATTTGTGACTTACACAATCGTACACAATTCATTCGTGTAAATACTTACTTATTAATTTACCATGGCAACAAACACTTGACTCATTAAAACTTTATATATACTATACTTACGTAGGAAGCATTTTGATGTTAATCCAATGTTATATAATTAATAACTTAGATTAAAATTTTATATATATATATATATATATTATATATATAATATATTTAACTAATAAATTAACCAAAAGACGATAATTAAAAAATAAAAAAGCAGCTTAAATAAAATAATAATAATAAATTTATAGGCTACGTACATTCGGGCCGGTAAGCCCCGTATCGGAGGAGGCAGCTTCGACGTCCGAAGATGGCAGGCGATACAGCGCTACGAGTGCTTCGACCAGTCTGAATAACGTAAGAGTAGTCCCTCACCCAAAACGAACTAGTAACCTTCTTCAGATCAAGGTATACGGCTTCCCGTGAAGAAAAAATCTTATCTTCGCAAATATTACCTACGCCTATCTTGCTTTATTAATAAAATATAATTATTAATACATATTATATACGATACACGCGCGCACATACACACACACACACACGTGCACCTCGTCGTCATGAGCTATTATTTACAACACGAACATTGGTAACACGTATACATATACAAATATTGTATATACATGTGTGTACATTATGCTACTTTAACTACGATGTATACAAAAGTAGAAATTGTAAAATATAACAAAGTGGCGAAAAAAAAGTTGAGCTTTTTTTTTTATTTTAACACTGTACTTTCAATAAAAGTAGGAAAAAAAAAAGGAAATTAATTAATAGACGATAGCTTTTGTCTTTATTAATTAACTATCGATTTTGTGAATAATGTAAAAAAAAAAAAAAAAATGACGATTATATTATTATTGCAAATTTATAAATTAAATTTATTAAAATTTTTTTTTTTTTATTTAAAATTTACTATTGAAAGTAAAATTTATTTCCTATAAGATGTTTCATTTGTAATATACGGCTTTCGACTTATGATGTAAAAAATCCTTAAAAAGAATATTATCCGATTCGAATGATTGAATCTGTAAATATTTTATCAAAACTTTAGGAAATTCAATTTCGCGTATTGATGAGTAAACTGTATAAGACAAATAGAAAATCTTATTAATGGAAAAAAAATTATCAAAGAAGTTTGTATCCTGAACATTTTGTTCTGAAGAAGGAATTGAATAAAAATATTACCAGAAAATAAAATTTCACTTAACAAATGCACCGTAGAAACGTTATAGATATATATATTTTTTTTTTTGTTTTGTTTTTTTGAGTTTTTTTACATTAAGTTGCAGTAGTGGTGTGAAATTATTTTATTTAACATTTTACGTATTGCCATTTAGTTTTTGCTTGCTATAAATAAATATTGTAAATAAATAATTGAAGTTTATATGTATAATAATAATATTGAAGAAAATTAATGTTTTATTTAAATTGAAATATAATAATTTTAAATTTATATATTAATATAGATTAAGAATCTTTCAAATAAATTATGCGATTGCAGGAAAATTGAAAATTCTTGAAAATTTATAACAACTTCCATTACATTTATTTTTCTGTACATTACAGGCTAAACTTGATAAACATTCTGAATTTTATGATTTTCTTTAAAATTTTGCAAGAATATATAGTGCCGTTCATAAAAATCAAATAAACTTCAATTAAATTCGAAAAAAAAAATTTAATAATACTGACGATACGACTTATAACGAAATTACTTAAAAATCTTATAATTTTTTCGCTTGAAACATATGTTAATATATAAAGAATTTTATCAACAATTAACTATGTTAAAATTACGCATTAGTTTTAAAATTAATACTTGTTACACTATATCGAACTATGCTTTAGTGAAATTATACAAAGTTTAGTGAAAATTATTTTAAATTGTGCATGAAAATTAACAGAGAATTTTTTTATAAGTAATCCTGGCAGATTTGATATTAAACGTAGAGTTTTGAAAATACATATGAATTATTATATTGCTTCAATATGAAAAATAATAAAATTCCGTAGGCTTACTTTAATTTTCTCACCAATACGTCAAATAATACAAATTTACTATTTCCAGGGCTTTTCTCCAATTAGCACTTCGTCTAATTCAACACTCCGACGTTATAGCGGTAAAGAATGCAAAGATCGTCGAAATCGTGAACGCTTGTTACAAGGTCCTGGTTCTGAATTTAGTTTAGCAAATCCAGATTTGGATTTAGAAATGGACTATTACGACTATAACGTGGTTAACGCAGGCGCAGCTCCAGGTTCTTATTTAGGTATGGATCCGGCATTCCTCATTTGGATCCCACCTTTAACCGAAGACGAAGCCGAGGAAGTTCCCGAACAAGAGGAACCACATTACGAAGAGATTCAGGATCGATCCGGACATATTAATCCCGAAGGATCAGCTCTAACTCCAGCCGAATATAGAAAAGTTAAATTGTCTCAACATGAGGATTCTAGTGAAAATGATTCGGAAGATATGATAAGGCCTAGAAGATTGGATCTTGGCGAATCTCGATTACACGACGAAATCATCATGGAGTACAAAGCTAGGTTAGGCGAGGGAATGTTACCAATTCACAGGTTACTCGAAGAATCCAGAATCAGGGTAAGCGAGGAATCTCTGTCTAGTACATCGGATGTTATTCCAAATAGGTTAGAAACAAAAGAAAAGCCTTCGCCAAGCGGTAGGTTGCCAAAGAGGACGAAAAAATCGAGTCGGTTAAAAGTACAAAGCAAAGAGGCAACGTTGAGCAGCGAATCAAGCTCTCAATCATTGGATGCACACGAGACGAATTCAAAGTCACTTAAGACAAAAGTTAACGATTTGGATACACCAAGGGCTAAGCGAAGACTCCGAGATCTGGACAAAGATTACTGCGAGGTAAATATCTCAGCCACGCCGAGAACGCCTAACCTACCTCGTCGTCATCGAGATATCGTGGAACTCAACGCTACTCAACAGGACGTTTTAAAAACGACGGATAATACGGTGAATATACCATTGGCTGAATTTTCGAGAAATCGTCAGGAATCCCCGGCAAAGGTTCACGGTAGGGATTCGAGGAATAGAAGAAAAGCCTCGATACAAAGTCCAGATTATGGCGTCGATGTTGAAGAGACCAAAGAATCGTTTTACGATCTAATCGGGGAAGGCGATAATGGGATAAAATTCGCCGACGATGACGACGAGTATATCGACAACAAAGTTGTCGCGTAGACTGGTTTGTCATTTTTTAGAAGTTTATGTACCCAATAAGCTCAATTGTTGATGTAATATTTTTTAATTCAAAGATTTTTTTTTTTTATAAACTTTAAAGATATTTTTGGATTATTTATGTAATTAAATATATTATACCGAAGTTTTACCAGTAAAAAAAAAAAGTTATTTGATTTTCTTCTCAAAATTTTCGTAATTTTGAAATAAGTTTAGATTGTTGATTATTGTATTATAATAAATGCCATATTGTTACTATTTCAATTTTCATTTTCACAATAATAATGCACTTTTGTTCTTAGCGGGTATATAAACATTCGTTATTCATGATGTGTGTCGTAAAACTTGCAAATTAAAATGTTAAAAGCATAAAATTACTCTCAAAATTATTGTTGAATTTTGGTAGACTGGAGTAGTATTTTCACTAAATTATATGATTATTAATAGATAATTAAAACAACGATAGTCCTTTTATGCTTTTAATAATTTTTATTCGTGTAAAAAAGAAATTATAAAATGATAAAGCGGAGAAAAACTGTGAGAAAAAATAAGATGTAAAGATTATCTGAGTTTATTAGACGTAGGACGTCGAATTTTCTTAGCTAAACACGAATGAAATTAGTAAAAAAAAATTTGATTTCTGTCAGACAGACGAAACTCGCGAGTTTCATATTTTCTTATCTTGTAAATTATCAAAAATTGTGAAGATATTTAAAGAAAAAAAAAAAAAAAAAAAAAAAACCTAGCGACAAATCGACGTCTTATGCCGTCGGGCATTTTCAGTGCAATGTATAATCAGATAAAGTTATATAAAAATCGTAGATATAATAAGTAAGATATAAGACTTGACATACATAATCGCATTAAAAGAAGAAAAAAAAAAAACTATATTCCGACAACAATTGTCTCATATCATACTCGCACGTAAGCCGTCGTACATTCAAATGCCTTAATTTACTTAATTTTGGTATAGAAAAAAAAAAAAAAATTAAAGAATGAATAACATTATCGTTTGAAAATCTAATTAATTTGATTTCGTTTTATAAAGCATCTCATACAGCTTAAAAAATTTTGCATTGGGAATATAATTTTCGTACTGAATAGAAAATTAATTTACATTCAAATTAAAACAGATTTTATTAAACTTATTAACCATTATAATTTTCTATAACTGTGATTAACAAATTTATTATTTAATTTTAAAGAATATATTTATGTTATTGAAATAATTTATTATTATTTAACAATTTTAATAATATTTGATAATAACTTAAACCAATTGTTACCGCAACTCTGGGGAATGAATCAACTTGGAAAATGAAAAATATCGATATTATAATTTTAGCCATTGATATTCGTTTTTTTTTTTTTTTTTTTTTTTTTTTTTTTTTATTCAATGAACAGAACACAGATTATAAGAAAGAACAAAAAAAAAAAAAAACATATTTTGATCTTAAAGTTCAAGAATAGAGTTGAAAATAATTAAAATTATAGTTGTTAAGATATTTGTAAGAACATGTTATAATGATTCATCACGTAAGACCAATCATTAATTATTTATATTAATGTTTAATCAGTAGAAATCACGTGTAAATCGTTCCCATAAGACTCACCTAAAAGACTTTAAATGAACAAATTAAAGAATTGTGTGTAAAATAAGTGTATTTATTTACCAAGTTTATTTATTTCTAGTCAATTACTAATTGTAAAATATTTGATAAGTGTATATTGATTAATGAATTGTTAACGCATGTAAAAATATCAATAAGACGAAGTTATTAATTATTATTGTATCTAAACTTAATAATTAACAAAATTAAATATTACATTCTAATATTTAACTAATGTAAATTGATTGAACCTTTTTATTATTTTAATTAATTTAGAATATTCATTAACATTTACTAACCCAATGTTTATTTAAAATTTAGTTTTATTCAGTATATTACGTTATGTGCATCATTTTTATAATTTAAAGTAATAATTGTAAAATAATTATTCACAAATTTTGTAGTAGTTGATTAATAAAATGTTTTCTATAATAATTTAAAATTTTTACAATAAATTTTCCAACAATTTAATATTTATTACATTTTTCATTTACGTCAAATATCACTAAATAATTTTTGTTCGAGGTATGCTCAATAAGTAAAGCCAATTTTTAAATTAAGCGGGCTACATACGATTTTTTTTTTTTTTTTTTTTTTATATATGTTGGTACACCTGCCTCTAAGATATGTTGGCAATATCTGCCATCTCGCATGTTCACGTTGTTTACAGCAGACACAAAGGGTAACTGTCTTTACACGAGCTGGGTGATTTTTCATCGTTTAAAAAAATGGAGAAAAGCTCACACATCGTTGCTGGTTCGTAATTATTTGACTAAAAACAACACTACAATTATGCCCCAGCCTCCATATTTACCAAATCTAGCCCCGCGCGACTTTTTTTTATTTCCAAAACTGAAAAGCATCCTCAAAGGACAGAGGTTTTTTACGATTGAGCAGATGAAAACCAAATCTCTGAAGAAATTTAAGGCTATACTAAAAACCGCCTATGAAAAGTTCTTCAAGGATTGGAAAAAGCGCTGGCACAAGTGCAATATCTAATGGGTATTACTTTGAAGAGGACAACATAAATACCGATGAATAAATAAATATTTTTTTAAACATATCAAAATTAGCTTTATTTATTGAACACACCTCGTATACTGACTATCGCAATTACAATAAAAGTATGTATACGCCAATAACCAGTTGGTAACAACTCGTCGCAAACACTCTCAGTATAAAATCAACCAATCTACCGATGCATGTTAACAATAAATTGGTCGCAATAACAGTTTATTGTAAACTTGTCGTTTTAACATCTAGTAATCGAATGTTGTTTTACCATTATGATGATATTTTTTTTTAATTTTATAATGATAATATAATTGTCGATTTATTTTTTCGTTAATTTTAAAATAAAATATTTTTGTTTATGAGCTTAATGTAACTAGTAGCATAAACATTTTATAAATGTTAAGCAATAATTTACTTTGTTAAGTATATACGTAAAAAATTAATAAATACTTATCGATCCGCATGATGAAAAATAAATTTTATTTATAGTCAAAACAAAAATGAAATTCTATTAAAGGCATATTTTATTACCAAATTGCTGTGAATTAAAATATTACGTTGACATGAATCTATCTGCGAGTTAACGCCAACTCTACAGCAACATTTGAAAATCCAAACTTTGATCATCCAACTGTTGACTTGCAGTTGCTAGTTATCTGGGTATACACATTTCTACAGTTCTACCTTATGAGCTAAATTTATCTGCCGAATTCTACCTTATCAAAAAAATTTAACTTATATGATTAGTTGCCGATTGATAGTATTCAAAACACGATCGATATAGTAGAAAATTTTCTTTTCTGCGATATCAACAACAGCTAACATACTGTTATGTCGGTAACTTACCATAGGCTGTTATTCGTATTAAGACTTAGTCGATATCTTACTCATCATAAAAATTTCAAATATTATTTGCTTGTTTTTTTTTCTAATTTATTTAATAAAAAATTATTATCAACTAATTTTTTATTGTAATAAAATGATAATTGTATAGCGTTTTTCATAGAAACTTAATGTTTAAGTAAATGTAATACTAGTTACGAAGATGATGATTTAATAATAAAAATATAGTTATTTTTCAAATAATTATTTTATTTTATACTCAAATGTAAAAAATAAAGTAATAATTTCGTCGTTTATTAATTTTTGTTCATTTCATCATTGTCCTTGGTTGTTTTTATAAATTGTTATTTTTTATTATAAAATAAAAAGTCATATTATGTGCTATAAAAATGAAAAGTAAAATGTTATTGAAAAGAAAAATATAACGTATTTTATAAAATTGCTTGTACTTTCATTGTTGATTTATAAAACGACATTTATTTTAACATTTATAAAATTTATCTTCCAATTTAAAGCATATTTTTCTAAAATTCCATTATACAGTTTGGAAATACAAAGAACATTAACTTTATGACAGAATTTAATTTTTAATTGGAAGTTTTTATAATTTACTTTATTATCGTCCATAAAATTAATTATTGATGTTCTTTTATTAATAAAGTTAAATGGGAAGCTTTTAAACTTTACATTAACGACTTTAAATGCATTACTCCAATAAAGTAAATATTAACAAGAGGGTATTTTATAAAAAATAAAATCGCAAAGAGAAACGATCTTGATTTTTAAGCCCGTGAAAAAAAAACGTCCTGTCATTGTTTATGAAGAAATAAAGAACATTTCATCAAAACTGTATTGTGAAAAATTTCTTCAGAAAATAAGGAAAATAAGATGTTATACTGCTTTACGTCTCACATAAATATCACCTTGCGTGTAAGAAATCCATAAATTAAACGTAATCTTGTTTTTAAAAAAAATAGGAAATTTTTTGTCTTTCTGAATAAAAAAAAATCATTAGAGCTTAAATTTAAATTCTTTTTCATACGAAATTTGTAATTTTAATTCGACATACAATCGATCTGATTGTTGCATATAAATCTAACTTTAAAATTTTACCGATTTACTAATTTATTATGTTTTGTAAATAAAAAGAAACAACACTTGAATATTCATATTTGCTATTAAAATGGAAATTTGAATAATTTTATAAAATAAATTGACTAAAACACGTATTGAAAAATATACTGTTAAAAATAATTGTTTTTTTTTTCTTTTTTTTTTCCATTTCAAGCAAACGAATATTTTTTTTTAAAAAGAAGCTCCATTTTATTAGTCTTTTAATTACGAAAATATTGAATTATAAAAAAATTTCTCGATTAAAACCTTCATACAATTTCAAACAATTTTTTCGCGCTTCATTTACATCATCTATAATATTATTATTCTCATCCGTAACGACAATCGAAAAAAAGTTTACAAAATTTGGAAAACCAGCAATTCAATTCGAAACTCTTACGCAATAGCGTGCACTTTTAAAGGGATTTTCACAAACAATGCGCGACCATAGCGGTAACAGCGCAACACCCGTCGAAAACCTTTTCCTATCATCCTTTTCAATATAATAGCTATCGCGCATTTCTCATCCCCATCGATGCTCTTCTCCGCTTTCGTTCGCTTACGAAAATCTCGCGCTTATGTATATATACATTTACAACGCGTACGCATATAATCGCCCTTCGATAATTTGAGCATTTACAGGATTAACAGGGGACAGGAGCAATAGGAAAACTTAGTCTATGCGATCGATATCACCAGCTGACACGCGCAGCTACTGTCCTTCTTTTCTTTCTCTTTCTCTCTCTCTCTCTCTTTATCTTAAGCGGATTATACTGATTTTTGCTCTTTTTTTTTGGAAAAAATGGAATAGCGATTGCATGAGACGCGGCCTGCGCGAATAAGTATGTGTACGCGCGTGTGTGTGTGTGTGTGTGTGTGAGTGTGTATGTGCATATATGTGTATGTGTACGTGTGTGCATTCGTTAATCCGACAGCTAACCGGATCGACGATAATTTCCGTCGAATGGCTGGATAATGGAAAAGTGGAAAGGGGATAGAGACGGAAGGTGGACATCCCTGTGTGTATACATATGTATGGAGAAGACAAAAGACGCGCGAGAATTCGCGAGGATACGGCGCTTGTGTGTATGTGCGTGTGTGTCTCTCTAGCGAGTTTGCCGAGCGCAAACGCGTGTATTGTTTAATGTTATTGTTTAATTCGCGTGACCGAGCGTTGCCTGAATATACCGAGGGGCCGCTAAGATGTTAACACTGGCGCGACCACGTGAGAATTGAATTGATTTCGTTTTTCGATTTTGCGTGTGATGAGAGCAAAATGGATCTTTAAAACAAATTGTAGCGTTTTTTTTCTGATATGTAAAAATTGTTTAAATAAGAAATTTTCATTAGTTTACGTTTTGTATGAACAAAAGTAAAAAATGAATTTTCTAATGTACAGTCTCATTCGTGCTTTGATAAAATTTTTTTCATTTATTATTTTGAAATAAATATTAATTTATAAGTAATACATTTATAGTTTTATTTTATCTACATAATCTGTATATATACAAACTCATTTAACTTATTGTAAATATTTAAATAATTTAATTCAAAAGCTTTAAAAATCGATAATAAACATTTTTAATTCTTTGCGATATTCATTCTAATACTTATAAAGAATGCAAAAATATTATTTATTGGATAACATTGATTAAAAAAACTTAACAGTTATAAGATTTGATAATTTTTTTTGTAATGTAAAAGACTTTTATTATTAAATATACATTTATGATTTATAAATTTAAAAATATCAAAGTGCTTTTAAATTTTTGTAATATCAATCTTGAAATTTCTTATAATTTTTTTGAATAAATGACGTATCCTTTATTTTATCGGAGATTCAACAACTTTTTAATTTTTACACGATTAAACTAAAATATTTACACAAAATAAATTTATGCTATATCGTGAATATCATTCATAATGTTATCATTAGATTATAAAAAATTCAGGATATAACTTAAACTCACGTTTAAACTTATTTCACAGCAATTGTTTAATTAGGTCATTCTTGATAATAATACAATATATGTAAATTAAGTTATACTTTTCCTAGGCATAATAAAATTTTGTATGAAAACCGTAAATAATTGTAAAATTTTTTGTTATAAAATATAAAAGCAGAGAGAAAAAATACTTGGCATACTTCTATCAGTTTGTAATTTAAGTAATTTAAAAAAAAATTAAAAAGAAACAATTACGAATATATAGAAATTAACAATATTAAAATTATTTAAAATATGAAGCAGAATAAAAGTTTCGCTTTCAAATCGTTGGGCATAAATGTTAAAAATGTAAAGTTTAATGTTACATTAATCGATATCGTATGAAAAAATACTTGCGTCTTTGATATTTCGTTCAACTTTTCATCCTGAGAACTTTACATTTGATTAAAGTAAAATTTTTTTTATCGTTAACTTTATTATTTAGTTTTAAATTTAACTATTTCCAGATACTTATAATGAATATTTTCAAATAAATAAATATTTCAAGATCTTTTCTAATTGAATGAATTCTAACTAATAAGTTTAAATAATGAGAATAATGCGAACACTCGCTTATCAGAAATTCAATACATTAACCAAAGGTTGCATTTCTTGCCGTTACACGTTAAAAATTAAAACTCGCACATATATATCTACATATATGATAACAAATTACACTCATCTACACTCGTACATACATATGTACTTGTGCATCAAAAACATGCGAACAAACTCTAACCATCCGACGGTTAGGAGTTTGACCTGAGCGCCATAACCGCGCTACTCGCCAATATACACACAAGTATACTCGTCTTATTTGTTCAGGTCACAGAGGCAACGCGAGTATAGTCGCACATACGCAGACGAACCCAACGCGCACCTAATCCCCCGATCTATGCCGACTAATTTGTTAACTCGCGTATAATCTCGCGTTAATGTGTACATCCCGTCGCCATAATTCAGCATTACGCGATCTCTCATTCTCTCTTATTTTATCGCGACCTATCGTCTCCCTTCTCATCGTACACACACTTTTTCCGATTGTATACTTGGTATTAAACAAGATCGCAGAAGGTAGATTTTGTACGTAAAACGAGACGCGAATAACGTTTATTAAATGTAAATACGATTAATATTTTTCGGATGGGACAGAGAGCACATGTTGTGTATATATATATATATATATTTGTGTGTGTTAAAGTTAGCGGGCAAAGAGTTTATGCGAACGAAAAATTCGTAGTTTTTCGGATGAATAGACGCGCGGATATATACATATTTATAACTTTATTCAGTATTAAGGTCTATTTTGCACGTGTATTTCGTCGCTGACAAATATGACGGTTTTTCAATTGCGTTTGAAAATTTGTTAAATTAAAAAAAAAAAAAAAAAACTAAAAATACTGAAGGATTTTAATGAAAAAAATTTCAATTTATATATATAGTTTATATTTCAAACTTTAAATTAAAACTTTTGAAATAAAAATCTACACCAAATATAAAATACGACGCGGAAAATTAAACATTTTAAAATTTTTAATAAAATTCTATTATTTGTAAAAGTAACTAATAATGTATTTTAACGAAAATTCATTCCAAAGTTTAAATTTTTCATTTTGTTTCACGCTCGATCGACGATAGACATATCGCCGTTATCGAGAATAATCGATACTTTTTTTTTTTCTATTTAATATATTATTTCATTTCATTGAAGCAAATTTTTTGCATGGCTCAACGACAACTCGATGGAGATTTAAGCGCTACCGCGTTCTGTGTGTTAATCGATTTGTTGGATCGTTTTTTTTTTTTTTATTATTATTATTTTGACGCTATTTTTTAAAATTGAATAAATTTAAAACGAATAAACTGTATATCAAAAGAAAAGGATTATAAACTCTAATATAAGAAAGAAAAATTATTAGAAAACTGACTATGCAATGCATAATATATTCTTATTACAAATGTAACGTCAACATGAAAATAAAGAGTATAAACGTTAGTTTTAAATATCCGTTAAATTGAAATTAAAACGAAAAAAAAAAAAAAAAAGAAAAGAAAAATCCTTCCCAATCCTAGTTTCAATACGCAAACATAACTAGTTACTTGTAAACATGCAATAGAACTACGTTTCGATCAATTTTGTCGTTTACGTATCGCAAAATTGACGCGTTATTTATTTTATTTTTCTCTCAACCGATTTTTAACTTGCCGTTGCAAAAGCGAACGAAATTCACCTCCTATCGACGTTTCTATATTTATTTAGAAAATTGAGGACAAAATGTTTAAACGAGTAACGAATCCTATCGTCGGAAAGCTTTTAGTGTATAGTGGATATGCAATTATTTGCTTTTTTAAATCGTTGCGGATTACGTATTTTCTTTTTTTCTTTAATTTATTTATTTATTTTGCGTCATTTTTTTTTTAGCGTAAAAGCATTATATATTATATATACAAATACATATACTCCGATATTTTATTCATGTACTTAGATACATTTCTTTGAAAATATAAAACACTAGATTATCAAAAGAAGTTAAATACAAAATTGACGGCTTTTTGATAAAATACAGGCATAAAGCGCACATAAGTTTATCAGAAATAAAAGGGAAAAAGATAAATGTATCAATATAATGCATAAAATGTCTAAAAATTCTAAAAATTTGTATCGTTATAAAGTAATTAAAAAAAAAAAAAAAAAAAAAAAAAAAAAAAACGACTCATTTGAGCGAAACATTTACAAGCCATAATTTTAAACAAAATATTGAAAAAAATAATATCACATAATCAAGTATATTAAATATTTCGTCGTGTACATTTAAATATTTCTCTCGTGTCAGTTGATATAAAATCTTACGCTATGATTATACGCGCTCGGTCGATTGTTGGTTACGGCTTACGAAGCCGCTGCCCGTGCGTTCAAAGTAGCAGCAGCGAATTGCGCAATAGTTCACCTTTGTTATCGATGTAATATTTTTAAGTAAATTTTGATATTGAAAATGAAAATAATATTTTTAACGATATTGTTAAGATTATGCTTTAAATATCTTTTACAATTTTAATGTAATCTTTATCCATCTGTAAAACTTAATTGAAATTGTTGTATTGTACAAAGTATTTATCAGCGATGTCTATTCAATGAACAGAAAGTAATTTTTTTTTTTTTTTTTTTTTTGGATAGTAAAATTACCAACTTTGAACGTGTGTTAAGTTACGATAACTTTTAAAACTTTTATTAATAAAAAGGATCGAATAAATCGCTTGACGCAAACATAGAACACGATAACATTTGAATCTTTATCAAGTTATCGCATTCTTCTTCTTTTTTTTTTTTTTTTTTTTTTTTTTTTCGATAACGTAACAAATTTGCTTCACCGAAATTTCAATTTAGAAATAAATCGATCATACTCGACGACAGCGATATATCTGTAATCGATAGCTCGTATACTAAAATCTTATAAAGATTTCTCTTGTTGAATCTATCATGTCGATAAAATGTAACAATAGCATCGTATACATCGAGAGAAATAAAAATTACAATAAATTTTATACGTGAAATTAATTAAAGTATTTAATTTGTTTCAGTTTAATAAGCTTCTGATACTATAATGTTACAAGCTAGAAAAAAAAACTCGTATTGTTTCAAACTAATAATAAACGCATATTCCAAAATTACAATGAAACATTTTTTTAGTTTCAGTTAAGAATTAACAAGTAAAGTTAACAAAAAAAAAAAAAATAATAATTTCATTGATTATTTACAATATTTGATTTTTCACAATGTTGTAAAATAAATTAAAGAAATTTTATGCGTTTCTTAAAATAACATTTACTACGTCAATGCACATTTCTATAAATTTTTCACTATCCAACTTTAATAAAAACGAAATAAAATTTCTTCTTCCTTATAACATTAAAAATAACTTTACGTGCATTTAATCTCAAAAAAAAAAAAAAAAAAAAAAGAAAGAAAGAAAGAAAGAAAGAAAGAAAGAAACAAGATAATGAAGCAGAACGTGCAATGAAATCACCGTCAACGCGGAACATTCAAAAGCCATCTAAAAATTCATCTCCGCAAAATGAGTCACGCCGTGTCGGATAGAAATAAAAAGCAAGAGCGCACAACCGTTACTCTTAATATTTTTGATGAACCATCAGAAGCTGTAGAGGTACGAAAATCAAACTAGCCAAAATCCTCCCCGTGTGTACATACACAATTTCTCTCTATAGATCTTACCGCTCGCGTCGTCCCATAGCTCTATATCTCTCTTTCTCTGCGGATACGTAGGTAATATAACAGCAGCCAACGGAAGCGCATCAAAGAGCGAAAAAGCGCATCATCCGACACCTCGCATTTATCTTTTCCAACGAAGGTGACGCGCACACACGCGCGCGCGCTTACATTTATCTATGTATATACGTATATAGAGAGTGTGTGCGTGTATGTGTGTCTCTAACGCGGATCGAATCGCCGTAAAAGCTCCGACAATATTGCAGGCTTCGAGCTTCATGTATAAAGAAAGAACAAGCTAACATTATAAAAAGCCAAATGACAAGTATCGAAAGCGTATTGTTAATCTCGAGTGGACGAACTCGACGTTTACGCGCTACGCACGCGGTATATATATATATATACACACGCGCCCCCCGGAACCTAACCTATTAACGATGTTTCGACACGGTTCGCGTTAGTTATGCCTCGCTCGTTTCTCTGTCGCTTCTATACACACACACACACATATATATATATATATATATATAAATTTTGAACGGATGGCCGAGCGAGGGACACGTTCGATATTATATAAATGACACGGCTCGTCGAGTGCAGTATATGTGGATACACATGCGTGTGTATCTATCGAAGAATAAAAAAAAAAAAAAAAAAAAAAAAGTAAAACGATCTTAGCACCCTTGAATTTCGGCATCGGAAAACGATTTGAAGAAGACACCCGTGCTAAACGGTCTATGTATGCTTTCTACTTTTGGGATTTGCGTGCAATGTATAGATACATATGTATATACCGATGCGTTATAGGATTCCTTAATCCACTTTGTTGATTAAAAGAAGGAAAATAATGTTAGATTGTGCTCGGGTAGTTTGAGGTAATGCATTTATATTTAATGCTTATGGTAATGAAAATATTTAAAGAAATTGTAAATGCATTGGTGTATAGATTTAAAAGATTTTTAATAACGTGTAATTTTATTCGCGTTTGAAATGACGAATAAAATTGTTGAAATAAAACACACTTTATGATTTTTGTACTATCTTAAAGTGCATTTTAAGTACCAGGGTATAATAAGCATTTAGTCAAATTAAACAACAATGCTTAAAAAAATAAAAACAATAAGGATGCGTTGATTGATAATTCTATATTACATCATCATAAATAAAATACTAATCACAATTCCTCGAAATAAACGATCGTTGCAAAATTTACAATTGAAAAATGACGCATAATTTATTAAAAGAAAAATTAAACCAGTTTATAAAATCTAAATAAATCTTTCTCCGTCGAACGTTTAATTTCGAAATATTTCGACAACTTATACTTCTTCACAATCCACTCATTCGATTCGAAAGCGCGCGTAAAATCAACGTTAATAAAGCTCACACGGCCGTTTGTACATACGAGTATATCAAAAACGATTCAACGTTTCGCCCGTGTTGCGAAACACACACACACACACGCACACACCCGCGCGCGCAAGAGTGAGAGAGAGAGAGAGAGAGAGAGATAAAACCTCATGGAATTAAATACTCACTGCGCGTGTCAGGCCATTCAAATGGGAATAACGTTAATCTCGTTATTTCGAGGTACTTTGTACTACGAAGACTATATATACATACATACGCGTACGTATATACGCGTTGTACGTACGAAAAATTTTCTTTCTTTTTTGTTTTTTGTTTTTTTTTTTTTTTTATTTTCTTTTTTTTTTCTTTCCCGCTCTAACGCAATCACGCTGCAAAACGCGTTGCACACAAGCGTACTTTATTAATTGTAACTCGATTATGTACGTACGCGACTTTTTTCTCGACTACATGTGCAGAGGTTAAAACTTTGTAATAAGGAGTGAAGAGGTGAATTATGTTGAATTGATTGACGTTGCGATTTTGATGAAACTTAAATGGGATTAAGTGCCGTACGAATGCCGAACGTTGGCGATGAAAAGCTTTTCTCTTTATTTCGGATAATTCGTTTATTTACTTTGTACGTTTTTATTTTGTGTCATCATTGCGTTGAAACTTATTTATTAATCATTTTATTCATTATAAATTACTGCTTAAAAATTTCAAACAAATACGTGATTTCTTTTATTTATTTAACACAAAAAAAATAAATAAATAAATAAATAAATAAAAATACATAAACATCTAATTGAGTTTATTGGTGAGAGAATAATAAAGCCGTCGTATAATTTTTGCAACGAGAAATAGAGTTATTTTTTACAACTAATTGTTTATATCCAATTTTTTAGTGTCATTTAATCGTCAAATAATTGTCTAGCCCATTATTTGATTATATATTTAATGTAAT
The DNA here is from genome assembly GCA_949987625.1 of Chalcis sispes. Taxonomy (NCBI): domain Eukaryota; kingdom Metazoa; phylum Arthropoda; class Insecta; order Hymenoptera; family Chalcididae; genus Chalcis; species Chalcis sispes. The sequence continues at coordinate 65,868,153 of OX465096.1, read as the reverse complement.
AAAGTAATTATCTATAGATATACTCAATTCATGAATATAACGATTTGTAACAGTATATAAAATAACATTAATTTCCTCCTATAGTAATTCATCAAAAATGTTACTTTGAGCAATCGATGAAATATCACCAGAAATGCACAAAATTACCTTCGAACGCATCGACAAAAGATTTCGAGTACATAAACGCGGTAAATCAATATAGGCGCGTAACCACCAATTATTAATTTCTTTTTTCCCAGGAGCGAAGAAGAAAAAGAAGAAGAAGAAAAAAAAAAAAAAAAAAAGGAATTTCTAACCGAGCGATTCGCGTAAAGCTTACGGCTCATTGAACAATCGTCATTTTTATGAAGAGTCGCACTACAGCCGTGTACCGCTAAATCACGTCCATTAATTCGACGGGAACGAACGACGAGGTCTCGTCTTCGTGTACGTCGTAGAAATGAGTGGGAAAACGAGAAAATGCAGGATGAGGACAAAGGGAGAGAGAAAGGCAAGAGACTGAAAGAGAGAGAGAGAGAGAGAGAGAGAGAGAGAGATACTAATGCAGGAGAGATGAATTTGTGATAAAAAGGTGAAAGATATAGAAGAGGGTTGTGAAAGTGGTGAAACGAGGTCATGAAACGCGTGTTACGTTTGTGCGATTGCGAGTTACGCGGATATTTGTCATCGATGCTCTTGTGCATTTCTTGAACTAGTTTATTTATTTATTTATTTATTTCTTTTTTTTTTATCGCAATGAACCCAATTACAACGAAGCGTGGTTATCTAATAAATTATTGACATTGCGCGTTGTTTTAATTGAACTTGTTTTTTTTTTTTTTTTTTTTTTTTTTTTTTTTTTTATTTTTTTTTTTTTTTTTTTTTTATTAATTTCTCACAAACAAATTGTTACACATAACGTGCTATCTTTTTTTTCGTGTATGCTTCTTAATATATAATAAAATATTTAACTAATTTTATTTTCAATTAATTATATACGATAAATTATTTAAGAATGAAACAGTAATAACCGAAATAAGGTAGAAATATTCTTTTTTTAAATAATCACTGTCGACAAAATAAATAATAATACAAAGCATACTTTATTAATAGTTTACTTATAACGTAATCTTAAATTATTCTAATCTAAAAATTTAACTTTTAGTAATAAATTTTACATTATAATGAATAATAATCTTAAAAATTCAAAGGCTCATGATAATCATAACAAATTTATGACTATTCATTGGTTATATCGACGTATAAGTAATTAAATTAAATTAACTACTAAAATTTATAATTATCATAAAGAAAATAAAAAATAAAGCGACACAATAAAACATTTCAAGCGAACAATTCATCTTGCGCCAAAGTAAAGTGCGTATATATATTTGAAAGAGAAAAGAGAAAAGAGAGAGAGAAAGAGAGAGTGGCGTGCCCGTCGAAAAAGCTAACAATACCCAAAAGCAAATATAATGTACCGAGAAACGAGAGACGCGAGAGAGTAAAAGTAGATACGTACGCTATACACAACATCGAGAGGGAGTACACCTGGATATGTATATGTATACTTTGGATCGCATCTTTCATTTAAAGGGGAACTGGCCGATTGGAAAATTGCCGTAAAATTGCGGCGAAAGCGATATTTTATACATTTTCCTTGGAGGGAGTATTACCGACCGATGCGCCGCTCTTTAGGGCTGTTTATGAGATTTTATGGACTTCGCTCCCGAGCTTATATGATCTCCCTTCGCGCTCGCGAGTGCACATTGGGCTATATATATATATATACATACATACACACGATTGTGTTAGATGTATATGTATTTTCTGTCGTATCCATCCGGCAGAGATTTTGGTATTGCACAAAACGCGTTTTATTATGTCATTTTTGCTATTGTTTACTTTCTTTATAATTTATGAATTGAATTTTAGGACGATGGAAAATTTAAAGACAAAATTTATCGTATGATAAATAAAGTGTTACTACGTAATGATAAATTTATTGCAAAGAAAATTTGCACGTTATGCGAATATAATTAAAAAAATTTTAAAATCGATTGTTTAAGGTATTCTCAGTTGATTCAACAATTTTAATTTAAAGTTGCTGCTTTCATTAAAATTTTACTTTTACGTCCTTTAAGAATAATGAAAAATAATTCAAGCATCACTCATAACGTATGTTAACACCTATTAATAGATTTAAAATAATTTCAAACCGCAACAACGAAATTTACAATATTTTTGATTAATCGAATGAAACCAACGCTCTCACACCGCATGAATTGTTCATCCTAACCGATCTAAATACCACCTGCAATAATCTTCTTTAATAAATTTTAATCTAATCCAATCTCTCTCTCTCTCGTGCCTTTCTTTTTCTCTCACCATACGTTCCTTTCTTTACGTACGGTTACCCCTCAAAAAAGGAAGAACACGACAGGCTCGAGGGTGACAACTTGGGACGTCAAGAAACACGAGGACACACACACCTGGCCGCCAATGCAAACGCGCCGTCGCTTAAAGCTTCTTATTCTTCCTAAGCGCGCGCGCGCGTCTTGACTTCTTTTTCTTTTTCCTGAATCGACGTTTCTTTTTATTTTTTTTTTTTTTTTTTTTTGTCATTCTTTCTTTTCGTCTAAGTGGTTCTTACATAAAGCGTTACCATTATTACGTATACCAGCGCGTGTACGGTTTTCACGAGTAAATTTTGTCAGAGGGAAAGGACGATTTTCTTTCACGGGACTATATATATATATATATATATATATATATATATATATACACCGTGACGTCCTCGCTCAGCTGGATGATCTCAAAGAGGTTGTGACACGAGACTTTTCTTGTAAATGGAGTCTCGCCGGACTGATCTTGTCGAGGCGGAAGTTAGCGCGTGCGGACGGAGGAAGGATAGCTTTTATTTTGGTAGCTGAGTATTAGCTCTTTTTATTAGTCCAACTTGATTTCTAAGGACTTTCGATCTTCGTTATCGTCGTTTAAATTTTTACGAATAATGTATATACTTTTGAATGATTTTTATTTATTTTCTACCCTTCGATTGTCACAGTTTTAAATATCTAGCCATAAATTTTCGACTTGAACGACTTTTAAAAACTCGGTGTGGAGAATTTAAGAGCTTGATAAATATCAACAGGTTTTTTAGACTTCATTAAATCCGAACTGTGTAACGGCTGTATAACTTTCATCAAAGTGTTCGGGGATGAAAGTTAATCGACTATGAAAGCGAGATTCAAAGTTTTCTAGCAAACTTCTTTTAAACTTTGTAAAAATCGCGAGTATTTACATTGATCAAGGAAAATTTTGTCGTTTTCAGCGATCGGTTAAGTCTGTTATTCCAAATCTTTGCTCTTCGATAGTCAATATTTTCACGTCAAAAAAGTAATATTTAAACTTAAAAAGAAATAAAAGTAACGTTTTAGACGTTAAACTAAACTTAAAATAAGTAACTATTAGACACTTATCACACAATAATAATTGTCAAAGAAACCCATAATAAAAGCAAACCCGCTAAATTCAAGAAAAAAGATAAACTACTGCTAATTCAAATTCGTCGTAATAACTCGGCGTACTACAACTACAACAAGAAACCATACACAAAAGGATACTATCCCCTTGGTCCTTCCACGCATCTCAAATATAAACCGTACGACAGGGACACGTGATCGGAAGGAGGCTCGCTCGCATCCGGTTAACAAGAGAAAACGAGATATATAACGGCGTATTTCGTTAGCTTCATTGTGCGGTACAAATTCTACGTCGTTATTAGAAACGAGTATATTGTACATGTACACGTATAAGCGAACTGAGTAGGAGGTGGAACAATCGCGGACGGCAAATTCTGTTTCGTTGTACTCGCGGATTTTTTAATGGCCGTTAGGGTGGCGGCGCATGAGCTATAAGAGGCACGTGTACATTGTCGGCTCGTTTTATCTGGATGCTTTTTCGATGACTTCCGTTAAAGCTTTACGGATGGAGGAAAGTATTTGTATGATGTTGGGTTGCGGGACAATGATTACTTGATGGGAGGGCTCGATTGTTGATTGGTATAATTTAGTTTTTATTTTATTATTATTTGCACGCGTTGATAATAGGAAATAAAATTTTTTTTTATTTTGCTGCATTTTTTATTTTTCTTTCGGATGAAAAAATTGTTTTTTTTTTTTTTTTTTTTTTTTTATGTTTATCGTTAAATAAATTAAGAACGAGTATGTAAGCAATTTAAAAAAAAAAGAAAAGAAAAAAGTTTGAAAACAATTTGAAACTCCATTATAGAGTTATAAATTATTACATCCCAAACAATTTCTGGAATTTATAATTCCATTTAGTTTCAAATGAAATATTAACTCGCTTGTGATACAGTTGAAGTAAGCATTGATCTCCGAGACTTAACCTACCCATTTAGTTTCGAGCTTTAGCTTAGAGCTCCGTGAAACTTTGAGAAAGGAGATTGCCGACATTGTGAAACAATCTCTCGCTAGGTCTAGTGAGGATTCTAGATTTTCGAGTAAAAGTACCATTTCCGCATACCACGAGTTAACGTTCGAATTGTTATTATTATTGTTTTAAAAAATTTTTATGTCTTAATTTAGTGAATTATATTTTGAAATTTATATTTAAAATATAATTTGTTTAAAAGTACGTTTATTTAATGATAATGTCAATAATTCCGATGTACATTATTTAATATTTGTAAATTTTATTTTAATTTAGTTCAAAAGAATTTACAGTTATCACAAGTATAAAACTAATATCCATTAAAGAAAAATAAAATAATTTACCCTTCAATTATTTACTTCAAAATAATTATGTACACAAGTTAATAGAAACGAATTTTCCACAAGTAAAGTTTAATTCCGTTAATTAAAATTTAATTGTAACTTGTCGTCTTTTAAAACAATTAAATATTATTTTATTAAAAAATATTTTTCGCTTGTTTAAATTTAAAATACAAACTACCATTGTTGACAATTTCCAAATATTATTAACATCGTGTAGACTCTTTAATCAAACCATAAAAAATTTATTATTTATATATATGTATAAGTAGATATCACAAAATCAAAATCGAATATTTTCACGACTACAATTCTAGTACATCTCGCATGCACGTCGGGTATTATTAATACACACGAAATTCGCTCGTACACGAAATCTTTTGAATAAGACGAAGAGAAGAAAGGAGACTTGATATATATATATACACTAGCCTGTCACCGCTAGTGCTTTCAAGAGTGCACGGAGGAGAGAAAATTTAATAACCGCTTCTGACGCGCGCGCGATGCGCGTGTGGAAAGAAATTCGAGAGAGCGAGAGAGAGAGAGAGAGAGAACGAGAGAATAAGAGAAGGAGACAAGGTGCGAGACTAGGCGCGACTCAAGTTTTAGGGCTTTTGAAAGACTCGCGCAACGAAGAGACGCTTATTATTAAGCAAGCGATAGAGACAGAGAAAGAGAGGGAGAGAGACAAGCAGAGAGAGAGAGAGAAAGAGACAATGTGAATAGCGTGCTTCGTGCCGGAGGTGAATTTTCGCAAAGAGAAGTGGATGATTTTGAGAGCGTGATTGCTTATTCAAGTGGCGGAGGAATTAACGTAAAAGACGTGAGAGCTACCGTATAATCTGTAAAAGCGTTTAATTAAAGGAACGGTCGCGGCCATTTGCATTTTTATGAAAAATTTCTAATTGTGTACGTACGATATGTATATATATATATATATATATACAGCTGTACACGTTAGCGTCGATAGCTTAATCAATGACGTTAAAGATCGTGATAGGACATTGTTCGGTAAGCATTTTAATTTGGCGCCTATTCTGTTGAATAACAAAATTAACTGACGTCCTTGAAGAATAAATCAAAATTTAATAACATTGATAAAAAAATATGGTTAAATACAAAACTAATTGTTAGCCAGTATTTTTCATTTATATGCGTTTTATCAACAAAAGTTAACAACAAACAATTTTTATAAATGTAGACTAATTTACTTTATAAATATTTATTAAGCTCTTTGTGACGATGAAAATGTTTACTTAAATAAACAAGTTATAAATCAGTAACCATACACTAATTAGACTGTTATCTTTTCGTATTTGTCTACTTTTAAAATTTTATTATCTCAATGAATAAATATTTAATATCGACTGCTGGAATACTATTGTGGGCTACTGTGGAGTATAAGAACTGGAAGTTTCAATATATTTTTAACGTCGTTTCCTTTGGTTTTATCGTTCTTTTAAGGACTAAAGGTAATTTAATAATTGTAAGGATATTGCGTATAATATTTAATGTCTTTCTTTAAATGGCAAAATATTAAATAATTCAAATCAGAATCTAATATAGAGACAGAATGGAGCAGGAAAATTTTTACTTGAGAATTATTCGATTGAAGCATTAAAATAACGAATATAATATTGGCTTGTCATAAATTTAATTTTTTTATAAAAATATCATTTCTACTGTAACTGACGGGATAATTTTTATAATTAAAATTTTATCCTCATACACATAATCATAGTCCGATTGTTTGCATCGAGAAAATATATATTTTTCAAAAATTTATTCGCGCAAAAATAAAGCCCGAGTCTTTAAGAATATATATGCGTATATAGAATACGATAAAACAGTGAAAATAACGAAAGATAAAAATTTCAGAGTCGATCCGACAAACTGAAAAACTGATAGACTTTTTCACAGAGCTTTAACTCGCCGGCACATGAAAAATTTACACGAGTTTTATCATTGGTGTAGACAGAGAAAGAAAGAGAGAGAGAGAAGGAGAGAGAAAGTGAAAAATTCAATTATAATCCGTTGCATGCAGAAATCCACATATAGCTACCGACGCATAAATAATTCGTCGCAAGCGAACGCACCGATGCCGAATAAAACACGCGACGTCGATTGTACATACACGTATAACTATACCTAGATATATACATATATATATATATATATATATATATGAAAGTATAAAAATATAATCACGTCCTCTTTAAAGAAGAAGCTCACTTTGAAATTTACCCGAATAATAAGGACAGATGGAGTATCTCCGTTGAATACGAATACGCGTATCCGTGTAACTATATTGTGAACCTGCAGTACTCGGCTGTACTACACTTTCCCATGATGAATTTGTAAAACTCTGGCTAACGCATTCGCGCATAGATATATATACACGCGTGTATGTATAGATTTTGGAAGGGTCCGAAAAGTACGAGGGTTAAAAAGACAGAAAGGCTGCTCGGTTGCACGGCGTCGAGTCATCGGTTGATCATTAATTCCTTGAGTTTATTGGCGATTCCGTGCTCCTTCCTGTCGGACGTCAGAATGTCTGACTAATGCGTTTTTTAATTTTTATCGCATGCCCTAATAATTGTATGTATAAGGTATACATTTTGTTTTTTTTTTTTTTTTTTTTTTTTTTTAACTTCTAAAATTAACTTTAATGTCGAATATTTATCGACGTAAAGATTTTTTTTTTTTTTTTTTTTTTTTTGAATATTTTTAAGGTAAAAATTGAAAATGAAATTTATCATACAAATATTGAAAGATTAATTGTATGTCTTTGTTAATACTATAATAGTATATCTACTGTGATATTAAATGAAAATTTTAATAAATTATGAAAGATAATTTTCTTACAACTCATGTCATGTTTACAACAATCGCTCGATTCTTCAATTCAAATTAGAATATTCATTAAAAATTATGCTAATCTTTCTTAATAACTTGATTCTGCGCGTATTTAAAATATTCTTGCGTATAAATTAAAATGACATTTTCAGTGAGTAGATTACGCTTTTTATGATTAAATTTTAAAATAGACTTTTGTTAAATATTTATCATTCGCTTTTTATTCAAATGTTTATGAATACATTTACTTATACTAAAAAACAAAATAATGCATAATTTTATACAAGAAAATTTATATCAATATTGGCTTTCTTTATAAAAAAAAAAAAAAAAAAAATTAAAAATGATACTCCGCATACGAATATATTAAACTTATAAAGATATAAAACACAACGTTTTACTACAATAAAAAAAGTTTTCACAACAAAAGTCATCTGACAACATTATTTACAGCGAAAAAAAAAAAAAAAAAAAAACTTAGAATTAAAAGAAAAAGTGAGTGCAAGTAAGAAAAAAGTACAAAAAAAAAAAAAGGCAAAACTAGACAAGAAAAAGAATGAAAAATGTAGAAAACACAACAATAAAAACCTCGGAACATAATAAAAACAATGAAAAAGATCAAAGCATACCGGACTTCCGGTGGCTTCGTTTCTTTCAATCTCAATAGCCATAGACTCTCTGGCTTTTGGGGTATTAAGCAAAAGTGGCCAGCGATCGGATTTCCGAATTTCGCCCACTTTCCCTCTCCATTTCGAAAGGAAGCATCAAGTAGCTAGTAGCTCATCTATATACAGAGAGAAAGAGAGAGAGAGAGAGAGAAAGATAGAGAGAGAGAGAGAGAGAGAGAGAGAGAGAGATAAAGAGGCATTGTTTGGCAAAGAGGCTCACGAGCTTAGCTCGCTCAATCATCGCCGGCGTTGTAGTATCATAGCACGCGTACGCACTGTATATCATACTCTCTCTCTCTCTCTCTCTCACGGCTTTTAGACTCCGCTGTAATGGAGAAGAATATCGGACTATATACGCGCGTTTTATATTTTACGAGAAAGAGAAAGAGAGAGAGAGAGAGAGAGAGAGAGAGAAACGGTAAGCGAGAAAAAGAATGAGATGCTGTATGCGATCATTGAACGCGTTTAACAAACCGTGTATACGTGTGTATCTCTCCTTTTTTATTTTTTTTTTTGTTTTTTTTGTTTTTTTGTTTTTTTTTTTTTTTCAAGTTGTGCGCATAATACCCCGAAGCCTCTTGTGCGCGTGTCAAAACAAAAATAGCGAGCTGGCGAGAAGAAGAGAAAGCCTTATGCACGCGCCCTCGACTATGTGTATATGTATACACTAATCGTGCCATGTGTACGTAAGCGACGGCTTCGATTGAGAAATAACCGAACGATCAGCGCTGCTGCGTTCATCCGCGTAATCCATCTTTCTCTCCCACTCATCTTTTGCTTTTTTATCTTCTCTCTCTCTCTTTCTCTTATTTTCTTACTCTCGCTCTTTCTAAGGTTGCTACTGAAATATCCGATGTATTGATATACCCGATGTATATTTGTATATAGGTACTTGACGGACGATGTGAAAACATTTTCTATAATAAAAACTAATCGATGATGTAAATAAAGATGTGGAAAAATATTTTGAATATTTTTATATCTTTTGAGATATGCGCTAGTCTATTCCATGAGGCCTATACAGAAAAAAAAAAAAAAAAATTTTATTACAATTAAACTTGCATTCCATCAATTTACGATATAAAAAGAGAAATGAAAATTATTTGCATTTGAATTATTGTTCCATAAGTTTGTTTGAATTTTAAAATCATGATAGATTTATAAAAATTCATCGTTATAATAATATCAAATAATAGATTGTTACATAAATAAATTATTCCTTACTTTATTTAAACAATTTACAATGTTATTGTTATCAAAAATATTTTAAAACAAAAAATTCCTCAAATAAACAAATAACTTTCACTTAAAAACTTGTAAATATTGTTGACACACGACCAATGTATCTTCCAAACGTGACGTTATATATATATATATACTATCCGCAACGAGAAAGTAGCTCGATCGGGTTGCAGTCACGTATCTTTAGGTGCAATGAGCTCGACTTATATAGTTTAGAACTTTAAGTTCTTCAAGGCATATAGCTTTTTTTGAAAATATGGAAACATTATTTAAATTTTGACAACTTTTATTTTCTAAAGTTACCTTTTAATGGTTAAGGTAAGATGAAAGAAATGTGAAATATATTTTTTTATTACATTATTTTGATTTTATTTGAAAATTTAATTATTAAAAAAATGTTTTTATTTTTTATAAACATATTTTAGAGCTTGAAACTTTCGAAAAAAAATATCTAGAGTTATTTAAATATTAAAAAAAAAAAAAAAAAAACTGAAAATTATTTATCGATTTAAATTGAAGTTTTGAATAAAGGTCTTTCATTTCATCTGAAATTTTTTTCGAAACATACGTTTATATTTGTATAAACACAATGAAGACTTTATTGATAGAAAACATTTTATTGATTATATTTTAAACAATTGTTATTAATTATATCATAATAAATTGGCAACTTATTGACAATAAATAAATCAAAATACGCGTAATTTAGCTACTGAATTTATGCATACACTTTTTAAATAAAATTCATTTTATTTATATTATTATATGAGAAACAAATGAACATTTCAATATCCCATAATAATTACAATAAATACCAACGATAAAAATTCTTTAAATAATCCGCTTTAAAAATATATTTTCCCTAAATTAATAATACACCATCGCCTTTAAACTCGTTCATAATAAATCGCGGAGTTTATATATATATATAGCCATTCGTACAGGGGACTTTAAACGATTCTCAGAAATAATTCTCGATCGCGATTCCGAGAATTAGCTCGACGCGAGCGCTATCCGCCTATGTATAGTAAACGTGTACGTATCTTTTAGATTTATGAATGAATGATATTTTCATTCGATATTTTCTTTTTGAATTAATTAAAAATTTTATCATTTTACAAATTTTACGTTAATTTTTCAATCGCTTTAATAAAATCGCCGAGTTTGTACAAAATTATATAAATAATCATTTAATATTTTAATGATAAGTATTTATAATAATATTTTAATGAATATTATTATTTTTTAGTTATTAAAATTTTTTTATAATTATAAAATGTTAAATATTTTATTATAAAAGTATTGCACTATATGTCGAAAATAAAATTAACTAGAAAAAAAGTCCACCATTGTCTTTTGAATAATTAATCGATACGAATTTTTAAGGTGTTTTTATTTTACAACAAAAAAAAAAATTATTTCTTCACCGTCTCGAATGTTATCTCCGCTTCAATTTAAAGTTTAAACGTCAATTCAAAAGGTAAAAGTAAAAATTAAACAATAACGTCCGTAAAATAATCGATGTATGCTCAACGGCTTAACCTACGTCTTCACAATATCAGATTCGTATCGATACTTGTCTTCGTTAAATCTCTAACGTCTAAGATCGTACCTCTAAGATCCTTCCTTTCTTTTTTTTATTCATCCATAACGCTGGCTGCATCATCGACGTTTCGATTTGCAGAAGCGTCACTCGGCGCAGTTTACAAAACTATCGATACGCACCCATCATTTTTTTTTCTTTCTTTAAATTTTTCGCCGTCGGCAAGACACAAAAATTCGTGTATACGGGTATAAATATATATATATATATATATACGTACCAGTTGTGTATCAAAGGGAGAAATAACAAGCCGGAATAATAAATGGGATAGATTCGAGGCGACGTGAAAGGGTTTGTTTCTTATACCTACGACGATTTTGGAAAATTATTGTCCGCGTGTTTACGGCAAATTTTATGACCATCGACGGTAGCTTTTGGTATTGTGTCCTCACTTTCGGGTTAAGGTTGTACTTACAGACACCGACATATAAATATACCGTCGAATGGAAAACACATAGTCGCAAAGGATTTCGCGAGTCGTCCAACTTCTTTCTCTCTCTCTCTATGCATACATATATATATATATATATATATATAAGCGTAGGTATCGTTAGCTCGGAAAATTTCGCGGTCGAACGAACGTCAAAGGAATATCGGCGCAGGAAGAAAGGTTTACCTAAAAAAAAAAAAAAAAAAAAAAAAAATCGTATTTTCCAATTCCCATGATGATTGTTATTCGTCGATGTGTTATAAATATATATGCGCCGCTCGTTTTTACTTAAGGCGCGTACGCGTTCTTTTATTATACTGACCGATACGCGCCGTGGGATGATGTGAAGCTAGCCGAATGGAGATGCTCCTTTTGTGACGACGGATTACCGCCGCTTTTTTTCCTCTCTTTTTCCATTCTCTCTTGGCCCACGAATAATAATGAAAGAGGATGAAATGAGCCGCGATAATTCGATAAACGCTTTTTCCTCTTTATAACGTCCGACGGTGTAGCTACTGTTGTTGTGCGGCGACTTGTGTTTTCTTCGAGGGACTAAAGGAGTAAGAGAGATTGTAAAGCGACATTGGAAAATCGATTTAGCTTATTATTTTTGAGGTATATGCCATAATCGTCACTCATTATAACAGCGTGTCGATAATTATGGATAATCTTGTATATAGAGCTATTTTATAATTAAAGAGAAATGGTTTTTTTTTTTTTTTTATAAAAATTTGAAACTATTCAATTGTTCGATTTTGAAAACTTTGTCAAATAGTAATACAAATAAAATGTACGTTACAATTTTGTAGGAATTCTATTTTAAATCAAAAAATTTATTATATCTATTTTATTAGTACAATTAATTTCAAATACAATGCTTTCTGCAATTTACACTTTTTTCTTTTTTATTTATGCTTACGTTATTCATGTATTTGTTTTTATATACAAATTGAAAATAAAATGAATAATTCTCAAGGAATTATTTACATATATATATATATATATATTTCTTTAATTTTCTAAAATTGAAATATGTAATTTAAATATGTAATCCTTTAAAAATTTAGGCGATTATTTACCGTTTTCTCGTTAGCTTTAAAAATTGAATTTTGAAAATAACAATAATATTAATCATCACAGAGACATTTTCATTAAATTATTTGATTTTTAAAACGAGTTTTTAATATAAGATTTCAAAATAAATAACATCAATGCAATACTGTAAACTACAAGTTATCAACTGTAGTAAAATTATAATTATGAAAAAAAAAAAAAAACGAAATTATTGCAACAAGTATTCTATATATATATAAATAAAATAGAATAAATAGCATTTTATGAGAATAATTTTCCACTGCTGAATCGGAAAACATATATATATATATATATATATGTACGCTTCTTCTTGCTTTCTTCCATAATAACGAACAAGTATACGTTATTAACTTATTCGTTGAATAAGCGTTCGACCTTATACTTTGCGCTAACATTCGTACGATAAAAAAAAAAAAAAAAACAAAACAAAACAAAACAAAACAAATCTTAAAACTTTTCCAAACGACGTACATGCAACATAGCGTATTGGCAAAGCGTAAAAAAAATATAAACTCCGGCACGTGAACAAAAATACAAAAATCACGGGTATCTATTTTGCATATATATATATATATATATATATATATATATATATATATATATATATATATATATATATATATATATATATATACATATCGTTCGATTTTTCGACGTGCCGCGTATTAATACACTTGCATTCGTATACGTGTATATAAAAAAACATCGCGTGCAGTTCTAATAAAGCACGCGAAGCGCGTGTGCATATACGAACAAAAATAATAATAATAATAATAATAATAATAATAATAATGAATAATACGGAGAGTTTCTGTTTACCCACAGCTTCGGCGAAACTCGGTCTCTTTATTTATGAGATTACTGATCCGTATATTATATTTTATATCGAGCTTTATATAATACGCCTTTTCTTTCTTTCGTTTTTTTTTTTTTTTTTTTTTCGTTTATTTGAAATAATGTAACAATTATTTTTGATTACCTCTTCTTACGCTTTTTCAATTCATTCGTTTGCGTTTAAATAACTGGGTGTACGTATAGCATACGTTTATAAATACGTTATAATATGCTTTATGCTGGCTTCTCTTGTAAAAACAAGATTTTTTTAATAATTTAGTATGATGTTTGAAGTTACAAAATCGTAAAATATAATATAATTTTCTAAATCGCTTTTTACATGCTAAAAATGTGTACGATAAAATAATCTTTCCCTATATCTCCTAAAATATGTAAATAAAATGTCCATTAAAATCTTACCTTTATATTAAACCTCAACCTTAAACCTATTAAATACGATTACAAAAAAATAAAATACAAGCATATTAAAAAAAAATATCCGAAATTTAACAAAAATAAAGTTTACAAAAAAATAAATGCTGGCAAATATACATCCAACATATATATATAATAGGAAATGAGGTTAAAGACAAAAATGTTAACTTACAGCATGGAAGAGCATTAAAACGCGAAAGGCGCCCTCGTCATCTCGGATCACGATCGTATCGTCGCCTTTTTTTCTTTCCCTTAAGCTAACTCACGCCGCCGTAGAGTATACACATGTAGGTACACTTTATCCTAAAGAACGTCTATTTTCTTCTTCTTTATCTTTTTTTTTTTTTTTTTTTTTTTTTTTTTTTTTTTTTTTTTTTTTTTTTTTATGTTCACCGCTTGTCACACACACGCTTTACACTGTATATGTATATACGCGTATAAGAGTAGGTAAAGACTGGTAACTCGCCTTCCCACTTTTGTTGTACACATTTCGCCTCTTTTTTTTTTTTTAACTACTACGCTCTCTTTACTTTTCTTCTCACTTTTTCTCTCTCTCTCTCTCTCTCTTTCCCTCGGTGTCTCACCCTTCACTTTTCCTAGTTTCTTTTTTCTTTTCCTCACCGCTATATGTAATAATAACTCGAAGGGAAAGAGAAAAGGTTGTGTGCACAAGCGCGTGTACGTGCGGATACGGACAACAAGAGAAAGAGATAAAGAGAGAAAGAGAGAGAGAGAGAGAGAGCGGAAAGTATGTATGTGTAATATGTATATATAAGCACGGACCAATGAGAAATTTAGATCGCATGCGTGGATTCCAATTAGACCGGTTTTGATGGGTTTTGACTGATCGTCGATGCTTTTGTTATAGAGATATTGGATGTATCGATGCTCCTGCCACGTTATTGTCCGTAAGGATCATCTTCATTTTGTTTGATTTATTAGTTATTTGTGAAAAAAAAAAAAAAAAAAAAGAAAACAAACATATAATTAGTGGAAAAATATTGTATTTGATAAAAAAAAAAATCTGTAGATTAAATTTTTTTAATGAATAAAAAATTTTAAAATTATTATTTCATGATTATTAATAAATTAGAAATAGTATAAAAACGATTGTTTAAAGTTTTCTTGAATATTGACAAAACTGTTCGTATAAAAATTTTTCTTTTATACACACGAAGCTGTATTTATAACTTATTAATTATAATTTTTAAAAGAAAACATAAATGTATATTTTCCATTAATTAATTCATACTATTACATTTTATTGCTTTTTAATCTTCGGGATAAAATTTACACGTTATTTGCAATTAATAACGATTTTTTATTTATACCTAGCAATTTTTTTAAATACATCAAACAATACATTTTTATAGAAATAGAAATTTCCAAAAGAAAACTATACCAAATTACGCTCTAAAAATATATTTATTAATAATTTTATATACATGTTTAACGTTATATTTCTAATGATATATAGCAATATATAGCAATTATTAAATATTTATAAAATATATATGTTTTAAAATTAATTGCATTTAAGTTAAGTTAGTAATAATTATTATAATCATCCTCATTATTTACTATTATTATTTTTAATGATTGATTATTCTCGTATAATTGGA